>JAAGEH010000126.1:485102-512138 GCA_011751065.1 Lasiurus cinereus | reverse complement strand
CTAGCTCGTGCGCCCTAACCCTTGCCACCCGCGGGCACACCCAGCCCGCGCGCCCCGGCGGCCTGAGCATCTCTTCCGAGCACCGGGTCCTGTTCTCTGGGGCCTCAGCCGCCTGGCCTCGCCCCCGCAGGCCCCCGCTCTGCCGCAGAAGGTGATTGAAAGGGGTCCCCTTTTTCCCAAACCCCTGGGGCCCGCGCTCGCTCGTCCTCCTCTCTCCAAGCAGGCTGGCGTGTGTGGCTGGAGCCGAGCCCTGCAGGGAAGGTGACCTGACAGGTCAAGTGCACGGACTTGGGGAGGGGGCTGCTGCCTGAGTCTGCGCCTGCCTCCCTGCGCGGGTCTGGCCGGCCCTTGGTGGATGGGCTGTGGCCTCTGGCACCCAATTACGCGGTGTAAGCCGTGCTCTTCCGCCGCTTTGCACGGTGTCACTCCCCTGCTCCCAGGCCATCTGCGGCTCCCTATTACCCTCCCTATTACCGCTGCTTCTTTACACCCGGGTCCCGTCCAGCATGGGGGCGGGGTGTGATGTCAAAGCTCTCCAGCACCTGGGGTCCCCCCTGTCTGCTTGGGGCTGGGGATAGAAGGGCTGCTGACGGTCTATCTTGTAAATGCCTCTCCTCCCTCCCTGTCCCCCACCCCTCTCTCTTCCCCCACCCCCACTGGACTGAGTATGGCAGTGCGCACCGTGTTCGTTCCGTGCCTCCTTGATGTCAGCCAGACTCTGGGCCTGGGCCTGGGCCCTGGACGAAGCCTGGGGGGAACCAGAGGCAGCCCCGCCGGCTGGGGGCTGTGGGAGGAGGTAGGAGCTCAGCCTTGGAGCCCAGTAGGTCTGGGTTTCAGTTCTGCTCCTCTTCTTCCAGGCGGTGGGCGGCGGGGGTCCTGGGCAAATGACCCTCTGACCTCAGTTTGCCCACTGTCACATGGGGCTAGAACAGCAGGCAGAGTCCCCTCCTGGGCCTGGCCGGTGGATTTAAGGGGACAGCGCCAGTCGCTCTGGGCACTGTGCAGGGTGGCCCTCCCTCAGTGGGACATGTGGTGACTGTGAGGTCTGGAAAGAAGCCACCGTCCCTGGAGCCCGGGCATAGCAAGAGTCTCATCACGTTCTTTTCTTTCCAAGTTCACACGCGCGGGGGACATGTCCGCTCGCCCAGCAATGCTGAGGCTCCGCACGAGCCTCAGGTCTCGTCCACTCTCTGCCTTGTTGATTTTTAAAAAATATATATATATTTTATTGATTTTTTACAGAGAGGAAGGGAGAGAGACAGAGAGCCGGAAACATCGTTGAGAGAGAAACATCCATCAGCTGCCTCCTGCACACCCCCCACTGGGATGTGCCCCCCACAACCAAGGTACGTGCCCCTGACCGGAATGGAACCTGGGACCCCTCGGTCCGCAGGCTGATGCTCTATCCACTGAGCCACACCGGGTTCGGCGGCCCTGTTGATTTTTTTTCATGCCGAGAGCTTGCTAAGATAGACCAGGCATGGCCAAAGGTTTTTAAAACACTGATTTATTTTCTTTAATGGTTATTGATTTCTTTCGCTTTTTTCTTCTTCTTGGGTAAACTTCCATCATCCACATTTTTCTAGAAATTCTCTGTTGTATGTTTCCATATCACAGCATCCAGTTGCTCCTAGTATTACGATTCTTCAAACTTCCACTGTAGCTCTGGTTTCATCCTATTAGGTATCTGTGCCTTCATCCTTCTTTGCCTGGATTCATGTGTGAGACATTCATCTCTGTGATCGCTTTTTCCAAGAACCAGCCGCTTCTGGCTTTGTGATCATCTTTGTGATTGTCGCTTCCTTTTTCATGTATGCTCTTGTTTTTATTGTTTATTTCTTTTCACTGTTTTTTTTTTAAGCTTATTTAATTAGTGGGAAGCTTTAACTCAGGTATGTTTAAGGCATTCTTGTTTTGGAGTAAACACCCTTAAAGTATATATTTCTTTATACATGTCCTTTTAGCTCCCTTCTGCAAATTTTATTTTGTATTCATCTCTTTTTCTTTGGTGCCAAGTATTTCATAATTCCCACTGTGACTTCTATTGATGTCTTCGAGGGATTCAGTTAGGAACATCCCTTTTCTCTCCTGGGTTCTGAACTGAGAGATAAGACAAAGAACAGGAGGTTGGGGAGGGGGAGAAACCATGTATACACCGGTACATCTATATATATAAAAGCCAAGCGGACGCAACGACCAGCCGCTATAACGTGCACTGTGGCCTGCCAACTGGCCCAATTGGGGGGGGCTGGGGAGGGGCAGAGCTGGCTAGCCAACCTCCTATGTCCCCTCTCCCCCCAGCCCTCCCCACCTGGCCACCCCAATCAGGGCAGTCCAGCAGGATCCCTCTCATACATGAATTTGTGCACCGGACCTCTAATATATATATAATATATATAATATATATAAAATCCTCACCTGAGGATATTTTCCCATTGATTTTTATTTTTTTAATTTTTGTATTTTTATTGATTTCAGAGAGGAAAGGAGAGGGAGAAAGAGCTAGGAACATCAACGATGAAAGAAAAATCATAGATTCGCTGCCTCCTGCAGGACCTCTACTGGGGATCAAGCCCGCAACCCGGGCATGTGCCCTTGACTGGAATCAAACCCGGGAGGGACCCTTCAGTCCGCAGGCTGATGCTCTATCCCTGAGCCAAACTGGCTAGTTGGAGGGCGAGAGGAGAGGTGACAGTTAAATGGGTTTCCTAATACTGACCATGGGGGTTTGGCAGTCTTAACCTATAGTCACTGTGATGCTGGGGGTGGTGGTGAGGGACAGAGAATGGCCACAGCCTTCAGGTAGGTCACTCCCAAGGAGAGAAAAGAGCCCGGCCGGTGTGGCTCAGTGGATTGAGCGTCACCTGTGCACCAAGAGGTTGCTGGTTCGATTCCGGCCAGGGCACCTGCCCAGACTGTGGGCTCATTCCCCAGTGTGGGGTGTGCAGGAGGCAGCTGATGGAGAATTCTCTCTCACCGATGTTTCTATCTCTTCCTCTCCATCTAAACAATCAATAAAAACATATATATATATATATTTCTTTTTTTTTAAAGAGAGAGAAAGGAAGTTGGTAAGATTTGCAAGCCCATTTTATTCTCCCCACCTTGACCCATCCGCCAAGTCACTCTCCCTCCCTGGGGCAGGGGGATGGGGTGGGCAGGGGGAGTGGGGCTCTGGGTGGGGGTGTCACCCTGATGGGCTCCCTCCTACAAGAAGGAAACATGGGGAAGAGGAAAGAAATGTTCCCATCACAAGCTCCTGTAGCATTGGTGAGATCATCAGAGGCATCGCTTCTTAGTTCTCACAGACACAGATGTTGTTGCTCTTTTTAACCGGCCTCTGTCACTGCTGTTGGCTTCTGCGGTGGCTGCGCTGTGGGTGGAGGATGTGGTCTGCTTCACCTCCATCCCGGAATTGTTTGGGCTTTTGCGTATGATCCAGCCCAAGGTCAGTTTTCATCGATGTCGCTGTCCACTTGGCGATCATGTGCCATCATCAGTCTGCCAGGGCCACCGTCACCAAACATCGCAGACTGGGTGGCTTCCGCGACAGAAACATGTCCTCACGGTTCCAGAGGCTGGAAGTGCAAGCTCGAGGAGTCAGCCCTTCTGGCCGGACCCCCCCCCCCAATCTCCTCTGCACGGCCCCCCTGCAGTCTCTCTGAGCCCCAGCTGCCTCTGGGTGTCGGACACGGGTCAGACCAGAGCACGGTCCATGGTCCTAGCCTAGTGTTAACGTAACACCCTCTTTAAAGGCCCTCTCTCCATTGTGAGGTCCTGAGGGTTAGGGCTCCAATGTATGAATAGGAGGGCGGGGGCAGGGCGAGGGGGCAACTTACCCTAACACATGTGTACTCTTGGTTGGTATAGGTCCATACGTTCATGCAGGCTTCTCTACGGACTCCTGACATCAGATTGTTAATTCTGCCTTCAGATCTTTTATAGCTTGTTTAAGTTTTCTCTGCTTGATCTATTAGTTTCTGGGGAGTATTAAAATCCCCATTCCTTTTATGGATTTCTCAGTGTTTTGAAGTAATGCTTCCAATTTTTGCTTTACTTATTTCAAGGCTCTATGGTGAGGTACAGAGGCTCATCACTGTTGGGTCTTCTGGGTAGACTGTTCCTTTAATCACCCTATAGTGTCCCTCTTTATCCCTGTTAAGACTTCTTGGCCTTAGGTGCATTCTGTCCAATATTAATATATCACTTGGTCAGCCTGTGCCTTGTATAAATACTGTATTTCCCCATTATTTTTTATTTCCAGCCTTTCTTTCTCTGTAGAGTGGTTTCCTAATCAGCACGATACTGTGTGGTGTTTTGATCCAACATGACATACTGTTGTTTTAAGAGACAAAATTAATTCAAATTTGGGATGCTTGTTGATATATTTAGACTCACGTCTACCATTTAATTTCGCCGTTCTGTTTTCCCTACCTTTTAAAAGTATTTCTCATCTTCTGTCATCTATTAAATTTGTAGTTTTTTTTTCTTCTCCTTTTTTTTTCTCTGATGATTTGGAAATGATAGCTATACTTCTGTGGTTTAACTGGTTTCCTTTAATTTTTTAAACTATGTTTTCATTGATTTTAGAGAGAGAGGAAGGGAGGGGGATAGAGAGAGAGAAGCATCAATGAGAGAGAAACATTGATCAGCTGCCTCCTGCATGTCCTGCATGCCCTTACTGGGGATCGAATCCCACAATCTGGGCATGTGCCCTGACTGGCAGTTAATCAGTGACCTCTTGGTTCATGGGTCACAGCTCAACCACTGAGCCACACTGTCTGGGCTAAGCTTTTCATTTGTGCTGCCTACAAGGTGCATTTTTGTCCTCAGAATGTCCCTTATAAATAACATCCTGTACCTTTTTTAAAAATATATATTTTTTATTGATTTTTTACAGAGAGGAAGGGAGAGGGACAAAGAGCTAGAAACATCGATGAGAGAGAGACATCGATCAGCTGCCTCCTGCTGATGTGCCCGCAACCAAGGTACATGCCCTTGACCGGAATCGAACCTGGGACCCCTCAGTCTGCAGGCCAACTCTCTATCCACTGAGCCAAACGGGTTTTGGCATCCTGTACCTTTTTAAAAATATATATATTTCATTGATTTTTTACAGAGAGAGGAGGGGAGAGGGAGAGAGAGTTAGAAACATCGATCAGCTGCCTCCTGCACACCCCCCACTGGGGATGTGCCCGCAACCAAGTACATGCCCTTGACTGAAACCAAACCCGGGACCTCCCAGTCCACAGGCCAAGGCTCTATCACTGAGCCAAACCGGTTAGGGCCATGTCCTGTACCTTTTTGATGCGTGCTATACTCGTGTCTTTGATGAATTAACGATAATTTGGGGGGAGCATTTTGTTCTCCTTATCCTCCTTGTCTGTGTTCCCCTGAAGTTGCTTGTTAACTATTTCACCGCTTGTCTCTGAGTGAGGAGCTTCCTCCGTGTGCCTGGTGACCCCTGACCTCCGCACACGGGGGTGACCTGGCTGGGCTCTGTCAGGGGGTAACTTCTGACGTCACTGCCTTAGATCTTTGCTCCTGGGCCCTCAGATCTGCAGAGCAGTATCTTTCCCCTCCTGCCCGGGCTCCTACAGGCCTGGCTGCCGCGAGGACCTTTCCCCCCATCCCTGCTTCACGCGTGTTCCCGCTGGACCCGCCCTGCCCAGTGCGAGCCCATTCTCCCCGCTCCAGGCACAAACCATTTGGCTTCTGGTGGGATGGGTTGAGGCGGTCACCTTGGGGAGGGGATCTTGGTGACTAACTGCTCTTTTTTTTTTTTTCCTAAATATATTTTATTGATTTTTTACAGAGAGGAAGGGAGAAGGATAGAGAGCTAGAAACATCGATGAGAGAGAGACATCAATCAGCTGCCTCCTGCACATCCCCGACCGGGGATGTGCCCGCAAACCAAGGCACATGCCCTTGACCGGAATCGAATCTGGGACCTTTCAGTCCGCAGGCCGACGCTCTATCCACTGAGCCACACCAGCTCGGCACTAACTGCTCTTTAAACTGTAGTTCAATCTGCTTTTGTCTCCCGACCATCAGCAGTAACTGGTGCTCACACCTGAGCCTTTGGAGGTTCTGTTTGTCTTAGACGCTCCTCACTGCCAGCTTAGCACTCAGGATTTTGCACCCCTAAGTTGGTATTCACTCGCTGGTCTGCTTTCCAATTTCAATAGAACCCCATTTTCTTGGCCATGGTAGTATTTCAATATATATATTTTACTGATTTCAGAGAGGAAGGGAGAGGGAGAGAGAGAGAAACATCCATGATGAGAGAGAATCATGGATCGGCTGCCTCCTGCACACCCCACAGTGGGGATCGAGCCCACCACCCAGGCCTGTGCCCTGCCCGGGAATTGAACTGTGGCCTCCTGGTTCACAGGCCAGCACTCCACCACTGAGCCATGCCGGCCGGGCTGCCATGATAGTACAGTTGGTACCTCCAGATACAAGTTTGATTCATTCTGTAACCTTGAGGCGTGGGAAACTATGAGACGCTCGAGTCGCGGTAAACTGGTGGGTCGTGTGCAGCCGGTTGATCCTCGCGATGACTCCTATCTCAAATGTTGCTCGTATTTCAAAGCAAAAATCGCTCGCTCGACGGCTCGTATCTCAAAAATCTCGTATGTTAGGGCACTCGTATCTCGAAGTACCACTGTGTTTGAAAAATGTCTTCTCTGCCGCTTTAAAGGCGTTTCAGTTGGGAGCAGGGATAAATACCCGCGTCTCCCTTGCTGTCTCTGACCAGAAACCCTGACTGTTCTTTTTTTCCACGTTATTTAGTGCTTTTTGATCTTTGCCCAAACTTCGTAGTCGTTTTGATCACAGCCTCTCTGTGGTCCCCGTCATTTGAAGTTCTGGGGAGGGGGAACCTCCAGTCCGGCTGTTGGCGTCGCCACAGACACTGCTCTTGGCCCCTTTTGTTTTGTGACTTTGTCTTTGTGAGCGGAGACCTTTGTGGGTGGGAGCGCTGGACAGCAGGGGGCTGGTCCCGGCCCTCTAATGAGTGTTTGCATTTGCTTCTGCCCAGGGTGGGGGGCACTTCAAACCGGGGACCCCTTTTTGTGTTAAGTTCCTGCTCACAGAGTCTCCCCAGCACACCAGGAAGCAGGTAGCGTACATGTGAATGCCCACCCGCCGGAGGCTGAGTCTGTGGTACCAATGCCCAGAGCTGCCCTGTGTCTCTCCCCCTCCCTGTCCCCCCCTCTCCCGGCCATCCCCAGGCCTGCAGAGGAGCGCCTGGGGGAGCAGTCTGAGCAGAGGTTGGGGGGTTTGCTTTGCATCCTCCTCCACCTTTGCACGGAGAAGATGACTCTGGAGAGTGAGGCTTGGAGATGGGTCTCATTTGTAATCCTCAGCTTTGTGGAGCCCCAGCCTTATTTCTGGGCCCCCCTGGGGGTGGTACAACCCCATCCCCAGGCCACGGCGCCCCGCCTAGCCCTGCCCCGCCCTGCCCGGCACACAGCCCAGGCACCAGCCTCCTGGTGCCCACTCTGGTTTTCAGCTCCGGCTTTGTTTTTATCCCCGGGGAGCCCCCTCCCTTCTTGCAGGCTCAGCCGTGCAGTTAAAAGCACGTTTGTCACATGTTCGCCACCTTCCCCAGCCGCCTCGTGGAGCAGCGAGGTCTGCGGCTGGCGGGCAGCTGGCAGTGCCAGGGAGACGGGAGGCCGTGTTCTTTGTGTGTTTCTCATTCCCTGGCGGTGGAGCAGGCTCCCGGAGGCCTGGGTACCAGAGTCGGATTGCCGTTTCCCACTTCATCCTCCATTTCGCCGAGGACCCTGCTGTCTAGAACGGGAGTCCCCGAGAACATTCAGGACCCCTCCTGGCCTGGACCCAGCCTCCTGTGGGGACGCCGGGGGCTGTCTGATGTCCAGCCCGCCCGCCGGGCACCCTGCCCTCAGCCACCCACCTGCTCACAGGTTCCTCTCACCCTTCCCTGAACCTGCAGTTCCCACCCCCCGCCCAGGAGGGTGCCCGCCCAGTCCTCCGCCTGGAGCTTGCCTGGCGGTTTGCTCAGGCCTTGCCCTCCCTCCGGGGCCAGGCCCAGCGCATTCCTCCGCTCTGTGGGTCCAGTTCCTCCGGGGAAGGCCAGTGAGGGCGCGAACCCCAGGGCAGAGCTTGCGGTCAGTGTGTGTCTGAGGCGTGAACAGCCAGCACCCCCACACCAGGCTCTGAGCCAGGATTTGCAGAAGGAAAGCGGCTGTTACTGCCTGTTCCCGGAACATAGGGCCCCCCCCTCCCTCCCCCGTGGCAGCCCCGTCCTCTAGAGGAGCAGACTGGACCTCCGGCATTTTATTTTTATTTTCTTAAATATTTTTTATTGATTTTTTTACAGAGAGGAAGAGAGAGGGATAGAGAGTTAGAAACATCGATGAGAGAAAAACATCGATCAGCTGCCTCCTGCACACCCCCTACTGGGGATATGCCCGCAACCAAGGTACCTGCCCCCGACTGGAATCTGGGACCCTTCAGTCTGCAGGCCGACGCTCCATCCACTGAGCCACACAGGTCTCGGCAGGTCTCTGGCATTTCAATCAGAAAGTGGCAGGTCACGTGGGTTCCAATGGACTCTAATGACTCTCCCTAGAGCAGCACTGGGAGGGGAGGAGGGTGACTTGGTCCAGGCTCCTCTACGGCTCCTCCACCCCCCATCTCCCTGGTGGGTGGGGTTCCCAGGGCCCAAATGTGGGGGCGATCTCTTTCCCCAGGGGACCTAAGTGGGTGTCTCCTCAAAGTTACGGCTGCTAGCAACTTGGTCTGCGGGGGCACGGGGTGAAATGAAGGTCACAGTGAATGAATGGCTCAGGGTGGTTTACAAAGTGCTTCTCCCCCCCATCCCTCTGAAGCAGCAGCTCTGGGGAGGGAGCTTGGCCAAGGGCCGGGGGTGGGGGAGCTGTGGGGGCCGCACCGTCCAGCACAGTGGCCACTGGCCAGGTGCCGCTCCAGAGCAAGCACTTGCGGTGAGGCGGGCGGGTCTGCCTTCAGAGGTGTCGCGTGTAAAAGGCACCCCGGATTGCACAGACTGGGTGGGAAAAGAGTAAGGAGCTCATTGGTCGTGTTAAATAGGGATGGCGTGTCAGGGGTCATATTGGGGCTCCCTTAGGTTAAACACCAATATCCGGAGAAGGCGCTCCTCCAGGCTTATCTGTGAACTCTGCCTCCAGGAAGCTGGCGGGACATTGGCAATGACCTGTGGCTGTCATGGCTGGCGTCTGCGCCTCAGGTGCCACTGCCCCGGGTGGCCCCGGTCACAGTGCGACCACCCAACTCCCAGGCAGACTCACCTCCGTTTCCCGCCAGCGGCCACCACCAGGCTCCGGTCAGCCTTGGGGTGCGGTGTCCGACCTTCTCATGGACAAGCGTCCCCCCACCCTCACCCCCAGCCCCTGTTTCTTCATCTGTAAACAACCGGGGAGCAGGGTGGTGGTGAGGATGTGAGGAGAACCCCCTTCCAGCTGCCCACGCGTAGCCTTGTCACCAGTTCCCACCCCTGCCCAGGCGGGTGCCCACCGGGCCCTCTGCCGCCTCCGCCACGCGCTGGCCCCGCTGTTTGCTGGGCTGTGAGCGGCGCCCGGGCGCAACCTGGTTGCTGTCTCCCACACAGAGCGGGAGGCCCAGCTTTCTGTGCTGAACGAACGAACGAACGAACGAACGAATGAATGAATGGGTGCAGAAAGGCAGGAGGGCTTGGTCCGTCCCCCTGACCGCTGCTGGCCAGTGACACCGCTCTGGCTGTGAAGAAGCCTTTCTCTCTCTGTCCACCTGTGCAGGTGTGTAATGTGGTGAGATGCGCAGATGTGGAGAACTGGTCCCTGGACTCGTCCCGAACCCCTTGAAAGCAGAGCCCGAGCTACATCTTAGGGTGACCCTGGGCGGCCAGAGAGCGAGGCAGGAGAGCGGGGGAGCAATGGTGTCCATCCATGGGGGGTGGGGGTGGGAGGGCGGGAGTCCACGGAGAACTCTAGAACATCCAGAACACACTGCCTCCTGGAAGGCAGGGGGAGGGGGTGTCTCTGATTCTTGGCCTGCTCCTGGCCTCAGGTTGTGTCAGACCTTTCACTCCCCACACGCCTGAGCGGTGCCCGTGGCTTCGGGGGTCCGTGGGGGAAAACCGGGGCAGAAACGCACCTGCTGGGGCTGGCGCGCTGGTCGGTGGGGTCGGCGCTGCCAGAGGTGGGCCAGGGGACGGAACGGGCACAGGAATCTCGCGATCCCTGCTGTTTCCAGACACCAAAGGGCATTCGTAATCGCTACGAAGGGACGAGGATCAGGAGCTGAACTTAAGGCGCAGACAGGATGGGCTGTGGCTTACGGGCCATTCCAGAGAGCTAGCTGCAAGCTCCTTCATTTGTCCATTCGTGTGCTCACTCATTCATTCGTCAACCGATAGTTAGTGGACCCGGCCGCTGGGCCCACCCAGAAAGGACTGGGGGGCGGAAGTGGGGGAAGAGAGAGGTGAGGGTGTCATTGTACCCGCCAAGAGGAGCCTTTCCTAATTAATCAATGAGGTCAGTTGACTGCAAGCGTCAGGCCTTGACCCCTCATGGTCACAAGGTCAGAGGCATTGACGCTGAATGTCACCCCTAAAAGCCCCCGAGGAAGGCTCAGCCTCTTCCCGGGCCAGCGAGGACGTGGAAATGAACGCACCCACCCATCCTGCCTCCCTGCCTTCGCCCCGCCGGCAGCCCCTCGGTGCCGAGCTGGTGCCAGGCTTGGTGCCAGTCCCGGGGTGCCGTGGTGAAGGAGGGGGAGCCCCTTCCCCTTGGAGGTCATGGTCCCGGGGGAGGGAACGTACCACCCTCTCGGAGAGTCCTTTCTCTGGAGGCAGCTCCACGCTCTAGGGAGGAGAGGGAGGGGGGTCTTGGAAAGCTTCCTGAAGGAGGTGCAACTGAACATTCACCCCCCGTCTCTGGGCCCCAGATGTGAGCTTCTGGCACAGACCCGCCCTGGCTGAACCTCCGAGCTGGCTGGCTGCTTGGCAGAGGACATTGGCAAACCTGGGCTTGCTCTGGGCCATTTGCATCTCATTTGCATTGATCTGCATACGCCCTGGCACAGCCTGGTCTCCTCTGCATTTAAATTGCAAGTTACTTGTCTCTCTTTGAAAGCTCTCGTTTTTTTGTTTTTTTTTTTTCCGTGGGGGGTGGCTGGCTCCATTTCCCCTCCTCGTCCTTATAATGCAAGACTGGTGAGTGTACCCGGCAAGCAAGGTGCAGAGCCGCAGATCTTGGGGTGTCATCCGTATGGGTCGTGCTGGCTTTCAGAGTACTTTGCTGTTTTGAAGGGATCCGTGCCAGCCTTGTACAGAAGGGAACGTTGGGCATGTGCACCCCTGTGTGACAGGTGGGGAAACTGAGGCAGGGAGAGATTTAAAAAAAATTTTTTTTAAAGTGAGGTACCCAACCTCTCTTGCCATGTTGAGGCAGAGCCTTGGCTCGGGTCCAGGGCCCCGGATTTCTGGCTCCATGTCTAGAGAGTCCTCTTGCCTTTGTGTGGGTGTGTGAAGGCACGCAGAGGGCGCAAGGTCATGTCCAAGGCCACACGGCGGGTGCAGGGTGCAGCTCCGACTCCCACAGCGCTGCCTGGAGACCCTGAGCCTCTCTGTGCAGGTGCCCGTTCTGGCTGCTGTGCCAGTGGCCTCTGCTGCCTCAGAGGGTGCCCTGTCCATAAAGCGTGCCCTCCCCATAAAGCAGCGGTTCTCAACCTGTGGGTCGAGACCCCTTTGGGGGTCGAACGACCCTTTCACAGGGGTCACCTAAAACCAGCAGAAAACACATATTTCCCATGGTCTTAGGAACCAACAGACCACTCCTCCGTGTAGCAAAGTGTAGCCATGTCGTTTACTGTTGTCATATGAAGACTGTTGCCCATGCTACACCACGATTCAAGACAAAAATTTCATTTATTTATAATTAGAAATAAATATTTCACAATATATAATTACATATTGTTCTTGTGATTAATCACTATGCTTTAATTATGTTCCATTTGTAACAACGAAAATACATCCTGCCTATCAGATATTTACATTACAGCTCATAACAGCAGCAAGATTACAGTGATGAAGTAGCAACAAAAATAATTTTATGGTTGGGGGTCACCACAACGTGAGAAACTGTATTAAAGGGTCGTGGCATTAGAAAGGTTGAGAACCACTGCCATAAAGGGCCCCCCCCCACATGAAGGGTGCCCTCCCCATCAATACCATGCATTGCATTTCTCTGCATCAGGCTGCTGTTTAATCTTGGTGGGTGAGTGTCACCAACCAGCTCACCCTGTTTGTTCCATGGAGACCTGACTTAGCTGGCGGGAGTCCTCACTGGCCCTCTAACCGGGGGCTGCATGCTGCCCAGGAGGCACAACTGGGCCATCCTGGAGGATGTAGGTCCCCCCTCCCGCCCTCGCACTCAGCAGATGCCCACTGACCTGTCTGTCGTAACTAACTAAGCGTGTGGCTATCAGCTCGAATCTTCAGATGCGTTCCCAGAGTGTGTGTGGGAGAGGGACTTGCTGAAGACCACATGGGGTCCAGCTGGCCAGCCCTTCGTTGGAGGATCTTCACTGGTAGGAACTTGTCGGTCACCGCTAACAACAGCTCCCCTCTTTTTTTTTTTTTTAATATATTTTATTGATTTTTTTACAGAGAGGAAGGGAGAGGGATAGAGACAAACATTGATGAGAGAGAAACATGGATCAGCTGCCTCCTGCACGCCCCACACTGGAGATGTGCCCACAATCAAGGTACATGCCCTTGAACGGAATCGAACCTGGGACCCTTCAGTCCGCAGGCCGACGCTCTATCCACTGAGCCAAACCGGTTCTGGCAACAGCTCCCCTCTTATTGAGCACTTTGGTGCAGGCCTGGTGCCAGGCCTCTGCTCCGGTCACTTCCGCTTCTCATCCTGCAAGACAGAGACTGTGATCCCTGTTTATTCAAGAAAGGCCCTTGTGGCTCTGTGAGGAGAAGGACTTTGTTCAAGGTCACACAGCCAAGTGTCAGGGGCTGGGCTCCACCTGGGGGTGGCTGGCTCCAGACCCCAGCAAAAAGACTGTCACCTTTCCCTAAACCCCACCCCGTCCAACGTCACGTCTGACACCAGAGCTAACGTGAGCACCAACATGTGTGTTAAGCAGCGAGCAACGTGGTGATTTACAAAGCGCAGACTTGCTGGTGGAGGTGGAGGAGTAGTTACGTCAGATGAACTTTCCGCTGGTAACAATTATAAAACCTGAACAACACACGTAAAACGGGATTGTTTGGCATGGCTGGAGAGCGACCGAAATCAGGCGGAGACTGCGGGGATGTGACTCTTGAAGCGAAGAAGAAACCGTATCAATGAGAGACTCATTTAGCTGGCTTTCCCCCCCGGAAGGCACGCATTCTCTGGTTTACGTCGTGCATGGGGGGTTAGAACTCAAGCAGAAAGTAGAAGCCGGAGTGGGCTGACGGGTAGGAAATTGGAGCCCGGGGCCTCCAGACAGATGGAAATGGAGAGAGAAAAATCCCAGGCAAGAGAGCGAGCTACAGAGGGAGAGAAACGGCCGCCTGGATCCTTGGCTGACTCTGGTGGGAGGCTCGACTCCGAGAAGCGAAGGGGAAGACACAGCTGGAAGGCTGAAACTGCTGAGCAGGGCCTTCTGCAGCCGCTTGTCACGAGGGAGGCAGATTCCCTTGTGTAAATCGCACCAAGTCAGAGGGGTTTGCTAAACATATCAGGTTCTGCACCGAGATTCTCGGGGACCGCGACTTCGAAGTGGAGGGTGAAAATAAATCTTCTATCACACAGTCTGATGCCAAGCCGCCACAAGTCTGAGGGGAGTGGCCAACAATGCAACAGAATAATAAGATGCAAAATTCTTCAGAGGGAGATAACGCAGCTCAGAATCTCTTCATTGTGTATCGTCAAAATGTCAAGCACAAAATTAAAAATTACTAGACATGGGAAGAAACAGAAGAAGGTGACACGTACATGAGATTTGAGTCAGCGAAACAGGTTCAAAAGATAACCCAGATGTTGGAATGAGTAGACAGATTTTTTAAGTCATTATGGTGAATTTGTTAAAGACTCTAGAGGAAAAGATGTTTGTAATGAATAAAGACCTGGGAAATTTTATGAGTACATTAGTTTTCCAGGGCTGCCAGAACAAAGAACCACAAAGTGGGTGGTGTACAACAGAAATTTACTCTCTCGCCATTCCAGAGGCTAAAATTCCAAAACCAGGCGTTGGCAGGGTTAGTTTTTTGAAAGTGCCTCTCTCCTACTTTCTGGTGATGTCTGGAAACCCTTGGCAATCATTGACAATCCTTGGCAATCCTTGGCAATCTTTGGCATCACTCCAAACTCCACCTCCATCTTCGCATGTTGTTCTCTCTGTGTGTCTCTCCTCTTCATCAGGACACCAGTCCTACTGGGTTAAGGACCCACCTTACTTTAGTATGACCTCATCTTAACTAATTGCATCTGTAATGTTCCTATTTCCAAATGAGGTCCTATTCTGAGGTACAGGAGTTTAGGACTTCAACACATTTTTCTGGGTAGACATATTTCAACCACAATAAGAGGAGATGAGGAAACTTAAAAAAATATATATCAGATCATGCCCAGTTGCTGTGACTCAGTGGTTGAGCATCACCCTATGAACCAAGAGGTTTGAATTTGGGGCAGGGCACATGCCCACATTTCAGGAGGCAGCCAATCAATGATTCTGTCTCATCACTGATGTTTCTATCTCTGTCCCTCTCCCTTCTCCTCTAAAATCAACACACACACACACACACACACACACACGAAAATATGAAAATCTAAACTGAAAAAAAAATACACTATCTGAAATCATTCATTGGATGGGATTAGACCAATAAAAAAGGACCAGTGGCTTTAACGAAATTATCCACTCTGAAGCACAAAGAGAAAAATGATTGAAAGAAATAAATGTAGCCTGAGTAACCTGCAGGACAGGATTAAGCAGTCTTTACACACATGTAATAGGAGTCACAGAGGAGGAAAGAAAGATAATGGGGCAAAAAAAAATATTTGATGAAATAGTGGCTGAGAATGTTCCCAGTTTAATTGAAAAAAAAAATCAAGGAAGCTCAGTGACCCTTAATCACGATAAATACAAAGAGAAACATACTTAGGCTCCTGATGGCGTGACTGCTGAAAACCAAAGATCAAGAGATAATCTGAGAAGCAGCTGGAAAAAAAGCCAACAGCAATTAAATATAGAAAAACTGTGATGCAAAGGACAACAGACTTCTCATCGGAACAATGAAAGTCAGAAGACAATGGAACACCACCTTAAAGTGGTGAAAAAGAATCTGTTCACGGAGAATGTTATCAGCACAAATGTCTTTCCGCATGGAAAAATAAAAACATGCTCGAATGAATAAAACAGATACTTTGTTGCTAGGCTTAAGGGAAACAATACCAGATAGAATTTCAGGCTTACAGAGGGGAAAATAGCACTGGTATTGGCAACTACATGAATAGATAGCAAAGATTATTTTCCTTTTCTAACTTCTTTAAAAAGTTAATCGACTTCTTAAAAAACAAAAGTAACAGCGCCTTCTATAAAACATGTAAAAGTAATATTTGTGACCAAATTAGCCCAAAGGACCGTGAGGATAAAGTGGAATTCTACTTCTGTAATGTTCTTGCAGAACCCATGAAGTGGTGCGTGTTTATTGGAAGGTACATGGTGATGTCTGCATTGCGGTGTTTGTCTGTAGACTGTCCGTCCTTAGCGCTGCCCAGTGTCCTGGATCATCTCGGTTTAGGCCCCGGTGAGTCGAGGATGTTCAGGCCGTGTCTTGGGGTGAAAACACGGATTCACTGCTGTCGTGTTGGTGCCTAGGAGTGAAGTGCTGGTCAGAGGGGCGGGCCGCTCAGTTTGAGGGGATCCCACACGCACTGCCCATGGTGGGGACTGTACCGCTGTCCGTTCCCGCCACCGCACGTGCGTCCCGGGTGCTGCCAACACCTGCTGGGCTCAGTCTTCCCGTGGGCTCTCCTGGGGGAGAGGGGTAGCTCACTGGGGTTCTGATTTTTTTTTAATATATGTTATTGATGTTTCACAGAGAGGAAGGGAGAGGGATAGAAAGTCAGAAACATCAATGAGAGAGAAACATCCATCAGCCGCCTCCTGCACGCCCCCCACTGGAGATGTGCCTGCAAGCATGGTGCATGTGGGGTCCTGATTTGTATTTCTCCCGGTGAGTGGCAATGCTGAGCGCTTCCCACCGGTGTGTTCGTCCTCTGGGTGAATTCTTGAACCCAACTATTTTCTGTCATTTTTCTCTTGATTTGCCTTCCCTTTTCTCCGTGCTTTAAAAGGCCAATGCAGCTGAGACCGGTGTGGCTCAGTGGATAGAGCGTCGGCCTGCGGACTGAAGGGTCCCAGGTTCGATTCCGGTCGGGGGCATGTACCTTGCTTGCGGGCACATCTCCAGTGTGGGGCGTGCAGGAGGCGGCTGATCGATGTCTCTCTCTCATCGATGTTTCTGACTTTCTATCTTTCTCCCTTCCTCTCTGTAAAAAATCAATAAAATATATATTTTTAAAAAATAATAAAAATAAAAAAATAAAAGGCCAATGTGCCCTGCCCCACAGCCCAACGTCACCGTGTTAGGGCTACACTGGCGCTGTAGCCGGGGGCAGGGTGACCAGCAGCACAGTAAGCCGGCGTGAACTGCTTCTGTGTTTGATTGACCCATGTGTCCCGGTTTTATGGTCGAAGAGCTCCTGGTAGAAGAGCGGCAAAGACTGGATGGCTCATTTCGTGTTGGCGCATGCATAAGCAACGTGACAGGAAAACCATTTCAGGCACGCGAGGGTCCCCCAGTGACCCTTCTCCTCTTGGTAAGCACGAGGTTTTCAGAAAAGGAATGCCAGTCTGTTTGGCCCTCACCCGGGGCCCTCTGCCTGGGAAGGAGATGAAGCTCCTTCGCCTGCACGCTGCCCCCTGCCCCCCGGCTCACCCGGCACCTCTGCCTGCTCCCGTGTCACGCACTGAAGCTGCTGCCTCTGTCGGAGCCCAGGCCTCTTGCACCCCAGGATCTCGAGCTGCTCCGGGTCTTGGGCCAGCCTGTGCCTGGGGCCACCCCCTTTGCTCAGCCTCTGCTCAGCGGTCACTTCTCAGGGAAGCCCTCCCTGTGACCCCAAAACCCCCTGTCCCTGCTGGGCACCTTCCTCCTTTGCATAATCTCAGCTGCAATATTTAGTTTATTATTGTTGTTGTTATTATTATTTTTTAAATATATTTTATTGATTTTTTACAGAGAGGAAGGGGGAGAGATAGAGTTAGAAACATCAATCAGCTGCCTCCTGCACACCTCCTACTGGGGATGTGCCCGCAACCAAGGCACATGCCCTTGACCGGAATTGAAACTGGGACCGTTCAGTCTGCAGGCCGAGGCTCTATCCACTGAGCCAAACCAGTTTCAGCTATTATTGTTAATATTATTATTATTAAATCCTCACCTGAGGACATGCTTTTCATTGATTGGACAGAAAGAGAGAGAGGAAGGGAGAGAGAGAGATAAAACGTTGAGGGAGAACTAGATATCCATTGGCTGCCTCCTGAACACACCCCAACCGAGATCAAACCTGCAACCTGGCTACGTGCCCTGATGGTAATCGAACCCGTGCAACCCTTCAGTGCGAGGGCGGGTACTCTACTCCAGGGGTCGGCAAACTCATTAGCCAACAGAGCCAATATCAACAGGACAATGATGGACATTTCTTTGGAGAGCCACATTTTTTAAACTTAAACTTCTTCTAACGCCACTTCTTCACAATAGACTTGCCCAGGCCATGGGATTTTGTGGAAGAGCCACACTCAAGGGACCAAAGAGCCGCAGTTGGCTCTTGAACCGCAGTTTGCCGACCACGGCTCTCACCAATGGAGCCACACAGGCCAGGGCCACAAGATTTCATTAAAATGTGGCATTTCCCCCCCCGCCACAAGACCACTCGCTTTATGGAGGCAGGGACGCACTCTCCCCACCTTTCTCCGGCGTCTGCGCAGTGCGTGGCCTTTGCTGGGTGCTCCGCTGAGGTGGCTGAGTGGGTCCTCGACCCCAGCTGCTGTGACCTCCCTCCTGTGTGGAGGCAGTAAGGCTGGGAGGGCCCAAGGTCACATGTAACGAAGGGCAGAGGAAGATGACATTTCTGAGCGACACGCTGCTATGCTCATGGTAGACTGACGTGTCGCTGTGAGAAAGCACACGGAGGGCGGGCTCCCAGGTGCCTTTACCGGGTCCCCCAGGGGAAGGCCTGGCAGAACCCAGGACAGCCTCCCGCGGGGCGGGGAAGGCGGTGACACAGGCCCAGGCCTTCGGCAGCTCTCCCAGTGACGGACTCTTCTGTGTGTGTTCAGCTCCGTGCACTTAAAAATATATATATACATTTTATTGATTTTTACAGAGAGGAAGGGAGAGGGAGAGAGAGTTAGAAACATCAATGAGAGAGAAACATCGATCAGCTGCCTCCTGCACACCTCCTACTGGGGATGTGCCCGCCACCAAGGTACATGCCCTTTACCGGAATCGAACCTGGGACCTTTCAGTCCGCAGGCCGACGCTCTATCCACTGAGCCACACCAATCAGGGCAGCTCTGTGCACTTTTATCCCAGGTTTGCACTTCCTCCACCAGCCAGGATCCAGAACATGCCCCCCACCACAAGGTCCCGCCTCCTGTCCTGCTGTGGCCATACCCCCTCTCTCGCTGTCCCTAATCTGTCCTCCACCAATCTGTCCTCCACCGCTAACACCTTCTTTCAAAAGTGTTCTCTAAGCAGAATGGGGAGGTGTCACCTTTTGGCTTGGTTCCCTCCACCCCCTTCCCATGTCCCCCCCCCCTTCCCATCTTCCCGCCTTCCACGGACACCTCTTTGGAGCCAGGATCAACCCTGCATGATCTCACAGCCCTGGGAAGCAGGGGATAGGAGGGGGGAGGAGGTCAGTTATTCCCATTTTACAGATGAGCAAACTGAGCCCCGAAACTCCAGAGCCAGCACTCTGGGTGACCACAGCTCCGCCCAGAGCAGGGAGGAGGGCTCCGGTGGGGTGGCGGGCTGGGGCCAGGATGCCATGGCCTTGAGCCTTCCCCACCCCGCTGTGACCCAGCCTGCCTCGGCCTGCTCTCTGTCCCCTCTGTCCCTCCCACCCCCGCCCCAGGGCGGTCTCATCCCTCCACAGTGAGGAGTGATGGGGGGCCCTCTGGGTCCACGTCTGCTGGCGGGAGGCCCTGCTTGGCCCTGAGCGCAGGGCGGCCCAGCTCCGGCCCTCGGGGTGCCTGGGAGAAGGGGGAGAGGAGGATGGCACACGGCAGGCAGACCCGTGAAGAGGCACTGAGGCAACAACGTGTGAGGAGCCGTCAGGGAAGTGCCAGGCGCAGAGAGTCCCCAGCGCCCGCCGCCGAGGCCCCATTTGGCAATGAATTATGTATGGCCTTCTGGCAGCGCTCGCTCCGGGCTGGCTTCCCCCAGCTTCTCTCAGCCGGGCCTCTCTGCAGCGGGGTGCCGGCTCCCCGAGGGGTGGGCAGCGTTCTTTGTCTCCCTGCAGGGACTGGACCGGGTCTGCCTGCCGGGGGCTGCTTTCTCCGCGCCCCGAATGCCCATTGCACAGGCCGGAGAACCAAGGTCTGGGATCAACTCAGGCACAGGCTCATGCTGATGATGATGGTGATGATGATGACAGAGCGGCAACATCCATCAGCACAGTAATGGGGATGGTACCAGCTGGGCTTTCTCGGGCCTTTTTGATGGACCGGGCGCATTTAATAGGCAGCTGTTCCTTCAACAGAAATGGGAGCGCCCAGCCGAGACCGGTTTGGCTCAGTGGATAGAGTGTCGGCTTGCGGACTGAAAGGTCCCAGGTTCCATTCTGGTCGGGGGCATGTACCTTGCTTGCGGGCACATCTCCACTGTGGGGCGTGCAGGAGGCGGCTGATCGATGTCTCTCTCTCATCGATGTTTCTGACTTTCTATCCCTCCCCCTTCCTCTCTGTAAAAAATCAATAAAATATATTTAAAAAAAAACTCCATAAAAGAAAAATAAAGAAATGGGAGCGTCCTGCCCCCTCCCCCCCTCACCCCCCCCCCCCCCCCGCCCGTGCGGGCACTGTCCCAGGTGCTGAACGCATGGGCGGCAATGGAACGGTGTCCTTCCTCATGGAGTCGGCTCTGATGTGGGAGAGCAGTCAACCAATCCATGAGCAACTGAGGGCGTTATATGTCAGCGAGTAGGGGCTGTGAAGATGGGGGGGTGCGTGTGGAGAGACAGGACCGTCAGGATAAGCCTCGCTGAGGAGGTGGCCTTTGAGCAGAGCCGCCGTGCCCTGAAAGACGTGGGAAAGCCATCTCACGAGATGTCTGGGGAAGGAATGTTCTAGAAAGGATCAACAAGTACAAAAGGCTTGGGACAGGACAGGAGCCTCTGTCCTAGGCACCGCAGGCCGGCTGGTGTCATGGGAGGCACCAAATTCTCCACAATCTGGTGAGCTGCCTCCTTTTCTTTTAGTTTCCAGATATTTTTATTGATTTCAGAGAGGAAGGGAGAGAGAGAGAGAGAAAAACATCAATGAGGAGAGAGAATCGCTGATCAGCTGCCTCCTGCAGGCCCCACAGTGGGGATTGAGCCCCCAACATGGGCATGTGCCCTTGGCCAGAATCGAGTTCGGGACCCTTCAGTCCGCAGGCCGACGCTCTAGCCGCTGAGCCACACCAGCCAGGGCTGAGCTGCCTCGGTTTTGAGAGGAGAAAACTGAGTCGGAGTTTATGTTAGTCTCTGTTCACATGCGCTGCTGCAGACAGATTTATGCTGATTCCAGGGGCTGCCCCGTGCGTCGTGGGGGTACTAGGAAACCTGTGGCACGTGTCTTTCCACAGCTGGAAAGTTCCGAGTGCTGGGGCTGGCTGCCTGCCCGGGGTTGGGGTCAGGCATGGGGAGCTGGCATATACACGTCTCCACCGTTCCTGTGCGGACTGTCCCCACCCGCCTGTGTCCCCGGCAGCTCTGGTTCCCTCCTTTACCGGCCCCTAAACTCCCAGGACAGCCTTTCCCTGCCTGCAGACAGGAGGCGCTGTCTCTGCTCGCCCACAGCCTCGCCCCTCCCCTTCTCCCTCCTCCCCCTCATCGGCCCCATGCTGAGCATTCCAAGCCAAGTCAAGGCCTGGGGAGCGGTGACACAGGCCCCGGCCGCATGGCTGCGAGTCAGGCCGAGGTGGCGGGCGTGGGGCTCACCCAGGGACCTGCCAGACTTCTGCCTTGGCAGGCCCAGCGGCTCGCGCCTTCTGCCATTTGCATCGGGTGATGAATGAATGGGAGCATCCTCCTTCCACCTCTAACTGGGGGACGTGAAAGGTTCGAGGCAGCCCGGAGCGGGGAGTGGGTGCGGATTCAAATGCGTCTGTGGGGGGCGGAGTGGTCGGAGGTGAGGACAGATCCGCTGGGAAGGAGAAGCCGCTTGGTAGCGGGCCCTGCCAGCCTGCTGGCCTCCGGGTTTGCTTTCTAGGCCGTCCTGCCAAGCTTCCAGATTGTTCTCCCTCAGTACTCCTCCCACCCGTACCTCCACACCTCGTGGCTGCTACACCTGGCACCTGAAGGCCCGCCTTCCTGCAGGGCACGCTGGCTGCCCTCCCCTGCAGGCCCTGTCCACACGTGGCCCCGCCGGCTCTTCCTCCTCCTCCAGGACAGGGGTGGCTCCACCTCCTGCAGAAAGACTTCCTGGATTGAGGGCCCGAGGCCCTGGGTCCCTGGCAGCAGATGCAAGCGGGCTGACTGGCCGGTCCACTCCGGGCCGCGGTCTCACGGACAGGACCCACGATGCTCTGTCTCTCCCGGCCTGGCCGGGGCTGTGTGCCCAGGAAGTGCTCAGGGACGCTCAGAACGGGGAGTGGGAAATAGGGTGGCAACACTTACTGAGCTTCTGCTCCGTGCCAAGCCCCATGCCACGGAGTTAGGTCGGCATCTGGCTGCACCCGCCGCCCTGGGCTGCTCTCTTTGAACCTGGGTGATGGGCACAATCCTCGTCCTTCCTAACAGCGTTGTGAGGACAAAGGAATGTTCACGCCCAGGGCTCCTCTCAGCCCCGGGACTCAGTGAGCACGGAACGGTTCCTGTCACCGGCGGTTAGTGGGGTTCCAGAGCCAGCCTTGGTGGCTTCAATTCAAATCTAGGCTCCCCCACTTCCTGGCTGTGACTTTGGGCAAGTTACTGAACCTCTCTCGGCCTCGGTTTCCTCATCTGTAAAATGGGGCAAATCATAGACCTCTCTGTCTCCCCCCACACCCCCACCCGCCGCCCTGGGGCTGTTGGGAGTATTAAATAAGTGAATATGTGGGCGCTTTGCAGTGGTTGTGGCTGGAAAGGGCTGAGCAGACACGGGATGGTGTCATCACTGTCTCAGGAGCACCCCATGGGCCTCAATTCTAACACCAGCAGGGAGACGGGAACTCCCGGGGAATCTTCCAGAACTGCTGCTGTGAGTTGGGGCGGGCATGGGCTGAGCACCTGGAACATCGACCTTCCACCCCTGCACCTCCTGAAACGGCTCCGTGCGTGTCCGGTGGTCTCTGTCACCAGAAAGGTCCTCCTTGCGCCTGTCCTCCGACCCCGGGGGGCGGGTTTTTCTGGGTTCCCCTCCAGGCCTTCCCGCTCGCCCCGAGTCCATTGAGCTGAGCTGTCTCCAGTTTTTGGGATGGGGGGCCGTTGCTGGGCTCAGTCTCCCCCAATGTCTCCCAGCCAGAGCCCAATGCAGACACCTTTGTCCCCCGCATTGCCAGCCTCAGGCGGGGACAGGGTGAATGTGCGCTGAGGGTGGGAGGGGGAGAGGCAGAGAGAAGAGAGGGTCTGTGCAGCAGGAGGGAGGCAGGACAGGGATGGGGGGACGGGACGGCAGCCCGAGGGGAAGGCTGTGGGAAAGGGGGGGGTGCGGGCAGGCCGCGGGGCTGGGAAAGGGAGCCAGGGAGGCCGGCGAGCCCCGGAGAGGGAGGCTCAGACCAGACACTGTCTAGACGCAGCAATTATTGTCAGCACAGAACACCCCGGCTCTGCCGGCTCAGCTGAAAGGAGCTTAACAAAGAGCTGAGCGAGGAAGAAAGCCGGAGAAAAGCGCCCGTGGAGCCGGCTCCTCGCCCGGGGGGCGCTTTCTCTGCCCGGCGCCCCCCCTTCCTGCGCCACAGAGATGCCCCATCAGGCCGGGGTCACGTGTGGGCTTGGGGGCGGGAGGGTAGGGTGTCCCGCAGGGGATGCATTTGGCACGGGGGTTTGGGGGTTCGTGATGTAGAGCGGGGAGTGGCAGGGGGAACAGGAGAGAGCCGCGGGGATTGGAAGCCCAGGCCCCCCCCCCCAACCCCCCTCCTTCCCGCTGCTGGTGGCCCGGCCAGTCACAGCGTTTCTGAGCCGTGGTTTCCCTCCTGCCAGGGGCACAGGAGGCAGGCCGGCCTGGGAGAGGTGGAGGTAGGCCTACTCTCTCCAGTCCCTGAGCGAGCGCGGCCACCCATGCTCCTTGCCCTGTGGGCCCCCCGGCGACAGGCCACTGCCCTCGCTCAGGGCCTGTCCGCCATCCTTCCTCGGTCTCCGGTGAAGAAACTGGGGCACAGCTAGGCCCGGGGTTTGGACTCAGGCCTGTGTCCGAGTCTGAGCCATGACTCTCAGATGGGCACCTGCAGAGGAGTGGGAGGGCTAATGGTCGGTGCAGGACTGAGGGGTGGCCTGCAGGTGGGGTCAGAGCCGCGGGGCCCCACCACGGCCCCAGTGTGTCTGGAACAGGCCTCTGCTGAGCCACTGAGCCCCGGGGTCAAGGGCAGCTCTGGGCTGAGCAGACCGGCCCTCCCATCCCGGGAGGGGGCGGACCGTACAGACATTGCCCTCCGGCCAATAACCCGGCACCTGCCCCTGGCTCCTTGGGGAGGGTCAGATGCTGGTCCTGGCTCTGGAGGCGCGGGGGGAAGGGGGGGTGAGAGCAGCGGTGTTGGGTTGGTGGGGGGGTGGGGGGGCTGTGGCCACGCCCAACCACATCCCCCAGTCTGGCCTGGTCAGGCTGTTCCCGGGCCTGGAGGGGTTGGATATGACCCTGGGTCCTGCCTCAAGTGCAGGGCAGGACACTCTGTGCAAGGGACACACATGCCCTGTCACACACTCATCCCGCAGGCTGACCGCCGCTGGGCCCTGACACCCCATCATACACATCTCTTCTCTAGCTTTGGGGTGCAGGCACCAGCTGCTGAGACTCAGCATACCCCACCCCCAGCCTCTGACACTCCATCATACACATCCCCTCTCTAGCTTTGGGGTGCAGGCACCGGCTGCTGAGACTCAGCGCGCCCCACCCCTGCCCTTGACACCTTATCATACACATCCCCTCTCTAGCTTTGGGGTGCAGGCACCGGCTGCTGAGACTCAGCACCACCCCACCCCCAGCTCCAGCCACCCATTTGCTGGCGCCCTCACTGTGTCCAGGGCGCCCTCTGTGCCCCCGGCTGCAGCCCAGCAGTGACTACACGTCCACTTCGGACCCCTGTGCCTGCAGTCAAGGCCCAGCCTGACCCAGACTCAGCCCCTCTTTCTGGAAGATTCCAAGGCACCACAGGCGGGTTCCCTTGGCCCTTCTCCTCTCTGTGCCTTGCTCACACTGTTCCCTCTGCCTGTCCCCCTGCCCCCAAGGTCCCAACACAAAGGCCTGGCCTATCAGCCTGCTCCCCGCGGCTGCCCTGGGCAGGGAGCTGGTGCCAGGCTCCCCTGTGGTGCAAGCCACAGCTGGCACCTCCCTGATACCTCCTTCAACACCCCCCCTCATACCATGACACACACACTCCTGTCCCGCACCTCCCGCACCGGGTGCCAGGCCCCCTCCCTCTACCGCCCTGAGCCAGGCCGCCTTCTCTCTCCCCAGACCTGGGCACCACTCCCTGCACCCACTCTTGTCCCCTGCAGTCCTGAGTTTTGCAGACCAGGTCTCCTCTCTCTGCTCTCGAAACTCTTCCAAAGCTCCCAGCTGCCTCTCCAGGGTCAGGACCACAGTCCTGGGCCACGCCCACCCGCTCTCCCATCCTCTCTCAGCCCTCAGGACCCCATCCCGGCCCCTCTCCCCTAGTTAGCCGCCCTGGTCCTCAGGCACCCTCCCCAAACCCTGCAGAGGTCAGGCCCTGGCACCGGCCTGCTCTGTCCCTCCTAGCCGAGGGCCGGGGGTCATGATCTAATGCAGCGATTCTCAACCTTCCTAAGGCCGAGACCCTTGCATACAGTTCCTCATGGGGTGGTGACCCCCAGCCATGAAATTGTGCTACTGTTATGCATCGTGATGTAAATATCTGCATTTTCCGATGGTCTTAGGCGACCCCTGTGAAAGGGTCATTTTACTCCAAAAGGGGTCGCGACCCACAGGTTGAGAACCACTGATCTAATGCATGGTTCCTAACGGCTGTGCAGGACAGTGCGCCCCATGGGGGGCGGCTCTCTTGTTTGTCACCGTGTCCCCAGCACCCTCCCTCAGGCCCCCTCTCCAGCTTGGTTCTCAGCCCCGTTCCACCCTAAGCCAGCAGAAAGGGGGCCCTGGGTCCCTTCTGCCCCGCTCCGCCCCCCCCTGCCACCCCCCCACCCCCGCAGGAGCCCATCCCTAGGAGGCCATGCGGTTCAGGCCTGCTGCCTCCCTCGCTCCTCCCCCAGGCACCCCCAATCGGGCAAGGACGTGTCTGTGTGCTGCCAGGAGGCTGCCAGGAGGCTGGGCAGCACGCTAGGGCAGGGCTGTAGCTGCCTTACCCCCCTCCCCCCTTCCCTCCCCCCCTCCCCCAGCCCTCTCTTCCAGCCCCAGTGCCCTGCAGAGCCCTGGCTGCTGGTGCCCAGCAGGGCAGTTCTCAGCCCCAGCACCGGAAGGCAGGTGGGCAGCCGGAGGGGGTCCTGCAGGAGAGCTTCACAGAGGGTGCGGGGAGGGGCCGAAGAGGGTGGCAGCGCCCCTTCCCCCCCCAGGCCCCTCCCCGAGACCCCTGCCAGCTGCCTTCCCAACTCCGGCGGGCCCTGCCTCTCCTTCCCGCCCCTCCAGCCTGCCTCAGCCAGCCCTCCCTTCCCTTCCCCCTTCCCTCTGCTCTCCTTCCTCTCCCCCCCCCCCCCCCCCTCTTCCTCTCCCCCTTCTCTGCTCTCCCTGCCCCCCCTCTCTCCTCTCCTCTCCTCTTTCCCTGAGTCCTTCTCCCTCGCCTCCTTCTTTTCTTCTTCTGGGTTAAAAATAATCAACTTTCTGAGAAGCAGCAGCTCCTGCTGAGCGCCCTCCCCGCGCCGGGAGCCCCTGAGAATAGCTTTCTGCGGCTCTCAGCTCCAGCTCCCCCCGCCACTCCTCCTCCTCCTCCTCCTCCTCCTCCTTCTCCTCCTCCTCCCCGCCAGCGAGCTGACTAATAAGCCGGCTGCGGCGGCCGGGCCAGCTCGGCTGGAAAGGCATGCAACCGCTTCTGGTCCAGACTGCGGGCCGGGGCGCAGCGCCCTGCAGGCCGCCGGCCCCGGCCGCTCCCCGGCCCGCAGCCAGCAGCCGCTGGTGTCAGACGCGCCGTCAATACGGGTGGTTGGGTGCCCGCTGCCCGCTGCCCACCCAGCCAGCTGCCTCTCCGCTCCTGCGGGGCTGGGTGGCGGCGAGGGGGCACCTGGGGGGAGCGCCAGGCGCGCGCACCCCATGGGTTAGGGAGCGGGAGGGCGTGGCTGCCTGGAAGCCTTGGAGCTCCGAGCCCACCCCGCCCGCCCCAATCCCGGTGTGTGTGTGGGGGCATCGGGCACCCCAAACTGTCCCGGGACCCAAGGACGTCCACTGCGGGTCCGGCCTCCAGCGCTCAGGGCCGCCCCTTTGCAGAAAGGGAAACTGAGGCCGGGGAGGCCGGCTGTCTCCGGGAAGGGGGGGAGATTTTAGGGAGGAAAAGCAAAGGAAGAGAACCCCCGGGTCTCTCACGCGGGTTGGGGGGGCTGCGGGGGGGACCATCAAGGTCGAAGGTGAGGAGGAGGAGGAGGAGGAGGAGGAGGAGGAGGAGGAGGAGGAGGAGGA
>JAAGEH010000126.1:456896-485092 GCA_011751065.1 Lasiurus cinereus | reverse complement strand
GGCCGGCCCAATGCGGCGGCGGCGCCGTTAACCCGCTCCGCGCCGCGGGCTCGGCGGGCGGCGCCGCCCCCTCCGCCGCCCCACGTGGCCCCAGAGGCCCCCGGGGACCCGGGACGCGGCCGGGGAGCGCAGTGGTGTGCGCACGGGCTCGGGCCGCCGGGCGGCGTGACCTGGAGCCGCCGGCCCCTGTGTTCTCCGCTGTGGAGGGAGGCGGTGATGTAACCTCGCCCCCCCCGCATCCTCCCCCGCGCACCCGCCAAGGGCCCGCGCACGTGGGCTCCCGCTCCACGCCGTTAGGAGGATGGGTTTCCCGACGAGAGCAGCAGCTCAGTGCGGCTCCCAAGGTCACACAGCGGGAGAGCCGCAGAGCTGGGGTTGAACCCCGAGTCTGGGTGGGTGCTGAGCCTGGACCCCGCCCTGCTCCGTGCAAGATTCCTGCTTCTGCTGGTGGCGGCGGCGGCTGCTTCTTCTAGGGGCTTCCGGTCCCCTGCGGTTCACACCTGAGCCCGCTGCAGAGCCAGGCCTGCAGGGAGGGGGGGAAGGCTTCCTGGAGGAGGAGGAGCTGCAGTGGAGCCTCAGACAAAGAGCGAGGGGCTGGGCAGACACGGGAGGGCACACAGTGGGGTCCGGAAGCTCTGCAGGGAGCCCGCAGGACCCCCTGGGGTCAACCGCTGGCCAGGGGTCAGCCAGGGGCAGAAGCACAAGCAGAGGCTCCCAGGTGGCCTCAGGTCTCAGGGTTTAAAGGTTACAGATCAAGCTAACAAACGGCTGAATAAAATGTGTTCTGACCTCCGTCTGGACAAACACACCTTCCTAAGGACAGAGACACCAGGGGGCTGGGTTTGTACTTAGAGGGCTGGGCTGGGTGCTGGAAGCGGCAGCGGGCAGTGAGAGGGGACCCTGCTGGCGGGGCAGCCTCCCGCCCCCCCCCTTCCCCACCTTTCCCCCCAGAGGGGTTTGCAGTTCGGGTGCAGACACTCCAGCCTGTGTGTGCGGACTCTGTCCACCCCCCTGCCAGCAGCCACTTCTCGGCCACCCTCGGGGCTTAGAGGTGCCCCAACAACCAGGCAGCTCAGACCTCTTGCAGGAAGGAGGACCCAGGAAATGGAGGGGGCCATGGAGCAGGGACTTCCAGGGGCCCAGGGGTGCCGGTCATAAGTCTAGGTGGGCATGGCTGCTTTAATGGCAAGGATTCCTGGCCCCATGAGGAAGGACACAGGGAGAGAGGGCCAGAGGGTGCCCTCTAAAACCAGGACTGCTGAGGTCCCTGGTGCTGTGCAACCGGGTGGGTGGGGGGGACTGAGCTGGATGCAAGATCTCCCTTCCTCCTCGAACTTGCTCCCCATCATCACATCCAGCCCTGCACTCCAATCCTGGCCAGATCCTGGGCACCATCCCGGCTCCTCCTTCCCAGCCCCCAGCCCCGTATTTACCAAGACCTGAAGGAGCCACCCACCTAAGGGAGTCAGCTCCTTCACCCTTGTCCCCTGCCCTTGCCACTCTCCGCCCATCTCTCTGTCCAATGTGCCCTTCCTGATGGCTGGACAGACCTTTCTAAACGCATGCTGACCGCTGCCCTCCCTCTCTAATTCTCCCTGGCTCTCAACTCTGGGTGTTTCATTCCCAAGCTCCGATGCCTGGCTCCCCTCAGCCTCTCCCCCCGCCCCCCAATCGGTTCTGTGCTCTGGCCACTTGCACCTCCTCTGCGATCTGGGCAGCTGAATGTTCTGTCCGCTCCCGGGTCTGCGTGCCTGATATTCCCTCTGCCTACACCAGTGCTTGCGGCTCTCTTGTCTTGCCAAGCTCCACCTAAGTGTCCCCTCCCCGGGGCACCCTCCCTGACCCCCTGGGCCAGCAGAAACCTGTGGTGGGTTTTCTCAGTATAGGCCCTCACGGTGTCCTGGCACAGGGAGGGGTGCCAGTGTGGGGCACCCTAATGAGCTGACTAGCGCTGGGGTTATCTGTGCCAGGTGTGTCTCCCACCGGGACTGTGAATGCCAGCGGGCAGGCCCGGCCCGTCTTATTTGCTGCTCCATCTTCAGTGTTGGCATGGAGTTCACTGGACAGGTGTCTGCCCTGGACTAGAAGCTGGGCAACCAGGGACGGTCCCCGTCTGGTGCATGTCACTGTTCAGGGCCCTCTTTATTTTTAATATTTTTTAATTGATTTTTCACAGAGAGGAAGGGAAAGGGACAGAGAGACATCGATCAGCTGCCCCTCGCACGCCCTCCACTGGAGATGTGTCCGCAACCAAGGCACACGCCCCCGACCGGAATCGAACCGGGGACCCTCCAATCCGCAGGCCGACGCTCCATCCACTGAGCCAAACCGGCTTCAGCTAGGGCCCTCTTTCTAAGCGCAGAGAGTGGAGCCATTACTTACTCCTCACAACCACCTTTGACGTGGGAACAGTTAGTCGCTCCTTTCTGCAGAATGGGGACACTGAGGCACAGCAGAGCTCGGAGACTCGGCTCATGGCTGGCAAGCAGCAGAGAAGACTGGAACCTGGGCAGTTCCAGGTGCCACCATGGGGAGGGCGCGATGAGAGGCGGGGAGCCCAGAGGAGGGGCACTGAGGCAGCTTGGCATGTGTTGTGTGGTCTCTGTGAATGTGTGTGTGTGTGTGTGTGTGGTGTGTGTGGTGTGTGTGTGTGTGGTGTGTGGTGTGAGTGTGAGTGTGGTGTGTGAGTGAGTGTGTGTGTGTGTGTGAGTGTGTGTGTGTGTGAGTGTGAGTGTGGTGTGTGTGTGTGTGAGTGTGGTGTGTGTGTGTGGTGTGTGAGTGTGTGGTGTGTGGTGTGAGTGTGGTGTGTGAGTGTGTGTGTGTGAGTGTGTGTGTGTGTGTGTGTGTGTGTGGTGTGAGTGTGTGTGTGTGAGTGTGTGGTGTGTGAGTGTGTGTGTGTGGTGTGTGAGTGTGTGTGTGTGTGGTGTGAGTGTGTGGTGTGTGTGAGTGTGTGGTGTGTGCTGTGTGGTGTGTGGTAACTGGGACACTCCCCAGGGGAAGTGCTAAGGAGAGCCGGAGCGGTGGGAACCAGGAAATGGAGAGCAGACCGGCTCCGGTCAGAGGGCGGGACGGCCCTGCACAGGCCTGGAGGCCAGGAGAGGCAGCTGGAGGACTGGGGACGGGAGAGGGTGCAGGACGCCGGCCGGGGGAGGGGCAGGACTGCAGAGGAGCTGGGGGGGTGGGGAGCCGCACTAACCAGGGGAGGGTGGCCTGGACCAGGGCCAGATGCCGTGGGGGACGCAGCGGCCCAGAGGCTGCATGCTCTGGGGCTGCAGACCTGAGCCCCGTCCCTGCTCAGCCCTGAGAGCTGCAGCTGGCCGGTTCCTGGTTTCCATCCACAAAGGGGTCCCAAGAGTCCGGGCCAAAGGCCAGCAGAGAGGCGGGACTGCGGATGCGTTTGGCGGACTCTCGGCCGCTGGGGGAGGACGGGGCGGCTTTGGCTAACGAGTTTCCTCGCTCTTTCCTCGCACTCAGAGCAGAGGCTCTGGAGGCGGCAGGCCCGGCCCGGTGCTCAGCTGTGGGTGCTCGGTCCATACACACCCATTAGCACAGGAGGGTCCTGGGCACACACACTCCTGTTACCCCTGGAGGGACCCGGTCACACACACTCCTGTGACCCTGGGAGGGGCCGGGGCCGAGGCGAGGGGGAGTCAGAGTTTGAACCCAGGGTCAGGACACCCCTGTGACTGCAGTGCCCCGGAGTCTTCCCTCGGCAGCGTGTCTTTTCTCCCCTCTCTGTCCTCACGGAGCCCACCAGGTTATTGCACTGGACCATGGCTCCTGGGTCAGAGAGGGGAACACTGGCCGGATCCGGATCCCTGTGGCCCGGCCAGGACCCAAGCCCAGGCGTCCTGGTCCAGCCAGGAGCCCTCCACCCCTTGAAGGACCCGGGGTGGGTTGGCTCAGCATACGCCCTCAAGGTGTCCTGGCGCAGGGAGGGGTCCCCGTGTGCGGCACTGGGGGTCCCGCTCTCTTGCTCACCTGCGGGGTGGCCTGGGCTCTGGGCTCGGCCCACCCCTGGGCACAGTTGGCTCCCGGAATCCGGGCACATTGGCTTTGCTTGATGCCAGATGAGGAAACTCCAGTCCCGAGCGCTTAAAGCAGTGCTTCTCCACCTTCCTAAGGCCGAGACCCTTGCATCCAGCTCCTTATGGGGTGGTGACCCCCAACCATAACATTATTTTTGTTGCTACTTCCTAACTGTCATTTTGCAATTGTTATGAATCGTTTCTGTGTTTTCCAATGGTCTTAGGCGACCCCTGTAAAAGGGTTGTTGGACCCCCAAAAGGGTCACGACCCACAGGTTGAGAACCGCTGGCTTAAAAGGCTTGGCCCCGGGACACCCCCTCCTCCCCAGGTGACCTGGGGCTGGACCCTGGAACCAGGGTGGTGCGCCCTTCCCGGCGGGGCCTCCCCCGCCCCCCGGAGCGACGGCCCGGGCCCCCCGCTGCGGCTGCCCCCCGCGGGTTTGACGTCAGGCCGGCCGGCCGGCCGGGGGCGGCGGTGACTCAGGGTCCCGAGACGCGCCGGAGCGGAAAGTTGGTGCCGATGACATCAGCGGCCGCGCGGGCGGGCGGGCGGGCGGCTCCGGGAAGCGGCGGCCTGGCGGGCGGCCCGGCCTGGGGCAGGGGCGGGGGGTGGGGGAGGAAAAGAGGGGGTGAGGGGGTCGCGGTGCAGGAGCCGGAAGCCGGGACGCCGAAAACTGCCCCCCTACACCCAGCCCCCCCGCCCCCGGGCTGCCGGAGAGTCGCCCGAGCCGCGCGCCTGCAAGCGCCGTGCGCCCCAGCGCTCCGGAGGCGCCGCATCCAGCCCGCTGCGTCCCTGCATGTTAATTACCGCCGCATTAATATTCATGAGCCGGGGCTCGAGGGGACCGCGGGCTGTCATTTCCCCAGCCCTGCGCACCCCTCTTCCCCGGCTGAGCTGAGTCGGGGATTTTCCCCCTCCTGCTCCCCCGCCCGGCCCGGCCCGGCCCCGCCCGCGCCCACAGTTGGTGCACACAAGCAGATCTGGGTTCAGGAGGGGGAGCACCACGAGTGGGAGCGGGTGTGGGTGCCGCCGAGGGCCAGGGGAACTGGGACACAGGCTGCGTGTGAGTGTGGATGTGCCTGTGTGTAAACAAACCCGTGTGTGTGTGTGTGTGTGTGTGTGTGTGTGTGTGAGCGTGCATCCCTGTATCTGTGAATATTTGCCTGTGTGGGTCTGTTTGTGTGGACATGTGTGTGTCCCTGTGTCATGGGCCTGTGTGCACACGTGTCCCGGGGCGACTGTGGGTCTGTGTGCGCTCCGCACGTGTGTGCATGCGTGTATGGGCCTGTGTGCCTGTGTGTCCAGGCAATCCCGGGAACTGTGTGCGGATCTGGCGGAGGCTGCTGTGCGGTGCGCGTCTGGCCTGGGCTTCACAAAGGGTCAAGGCTGCCCCGTTAGCAGAGCCTGATTCTGCCAGTGGGAACAGGTCTGCAGAGAGGCTGGGCCTGGCCCAGTCATCCAGTAAGGCAGTGGCACCCCTAAGTCAATGGCACGGTGGCCCCCAAGCCCCGCGGGCTGATGGGCCGTCTCCCCTCCCCGCCCTCCTGTGCTGTGGTCTACAGCAACGGCAGGCAGAGCGAGCTGAGCTGGGGCCTGGCATGTGACCTTGCCAGCAAGCCAGGGCGGCGGGTGGCGCCATCAGTCCCCTTGACAGATGGGGAAACTGAGGCAACTGGTGCAGCTAGTGAGGGGTGGAGCCGCGCTTCCCCCTGTAGAATCGTGTGTATGGGTCCTCACTGGCGTGATCTGGGGGTACCTGAAGGTTTCTCAGGGCTCCAGGCAATGCCCCTGCCCAGGCACCAGGGCGGGTGTTACCCTCCCAAGGGGAGCTGCTTGCTGGACCTCTTGCCTCCCCCACCCCCAAAGCCTGTCCCCGCCAGCCTGCACCGCAGGGGGTCCAGGGGAGGCTGCCTGGTCCTCCTGCCCCGGGCGGGGGTCAGGCAGTGCCTCATTCATGGCTTTGTTCCCTGTCACATGCTTACGTGCCAGTCACTGTCCTTGGCACCGGGGAGTTTTCTAGGAGCCCACGCCACTCTTGTCCCAATCCTGGGCATCTCCACCCGGGGTTCTGAAGGGTTCTTTTCGTCTCTGTGTGTGCATGCCCAGGAGGTGTGGGGGTGAAGAGGGGCTAAAGGAGCCGTGCCCGCTTTGGATGGGGGAGAACCAGCCGGGCTGTGCTGGGCAGCCTGGATCTCCGCTCTTCTCTCTCTCTCTCTCTCTCTCTCTCTCTTAATATATTTTATTGATTTCTCATAGAGAGGAAGAGAGAGGGGTAGAGAGTTAGAGACATCGATGAGAGAGAGACATCGATCAGCCGCCTCCTGCACGTCCCCTACTGGGGATGTGCCCGCAACCAATGTACATGCCCTTGACCGAAATGGAACCTGGGACCTTTCAGTCCGCAGGTTGACGCTCTATCCACTGAGGCAAACCGGTTTTGGCCGCTCCTCTCTCTTGCTAGAACGTGGCCTCCTCCAGCTCAAAGCCAAGAAATCCCAGGGCTGGTTGATCCATCCTCTCCCCGGCTTGAGCCAGGCCATCCTCCCTCTCAGGTCCAGCGGCCCCAGGCCTGCCCAGAACAAGCAGACGGCTCCCTCCTCCATGTCCCAGCCATGCCCCCTCCGCCAGCCTCCCTTCCCCTCGCAGGGCCGCTCCACGGGCACTCGGGTAAGGGGGCAGGAGGCACAGTCCGGGACGCTCTGGAGAGGAAGTAACGGTTTCCCTGGCTTCCCGGGTCCAGCAGGAGTTTGCCGTGTGGATGGCGGGAGAAGGGAGGAGAGGATCCAGGCAGAGGGGGCCTGCAGCCTCTCCTCCAGGGGCCAGAGAGTCCCGGGCAGACATTTCCCAGAACTCCCAGGGGCGCCCACCTGGGACAAAAACCCCGCTGGCCCCTTAGGGTAAAAGCCTGGGGAGGCCACTGAGCCCCATTCTCCACTTGTCAAACGCTGAAGGCAATACTTTGTCTGTCTGCTTGGGGCTTATATTCAGATGGAGACGCTGTCCATAAAGCGCCCGGTACAGCGCCTGGCGCGCCACGTAGGACAGCTGTCTGTCCCCCAGGACACAGGGAGGCCCTTGAGATAACTGTTCCCAGACAGCGCTTCGCCCAGAGGGGATCTGCAGATCCACAAGCCTGGGGAGGACAGACTTCCTGGGAGGAGCGGGGATGGGTGGCATCCATCGCCTGTCGGAGGCGGCTGAGGCTGCAGGTGAGAGGAAGGTCTCCAAAGCGCCCATCACTCAGACAGGGGGGAGCCGGCCTTCAGAGGGGCAACGCGCCCACATCTTGGCTCCTTCCTCCCAACCTCCCAAAGCTCCCGGCCTCCTGCTCCCCACTTTCCTTTGAAATTTTCCTTTTCTTTTTTTAATATATAAGGTGAAATATATATATATATATAAAGAACACACTGTAAAAGTTCACACAGCGCTTCCTGGCCCTGTCCTTCCAGTTGTGGTTTTTGTGGTTTTTTTTTTTTTTTTTGTGTGTGTGTGTTTTCAAGACATTTCTCTGCACAGAGAACTGTGTTTCTCAACCTCTGATAGGGTGATGTCTGCCTCTGCTCAAGAGCCTTTGATGGCTCCCCATTTCTAGAGCGCAAAGGTAGCTTTCTTTTTTAAAAAAAAATACATTTTATTGATTTTTTACAGAGAGGAAAGGAGAGGGATAGAGAGTTAGAAACATTGATGAGAGAGAGAGAGAGAGAGACATCAATCAGCCGCCTCCTGCACACCCCTACTGGAGATGTGCCCGCAACCAAGATACATGCCCTTGACTGGAATCGAACCCGGGACCTTTCAGTCCGCAGGCCGATGCTCTATCCACTGAGACAAACCGGTTTCGGCAAAGGTAGCTTTCTACGGCCTTGGCAGCCCAGCCCAGCCCAGCCTGGCCTACACCACTCCTGCTTCTGTGCCCACCGTTCTCCAAGGCCCGAGCATGTGGCATCTGCTTCTGCCACCATGGCTTTGCCTGGCTGTGCCAGCCTCCAGCGATGGTCTGTGCCCGCCACGGAACTCCGTGTCATTGCTCAGGACCAGCCCTCCCTGCTCCCCGTGTGCCTCCTCTGGCAGCTCCTGCTTGCCCTGTGCCCCACACTGAACCCCCCTTTCCTGGTGCCCCCATGTGACTGCTCCTGTTTCACGTGGCGCTTTTCACAGCTGACGTTCACGCAGGCCTCCCTGCAGTCTGGTGTCTCAGTTAGGAGCTTCTCGAAGGGCTGGCCCTGTGTCCTGATCGCGTTGCCACCTGCCTTGATGCCTCACACATGGCAGCCGCTTGAAGTGTTTTATTTATTTATTTAAAAATATATTTTATTGATTTTGTACAGAGAGGAAGGGAAAGGGATAGAGAGTTAGAAACATCGATGAGAAACATCGATCAGCCGCCTCCTGCACGCCCCCTACTGGGGATGTGCCTGCAACCAAGGTACATGCCCTTGACCGGAATCTAACCTGGGACCTTTTAGTCCCCAGACAGACGCTCTATCCACTGAGCCAAACCGGTTTTGGCTGAAGTGTTTTATTTAAAATAACAAACAAACAAACAATCACCTTGCTTTTTCGTTAGGGATTCGGGCTCTCAGCCAGCAGACCAGGGTTTGAATCCTGACCCTCTCACTTCCTAGCTGTGTGTCCTTAAGGAAGTGAACTGACCTCTCTGAGCCGCCGTTACTTCATCTGGAAAAGAAAGAAAACCTCCCTCCGGAGCACAGGGAGAGACGTGGCTGTGGAACTCCCAGCACCCCCCTCGGCAGAGGCCAGCCGAGTTCTGCGCGCTCATTAGAGCCGCTGCCTCACATTTTCAGCTCAGACTTGCCCGAGGTCAGCGGTCCAGTTTGGAGCAGGGCAGGGACTCGACCCCTCCTCCCCCCAACCGGTGCTCCTCTGTGAGCGAGGGCCACAGGCCACTCCTGCAGACAGAGCACAAGGGCCGGAGTTCCCAGCCAGGGTCACCCAGCCCCGAGGTCCAAGCAGGGGTCAGCCTGTGGGCCAGGTCTCAGGCGGCTCAGGACAGGGACTCCGCAGCCCAGGGCACCCCTCCCTCCTCTAACCGGCAGCCTCCACCCCCCCACACCCACCCCATGGCCAAGGAATCAGCTAAGTGGGCCCCTCCCGGGCCTGGCGACCCCCACAGCTGGGGCAGTCACTAAAGCAAACAGCCCCTCCCACCGTGATCCTTATCTGCCAGGGGTGCCCAGATTCTCGGGGTACAGGGCTTGCTAAAGGAGGGCAGGGCCAGCCATGCTTCAGCCACAACCCTTCCACGGACCACCAGGGACAAGGGCGGTGCTGGAAGGGAGGAGGCTAGGGGCTCCTCCAGGCCTGGAGTGCCTCCTTGTCCCCCACAACACCTGGGGGTGCCTCCGCAGTCCCGGCCCCGGCCCGGCAGAGCCTGCCCGACTTCATCCCTGAGCCGCACCCGAACTCTCCCCTGCTTTGCCAGGGAGACTGGAAATTTCTGCTCAGCAGCCTCTGGGTGATTTCAACACCGCTCAGCGGGGGGCGGGGAGGAGGGAAGGAGGGGGGAGCCGGCCTGGGTTCACCGCTCAGCATTCTGTTCAGGGAGGAGTGCTCGCTCTGAAATAACAATAAACAACAGCCCCAGCGCTGGGGAGCGCTCCGTGTGGGCCCGGCCTGTGCTAGGTCAAGACCAGCGTGGCCTGGCGGAACTTTCCAGCACCCAGGCCAGGCTGGCACTGTCAGCACCCACCCCACGGCGGAGGGGACGCCCGGCCGGGTGCAGGCAGAGCGGGGAGGGGCCGGTGGTGGGGCCGCTGAAGGACACGGAGGGCCACAGGCATCCATCCTGGTCTGACACCCCCCCCCGCCCCGTGATGCAGTCCAGGGGCAGGCACGTTTAGAACTGGGGTCCCCGTTCGCATCTAACAGTGTCTTCCTGGGGTACACTCAGTCCCCCTGGAGACCTCAAGGGGGTCTGGACACTGCTCTCTACTACTGGCCCTGGTAAGCCAGTAATTCCAGACCACCACCATCCCCCTTTTCTGCCCCCCCTGCTCTGCCTGGCTCTGGGGATGGGGGTGTCTGGCTCTGCGCCGTAAGGGGGATGGACAGGCTCAGTGTCCAGCGACTCCTAGCAAAGCGCCCCTGTCATGGCCCGGGTGCCCCGCTGGGGGCCTGGCTCTGAGCCCCCAGGGCTGTCACAGGCCCAGAGGCACAACTGGGGGAGAGGGGTGCTGGAGGGAGAGTCCCAGGCAAAGGAGGGGCGGGGACCTGTTAAGTGGGCATGGCGACCCCGACCCTCTAGAGCACTTAGGACTCTGTGCGCATCTGGGGGGCCGCGCCGGGGCCGAGGGGTGCACCCCGGGCCTCGCTCCCCGCTCTCCATGCCCCACCCCACCCCGGGCGCGGTTCCCCGGGCGGGCGGCGCGGGCCCAGGCGCCCGGTTCAGCGGAAAGGAATGTCCTGCTCGGCGGGGGAGGCCGCGGCCGCGAAGCCGTGCGCAGCCCGGGCCCCCCTCCCCGATCCCCACCCCCCGATCCCCCCCGGGCCCCATGCACGGCGGCTCCGAGGCCTCGCTCCGCCTGCCCGGCCGCAGCCTGAGTCATCGCCGCCCGCACCCCGTCCCCCCCCAACCGCCAGGCCCTCGCCAGCCTTCGCCCCAAGTGGGGAGCGTCTCCAAAGAGGGGTACGCCTGCCCCTGCCCGCGGATCCCCCCCCCACCCACTCACCCCCGTCCCCACGCCGCGGCGGAGCGCGCTCCCCGCCCGCCTCTGCGCTCCCCGCCCCTGCGCCCGCCGCTCCCCCTGCGCCCCCGCCTTCCCCGCGCCCCCGCCCGCCCCTCCATAACTCAGAGGCTTGTCAAGCCGGTTCCAGACTCCTGGCGCCGGGCTCCGCTCCAGGAAAGAAGAAAGGGAGAGAGAAAAAGGGGGGAAACGCCGGCGCAAGGGAGCGGGGAGCGGCCCGCGGAGCCACGCCGCGCGCTGCTGGCGCGCACGGCCCCGCGCCCCGCGCCCCCACCTTCATGGGGAACCCCCGCGCCCCCGGGGTGGGTGGGGGGGCCGAGAGCGCACGCCGCCCAGATGCATTATTGATGGCGAGGCCATTACTGGGCCGCCCGCGGCGCGCAGGGCCCCGTGGGGAAGGCGGCGGCGGCGGTGGTCACCACCCCCTCCCCGCCCCGCCCCTGCCCGCGAGGTCGCCCCTCTCCCGAGGGGGCCGCGAGGGTCGGAGGCGGCCCCACGCCGGGGGTCCTCCTGGGCGAGAAGGCTGCCTCGGGGTGGGTGCCCCGGGGGGACCTAGGGAGAGAAGAGAGAGTCTGAGAAACCTCCCCGTTAGATAGGGGAGGGGAGGGGAGAAGAGGGGACGGGGAGGGAGGGGGGTGGTTGGGGCCGTGGGAAGAGCCTGGCCTGCGAGTTCTTTCCTTCCCCACTTCATTCATTCCCCCTGTCCACTGCGAGCCCACTGCGTGCGTCCATGCGCTGGGCCTGCAACGGAGGGCGGGAGGAGGAGGAGGATGGGGGTGTGGGGAGCAGGAATGTGGAGCGAGAGCCCCGGCCCAGTCCCGGTTCCGCATTCTCTCCCCTGCTGTGTGCGCCCCTGGGCCACCGACTGGCCTTCTCCAGCGGCCACTTCCTTCTCTGAAGGGTGGCGACCCGCCGAGGGAGGGCTGGACCAGGTGGACGCGAGGACCCAGTGAAAAGGGCCTGGCACAGAGTGGGGGGTGAGGGGAACGTGCCCAGGCCCCAGTATCCTCCTCCCCCGACTCCCACTTCCAACTGTGGGTCCTGGATAGCCTGCTGCATCCTCCCTGGATGGAGACATTTTGAAGGTCATTATCAGAGCCAAGTCAACCCCAAGGCCTCTGCCCTGGCCCTCGTGGCTGGCTGGCTTCTCACCAGCCCGGCCTTCAAAGGGCAGTACATATGGCAGCCAGAGGAGCCGGCCTGCGGCTCCATCTCATCGCCTGCTTCCCGCTCCCCCCCACCCCCCACCTCCCTCCTCCCAGGCTCTTTCCTGCTGCTTTCCTCCCTTCTCCTTTCAGCCTGCTCCTCCCAGCTTCCTGTGGGGGCTGCGGTCCTGGGGACCAGGGGCTGCCAGAAGAAGAGTGGGGTTCAGCTCTCCAGAGACAGCCTTCACTGCTACTCAGGGTGCCATGTGCTTCCGAGGTTCCAAAGCTCAGGGGGTTTTCAGACACAGGTTTCCTCTCTTTTACCAAGTCTGGCAACAGCTGTGCTCGTGGGCCTGGGCAGATCCAGGTTTTGGGGGGTGGGGTGGGGCTGAAGCTCTTAACAATCTTAGGAACCCTCGGTAAGAAAAACAATGCAGCCGAAACCGGTTTGGCTCAGTGGATAGAGCGTGGGCCTGTGGACGGAAGGGTCCCAGGTTCGATTCTGGTCAAGGGCATGTATCCTGCTTGCGGGCACATCCCCAGAGGCGAGTGTGCAGGAGGCAGCTTATAGATAGCTGATGGATGTCTCTCTCTCTCTCATCGATGTTTCTAACTCTCTATCCCTCTCCCTTCCTCTCTGTAAAAAATCAATAAAATATTTTTTTTTAAAAAAAGAAGCCCTAACCGGTGTGGCTCAGTGGATAGAGCGTCGGCCTGTGGGCTGAAAGGTCCTAGGTTTGATTCCGGTCAAGGGCATGTACCTTGGTTTCGGGCACATGCCCCATGGGGCATGTGCAGGAGGCAGCTAATCAATGTTTCTCTCTCATTGATGTTTCTGACTCTATCCCTCTCCCTTCCTCTCTCTAAAAAAATCAAGAAAAATATTTTAAAAGAAAAGAAAAAGAAAAACAATGCCAAGTTAGGAATACACAAGCCCAGGGCCTGGCCTCGAGTCCCCAGAACTAACGCTTCCTTAGCTTCTTGGTAAATCGCCTCTGTAGGGGGGTGATTCAGTGTCCCTTCCGAGAGGCGGAAACAGAGCTCAGGAAAGGGGTGCCACTGGCTAAGGTGACACAGCTAGGAGGACAACGCCGGCCGAGCCCAGGGCCGCTCCACAGGCAGCACCTGGGACGGCAGCCTCCTCTCCTCACCACCCCTCCTCTGTCCCTCAGGGCCCCGGCCCAGGCAAGGTCAGGGGAACAGCCTTTACCTCCAGCCCGGCCTGTGCCCCACCTCCCAAGGCCTTCCTGCCCCAGCGCTCCAGCCTGGGAGACGCAGTACCAGGAAGAAGGACTCTTCGGACCTTTTATTTTTTAAAAGATATTTTATTGATTTTTTACAGAGAGGAAGGGAGGGGGCAGAGAGTTAGAAACATGGATGAGAGAGAAACATCGATCAGCTGCCTCCTGCACGCCCCGCACTGGGGATGTGCCCGCAACCAAGGTACATGCCCTCGACTGGAATCGAACCTGGGACCCCCTTCAGTCCACAGGCGGACCCTCTATCCGCTGAGCCAAACCGGTGAGGGCCTCTTCTGAGCTGTTAATTCCCACAGCTAAACTTGCTCATTCCAGAGCGCAAGCTTCTCCTGACCGGAGGGAACGCCCGTTAGGTGGCGAGCTGCCTGGGCAGGGGTAGTTCTGTCTTATTTGGCACAGGTTGGCACAGAGCACTCGGCGCATTTAGCCGCAACGCCTATTCTCGGGAGGGGGTGGCAGGGGGGTAGAGGTCGTTAAACTGCAGGTTCCTGGGCCTCTCCAGATCCACCGACTCTGCTCTCTGGGACTCTGCAGTTGGAGAGGTTAGGAGAGAGGGGTTTAGCCTCATAAGATGTCTCCCTTGGGGACACCTCAGGCTCACTAACTGGAGACTCAGTGACCCAGGAGACAGAACTGTGTCCAGGACAAGCCCCTCTCACAAATTTCCCCCCATTCTGGCAGATATTCCCAGTGGCTCTGATAATGACCTTCAAATACCTAAATCCAGGGAGGATACAGGCTATCCAGGACCCACAGTTGAAATGGGGTGGGGGGTGGGGTACTGGGGCCTGGGCATGTTCCCCTCACCGCCCCTTCTGTGCCAGGCCCATTTCACCGAGTCCTCACATCCTCCTCCAGTCAAGTCCTCCCTCAGCTGGTTGCCACTCTTCAGAGAGGGAAGAGGCACTGATTAAAGACCTACTGTGTGCCTGGAACCGGATCGGAGGCTTCCGATTGTGGGCCTCCTGGTACACTTCACAAAACCCCTAAGAAGTAGAGATGATTATTGTCCCCATTTTACAGATGGAGAAACTGAGGCCTGCAGAGGCAGACGGACTTGCAGAGGGACGTGGCGCTGGGAACGAGGAGGCTGCGCTAGGAACTCGGTCCGCAGCTCCACCGACCTCAGGCGTGTAAGTTGCAAGGCTCTTGTGAGAACATCCAGAGGCGAGAGCTTACACACCAGCTTGTGTCTGGCTTGGAGGAACCAAGCTACCGTCACCACAGGGACTTCACGCCAAGCTGTGCGACAGAATTGGGCAGCAGACCCCATGGGACTCTCATCAGGCGAGCCTCTTCTCCCCAGTGCTTTGGAGTCACTGCAAGTGATGTGTTGGGGAGCAGGGCTTGAAGCATTTGCTGCAGGCAAATCCTGGCCTTTTCTCTGGCCACGGTTCTCTCCAGAAGGGAAGGGGCCAGCCAGAGGAGAGAACCAGCGGCGCTGGGGGTGGGTGGACGGCGCGCAGGCCAACGGGCTCCCTGGGCTGATCTGCAGGGTGTGTCACGTGCTCTTCTGTAGCCCTCGCTCTTTGCAGATGCAGCCTCACTCTTTCCTCTTCCAGGAGCGGGATGGAGGCAGGGAGGGGTCAGGTGGGGAGGAGCTGAGTTAGAGGCACTGCTCCTGGGGCCTGAGGGGGAGCCGACACAGAGGGGGGGGGGCTTGTTCCGGGAGGGGGCAGAAGGAGAAACCAGAGGGGGGCCCAGAGAGATCAGCATGGCCCCAAAAGATAAACTATCTGGTAGTCAGGGCGGCCTAGGAGGCAGTGAGCGCCCAGATGGGGAGGTATTCAAGGACAGGCACACAGTGTGCGTGTGTGTGTGTGTGTGTGTGTGTGTGTGTGTGTGTGTGTGTACAGAGCCGTCACTAAGGAAAAGGATTGGCGGGGGCAATTTTGAGAGCTTTTTCTATGTGGAGACTTGAAAATTTCCATTCCTAATTTAACCGGCTGTCCCACGTGGGGACAAGGGGAAAATTAACAGGTGAAGCTGCCCAGACCGGGAATCCACAGACCCTGGAGAGGCACCGGGGGCACCTAACCGAGCCCCCCGTCCTTACCCTTTCGTCAGAACCGCCATCTCTCTCTTTTTTTAATATATTTTATTGATAGATTTTTTTACAGAGAGGAAGGGAGAGGGATAGAGAGTTAAAAACATCAATGAGAGAGAGAGACATCGATCAGCTGCCTCTTGTACACTACCGACTGGGGATGTGCCCGCAACCAAGGCACATGCCCTTGACCGGAATCGAACCTGAGACCTTTCAGTCCACAGGCCGACGCTCTATCCACTGAGCCAAACCGGTTTCAGCAAACCGCCATCTCTTGATATTACATGTGCTGCTTTCTCTGGTCGTCCTCTGTAAATGCCCATTAATAATATTACTGGTAACGACCATCAATAACCGTAATTCCCATGGAACGGACGAAACATTCCCTGAGGCAGGCTCTATTCTAATCACTTTATACGTCCACATGTATGCAGTTAACATGACCGTCCTGTGAGCACTATCCTTCCTTTTATTACTCTCCCATTTCACAGATAAGGACACCGAGGCTTAGAGAGCGGAGAGGCAAAGCCTTAGGATGCAGAGGCAGGCTCGGGAAGCGGCTGGGAAACGCAGGCAGAGGCCCGAGGGACAGGGTGCCCGCTGGAGGTCACGTTCCTGTGTACCCTCCACCGTGGGGAAGCTTCTGCCCTCCCTGGTGGGGACCCAGGGGGACCTCCCGGGCAGCAGAACCTGCAGTGGGAATGGCGTGGGGAGGGGGACCATCTTCTCCAACTCCCTCATGTTACGCCAGGGAAGCATGAGGGGACGTGAGGTCTCAAGGTCATCAGCAAGTTCAAAGGCTGCTGGGTCTCCGGAGTCCCCCTACAGGAAGAGTAGTCAGTTCTTCCAGGGTTAGATCTTTCCCAGAAAGCCCTGGGCTGCCGTTCACGTATTCATCCACCCGCCCCCCATCACATACTGAGCATCTGCTGAGTATGTGCAGGGTGTTCGCCCTGGCTCTGGATCCGCTGCTCCCAGACCTGGGTTCAAGCCTTTTTTTTTTTAAAAAAAGAAAATATTTTATTGATTTTTCACAGAGAGGAAGGGGAAGGGATAGAAAGCCAGAAACATTGATGAGAGACATCGATCAGCCGCCTCCTGCACGCCCCCTACTGGGGATGTGCCTGCAACCAAGGAACATGCCCTTGACTGGAATCAAACCTGAGACCTTTCAGCACTGAGCCAAACCTGTTTCGGCAGCCTTTTTATTTATTTATTTATTTTTTATTTTTTGATTTTTCACAGAGAGGAGGGAGAGGGACTGAGAGTTAGAAACATCGATGAGAGAGAGAGACATTGATCAGCCACCTCCTGCACGCCCCCCACCAGGGATGTGCCTGCAACCAAGATACATGCCCTTGACCGGAATCAAACCTGGGACCCCTCAGTCCGCAGGCTGACGCTCCATCCACTGAGCCACACCGGCCTCAGCTGGGTTCGAGCCTTGACTTTTCACCACTTTGGAGCTAACCACGACCTCCCTGTTGGAGCCCGGTGTCTCCTGAGGATACAGCCCCGCTTCGCCAGCAGAACCCAAGAAACAGCCGTTAGAGAGGGAGGGCTGGCCCATTGCCTTCATGTTTCTGTCTAGGGCCGGGGTCGGCAAACTGCAGCTCTCGAGCCACATGCGGCTCTTTGGGCCCCTTGAGGGTGGCTCTTGCACAAAATACCACGGCCTAGGCGAGTCTGTTTTGAAGAAGTGGCGTTAGGAGAAGTTTAAGTTTAAAAAACGTGGCTCTCCAAAGGAATTTCTGTCGTTGTGCTGTTGGTATGTGGCTCTGTGGACGAATGAGTTTGCCGACCCCTGGGCTTGGGGGCTCTGCTTTGGGAGCCAGTCCAGGGCTGGGGCTCCTTGTGTCTTTCCTCTCCCGTGAGGGATTGCCTCCATCCACAAGGTTGACAGACGCCACCTCTCCCTGCCCTTTCTCTCCCATGTGCTCTGGGGGACCCAGCAGGTGGAAACAATTCCTCCCTGTCCATGGCAAACTGGAACGGGCCTGAATCGCCTCTCTTGTGTCCCATTGGTCAGAATTGATCACATGGCCACGCTAGCTGCAAGGGAGACTGGGAAATGTAGCAGTTAGCCCAGCAGAGGTGCGCCTTATTAACACTCCGGAGGGGTGATTAGTTCTGTTACTAAAGGGGAGACGGCAGGACGCATACTGGGCAGCAGCCAGCACCTCTGCCAGGAAGCCTTCAGGGGTTCCTCTGGGGCAGTGCTCGGCCCAGGGCGCAGGCTGGGGCTCCGGAGATACACGCTGGAGGTACGCACTGTCATTGGCACCACAGGTGAGTGAGTCGTGGGCACTTTCCCGAGGGAACGAGGGACCCGCTGAGGCCCACGCGTGCGGCTGCTTCGTGGGGGCCTCCATCCCATGCCCTGCCCCCCGAAGGTGATAAAGGGAAGCTTGGGGAGACAGCAACCCTCAGCCCAGTCTTTCAGGGCCCATGCCTCAGGCTATGGAGGATCTCGGGGCCCCCTCTCCGCCTTCATGAGAAATCAAGCAAGCAGCCTTGTCTTCGGGGCCTGGGGCCCGCAAGGAGAAAGGGGTGACATTGGGGGCCTTGCAGCCCCCCTCCGCTGCTGCCTCTGTGGAGCATGGCAGCCTCTGCTCCCCCTGGCCCCCCATGCAGGAGGCCGGGCCCACCTGGCCGCACTCAGGCGCTCAGATGCCGGCCGGAAGACGTTTCTGTGGGCACCAGCTGATTAGCGCTCAGAAATGTTCCCTCCCCAGATGTCCCCTCGGGACCCAGGGCCTTTCCGGCGCCAGGAGAGCTGGTGGGGGACAGAGGCAGGAGGAATGTGGCCTCCGGTGTGCACCCGGTCCCTGCGCGTCCCGCTCAGACCCGGCCGCTGGGCAGGAGGGTCTCTTCCGCAGACACGGGGTTCAGGGTCAGGAGCTGAGACCCCACATCAGACAGGCCTGGCTCTGCCTCTGGCAGCTGGGTGAGCCGCGCTCTCCAATTATCCCGGGAATGGGGCCGGCCAGGGCACCTGTGCCTCCATCTTATTGTGAAGATTTAAAAACAATCCGCGCCAGGTGCGGGGGGGAGGCCAAGGCCTCGGCGGGCAGGGCCTGCTCAGGTGCAGATCATGACCTTTTTTCTTTTCTTTTATTTTTTCTTCTTTTCTTTTTAAAATATATTTGGCCGAGACCGGTTTGGCTCAGTAGATAGAGCGTCGGCCTGTGGATTGAAAGGTCCCAGGTTCAATTCCGGTCGGGAGCATGTATCTTGCTTGCGGGCACAACTCCAGTAGGAGGTGTGCAGGAGGCGGCTGATTGATGTCTCTCTCTCATCGATGTTTCTGATTTTCTATCCTTCTCCCTTCCTCTCTGTAAAAAATCAATAAAAATATATTTAAAAAAAAAATATATATATATTTGTATTGGTTTGGAGAGGAAGGGAGAGGAAGATAGAAACATCAGTGATGAGAGAAAATCTTTGACCGGCTGCCTCTTGCACACCCCACATTGGGGATCAAGCCCACAACCCGGGCCTATGCCCTGACCAGGAATCGAACCGTGACCCCTTGGTTCCTAGATCCATGCTCAGCCACTGAGCCACGCCAGCCGGGCTGACGTATTTTCTCCCATTCACTCTGCAGTCCGTGACTATCTGCCTCCTGTCCACAGCCCCCCGCCAGCGGCCACTTCCTGCCCTCCTGTCGTCTGCGCACTAAGCCTTCCTCAGTTCCCAGGCGGGGCAGGGCCCCTGGGTGGGCTGGCAACCGGCCCCAGCTCTGTCCCTCCCAGCCCTTTCCAGGGTGAACTGATGATTGGATAGGGCAGGAGTGGCTGATAAAAGCATTCATTCATTTATTCATTCATTCCTGCCCACAGTGAGTCAGCGCACATTGTCTGAGTGCCCTGTGGGTGCTGGGCGCAGGCTGTTGGGGCAGAAAGGAGGGTCCTGCACCGGGGATAGAGGATAAAACTGTCAAGTCCATCCTCCGTGCGCAGGAAGTGCTGAGGCCCTCTGCCCACATCCTATCATCCCCCCACCCCCGCGGCTGGTCCATCTGTGTCCTTTTCCTTTCACCCCGGCCTGGCTGTGACTGCGCCCACCCCACCTGCGGCCATTTCCTGCCCTCCTGTCCTCTGCTTCCTTTTGTCAAGAGACTCCGGAAGCCTCTGAGCGTTGGTGACCCAATGGGTAGGGTCAAAGTGGGCTTCTCTTGGGATGCTGCTCTGGGAGGATGCAAAGAGATCCTCTGTCCTGCGGTTCTGGGGACCTTTTTCTCCCAGACATAGAGGTAGCCACCCACCCATCCATCCACCTACCCACCCACCCATCCATCATCCACCTATCTACCAACCCACCCACCCGCCCATCCACCCACCCACCCGCCCATCCACCCACCCATCCATCATCCATCCATGCATCCATCCATCATCCACCCATCATCATCCATCCATCCACCAACCCATCCACCAATCCATCCATCCATCCACCCATCCATCATCCATCTATCCACCCACCCATTCCATTCATCCATCCATCCACCCACCCACCCATTCCATCCATTCATCCATCCACCCACCCATCTACCCACTCACCCACCCATTCCATCCACCCACTCATCCATCCATCCACCCATCCATCCACTCATCCACCCACCCACCCACCCACCCACTCATCCACCCACCCACCCATCCACTCATCCACCCACCCACTCATCCATCCACCTACCCATCCACCCACCCACCCACCCATCCATCCATCCATCCACCCATTTCATCCACTCATTCATCCATCCATCCATTTATCCGTCCATCCACCTACCCATTTCATTCATCCATCCATCCATCCATCCATCCATCCATCCATCCACCTACCCACCCATCCATCCACCTACCCATCCATCCACCCACCCATCCATCTACCCACCCATCCATCTACACCTATCTATCCACCCACCCACCCATTCACTCACTGAGTCATTGGGCACAACGTGGGCAACAGAACACAGAGGGAAGCAGGCGAGGCTCAGCCTGTCCTCAGGGGGCTGCTGAAGGGCAGGCTGTGGGGTGGAGGGAAGGCAGGGGAGCGAATGGGGTGTGGACTGGGGCCTCCTGAGGAGGTCCAGTCTGAGCTAAGACCCCCAGGAGTGCTGGGGAAAGGGGTTTCCAAGTATCAGAACAGCAATGCAAGGGCCTGGAGGAGGAGCAGAGTTGAACCCTGGGGGAGAGAGAGAGGGGAGAGGGGAGCGGAGGGCGTTACTGGAAGTGACTTCTGCAGGGGCTGTCGGCACAGTGGGGTCCCAATGTCCTTCCGCATGTGCGCAGGGGGAGTCCCCGGGATGGACACAGCCATCTGGTCTCCCCGGGCAGCACTGAGGGGAGGGGCAGGTGGAGGCAGGGAGGCCGGAAGAGGCCAGTGTGTGGCTGGAGACCGCCAGGCTGGACTGGGGGTGGCGGTGGGAGGGAGCGTCCCTTCCTCGTCGATGGTTTGGAAGTTTCAGAGGGCAGGTACTCATTCTTCTCATGTTTGGTAGAACTCGCCGGCAGAGCCGGCTGATCCTGGACTTCTGTTTGTTGGGAGTTTTGATTACTGCTTCAATTGGGTTTCTAGTGTTCGGTCTATTTTATTTCTTCCTGGTTCAGTCTCGGTAAGCTATATGATTCTAGAAGTTTCAAGGGCAGGGTGAGAGGATTGCTGGGGGAAGGACTGAATTGGGTCCAGCTCAGGCATCCTGGCTGCATGTGCAAGGGAGGATGAAGGGGACCCCTGGAGCAACTGTCGCAGCAAATGTGACTCCCCCACTAACCCCCCAGCCCCCCAACTACAGGGCTCCAGCACAAGCCGGGAAAAACCTTGATCCATGGCTCATGGACCACAGGAATGATGGGGACAGTCCACCCTCTGTGCTGAGAGCTTGCTCACTTGAGCTCATTCTGTACCTTAATCACCCTCATCTCACAGATGAGGAAACTGAGGCTCCCTGGGGTGGAGTGACCCTCAGCAGGGCCTGCAAGATGTCACATGATGGGGGCTTCTGTGCCCCTCTTGCTGTCTCCATTTCAACCACAGAGACCCTTCCTGTGGATCTGGGCGATCCCTGCTCCCACCGACCCCTGGGCCTTTGCACACGTGCACACCTCTCTTCCTCACTTTACAATGGTCAGGGTGCGTGGTATCTGTCACCCCAGAGCATGCACCCATGAGGGTGAAGTTAGGGTTTGTTCCTCCCTTGGTTATCCAAAGAGTGCAACGGCCATGTTCTCTGTCCTTTTTTTTAAAAAAAAATTAATAAATCTTTATTGTTCAGATTATTACAATTGTTCCTCCTTCCCCCTCCTCCCCATAGCTCCTCTCCACCCGGTTCCCACCCCACCCTCTGCCCTTACCTCTGTACTAGTGTCCTCATCCATAGGTGTACGATTTTTGTCGAGTTTCTTCCCGTACCCCCCACACCTTTCTCCTGAGAATTGGCAGTCCACTCCCTTTCTATGCCCCTGATTCTATTATATTCACCAGTTTATTCTGTTCATCAGATTTTTTATTCGCTTGATTTTTAGATTCACTTGTTGATAGACATGTATTTGTTATTCCTAATTTTTATCTTTACATTTTTCTTCTTCTTTTTCTTAAAGAGTACCTTTCAGCATTTCATATAATACTGATTTGGAGTTGATGAACTCCTTTAGCTTTTTCTTATCTGTGAAGCTCTTTATCTGCCCTTCAATTCTGAATGATAGCTTTGCTGGGTAGAGTATTCTTGGTTGTAGGTTGTTGCTATTCATCACGTTGAATATTTCTTGCCAATCCCGTCTTGCCTGCATAGTTCCTGTTGTGAAATCAGCGGACAATCTATGGGTGCTCCCTTGTAGGTAATTAACTGTTTTTCTCTTGCTGCTTTTAATATTCTGTCTTTTGCTCTTGGCACTTTAATTATGATGTCTCTTGGTGTGGTCCTCTTTGGATTCCTTTTGTTTGGGGTTCTGTGTACTTCCTGGACTTGTCAGTCTATTTCTTTCACCAGGTGGGGGGAAGTTTTCAGTCATTATTTCTTCAAATAGGTTTTTAGTATCTTGTTCTCTCTCTTCTTCTGGCACCCCCATAATTTGGATGTTGGTATGCTTGAAGTTGTCCCAGAGGTTCCTTACACTATCTTCACATTTTTGGATTCTTTTTTCTTTTTGGCTTTTCCAGTTGAGCGCTTTTTGCTTCTTTGTATTTTAAATCTTTGACTTGATTCTTGTGTTCCTCTAGTCTGCTGTTAGGTCTCTGTATAATTTTTATTTCAGTCAATGTATGTTTAATTTCTAGTTGGTCCTTTTTCATCTCCTCTTGGGTCTTGCTAAATTTATCGACCTTTTCTAGGAAATTCTTGAAAAATTTTATAACCATGGTTTTGAACTCTATATCCAGTCGTTCGTTTTCCTCCATTTCTTTCATTTGTGATTTATTCCTTTGTCTCTGCATTTTCGCTGCTTCCTGAGTTGATAGAGTGGCTTTGTGTGCTAGGTGTCCTATAAGGCCCAGTGGCTCAGCCTCCCCAGTTACCTGAGGTGAACACTCTTTGTGCACCTCTTTGTGGACTGTGTGTACACCTTGTTGTAGTTTTGATTGTTGTTGGTATCACTGGGAGAAATTGACCTCCTGGCCCTTTGGCTGTGAGGATCAGCTGTGTCTATGATTGGAGAACTTCTGTGCTAGAGACACCCTTATGAGACAAGACTTGCAAAATTGCAAAAGCCTCTGTGCTCAGCTTGGATGGGGCGGAGTCTCAGATTGGAACAGACAGCCTTGGCTTCCCATCAGCCCTGCCCTTTGAGGCCCCTGGATCTCAGTGTCCCTCAGGAATCACTGCAAGCACCTCTCAGAGAAAGCCGCCCTTAAGGTTTGCCCACTGCCAGACAGTCCAGGTCCTCCCCAATGAGTCTGAGTTCCCGGAAACTCGCCCAGAACTGGAGTTCAGCGCAGTTGGGAACTTCCGTCTCCCTCTGGCTTTAGAAAGCCAGCTGGGCACTCAGCCGCCCATGCACTTAGCCGCCCGTCCTCTCTGCACATGCATCTCTGTACCTCAGCTTTTTGCAGCTCCTCTGAGTCTCCGTGAGCCCCTCTCTTTCCTTCTAGTGGTAGAATTTCCACTCAGCCAGCTTTCCTGTGGTTCTGGATGGTGTCTGTTGTTTTTTTTTTAGTTGTAGTTTTGAAATTGTTGTGCGAGGCAGCAGTTTGGGTATTTACCTATGCCGCCATCTTGGCTTCTCCTGTTCTCTGTCCTTGATGGGCACCGTGGCTCGCTCAGGATGGAGCCGAGTGATTGACCTTCTACCAGAGAAGCCTCACACCCGCCAGTGAGGTCGCCGCTGGGGTGACCCCACATTCCTGAGTGAGGCCTGGGGAAGGGGGGTGACTACCCAGGGTCACTGAGCCAGTGAGTGGCAGCACCCCAATCTTCTCACTGGATTGAGGGAGAACAGACTCGTGGTGACTGCACCTCTTTAAATGGCACAACCTGACGCGCTTTGGCAAAGGTGCGCCGCCTAAAACCATCCCTGCCCCCCGACAGCGGATGCAGCCACCCTCCTCCGGAAGTTTCCCTGTGCCCCTTTGTGAGACCTCCTGGCCCCCCACCTCCCCAGCCAACCGCTGAGCTGCTCTCTGTGGCTGAGGTTAGTTGTGGAGTCACACCATGTGCATTCTTTGCCCCTGGCTCCTCTCACTCGGCACCACCGTGACCTTGAGATTCCTGAGGGGCTGTGTCAGTAGTTCATTCTTCTCTCTGCTGAGCGGGCCCAGTGCAGGGCGCACCCCAGTCTCAGAGGGACCTCAGGGTGTTTCCGTTCGGCCTGTTGCAGAGAAAGCTGCGGGGGACATTGGGGGGACGTGCTGGAGCCAGGTTTTCACGCCTTGGAGCAGTGGTTCTCAACTTTCCTAAGGCTGCGACCCTTGCAGACAGCTCCTCATGTGGTGGTGACCCCCAACCATGAAATTTTGCTACTGTTATGCATCGTGATGTAAATGTCTGCATTTTCCGATGGTCTTAGGCGACCCCTGTGAAAGGGTCTTTCGATCCCTAAAGGGGTCGCGACCCACAGGTTGAGAACCGCTGCCTTGGAGGGAGTGCAGGCCTGACCCTCAGTGTGTTTTGTTTTTATTTTATTTTTCATGATAATCGCTGCAAGCACCGCTCATGTTTTAAAAAGCTGCCCAGTGTTTTCAAAACAGCTGAACCACTGATCCCACCAGCAGTGGGGGGTCCCTCAGGCCCCTCACCACCAGTCCCAAGTCCTCCCCCCCCCCCCCCGCTGGCCCCGCCTGTCCCCCCCTCCCTGCTGGCCCTGCATGGCCCTCCCCGCTGCTGCCCAGGCCTGGCCGCTGGCAGGAGGAGCCAACAGCCAGCCAGGGGCGGGCGGCACCCCCCCCCACAATCTCACCCCGAGGAGGAGAAGGAGGAGGAGGAGGAGGAGCCTCCTGACCCCAGTGCATCAGCCACCACCTCCCCCCTTCCTCCCCCAGCCAGTGCTGCTTCCCAAGGGGCCCAGCAGCTCCGCAGGGCAGGGCTGGCACGCAGTGGGCGGCGGGCCAGTGCCAGTGTGTGCAGGGGCAGCCGCTGTGGACCCGGCTCTGGCTGCGGGGGGTGCAGGGGGGCCTCCCAGGCCAGCGACCAAGGCTGTGGAGGGGCTGGGGCCGAGGGTCTTCGGGGCTGGCGTGTGCGTGTGTGTCCGTGCGCCCCGGATGGAGCTGGAGGAGGAAGACAGACGCCATCAGGCCCCCGGCAAGCGGCGGGGGGGAGAGACAGCAGACGGGGATGGGGGGAACCGGGGGGCGAGCCTCCCTTCCCAGACCCCCGGGAGGGGAGGCGGGGAGGGGTGCGAGGGGGGCGCAGAGACTCTTCATTAAAAATGAACCCCCGGAGCCGGGCCCGCGGCGGCGGCGGCGGCGCAGAGCCCGGTGCCGAGCCGCCCTCTCGCAGGAGCGCACGGGCCCGCGCCGGCTCCCGCCGCCCGCGGCCGACCTCGCGCGTCCTCAAAGCCAGCCTGTCCCACTTCCCCGCCGGTTGCTACAGCAACTGAGCTCTGAGTAATCAGCTGCACGGTGACCTTTCCTCCCCCGGAGAGAGGAGGGAGGCGGGAGGAGAGCGGGTGGAGGACGGAGGGAGGCGGGGAGAGGGGAGCGATGGAGAGGAGGAGCGGAGGGAGAGGGGAGAGATGGAGAGGAGGAGGGAGGGAGGGAGGGAGGATGGAGGAGAGGATGGAGAGGGGGGGAAGGGAGGGGAGGGGAGGGGAGGAGGGAGGCTGAGCGGCTGGTCAGAGCGGGGGAAGCAGGCAGCTGGGGTCCGGGCTCTGCAGGGAGGAGCTGGCCGTCAGAGGGCGGAGAGCGCAGCGGGGAGGGCGCAGCCTGTGCAGCTCGAGGGAGGGGTCCAGCTCTGGGCGGGAGCGGGGAGGAGGGATGTGACCAATCAGGTCGCTGTCCTGCGCCCACCCCCTCGGTGCTGTCCCTGCCCAGCCTTCTGGGATGATTTGCGTCTCGAGTTCAAAGGCGACCCTCCCTCTCCCCGTGCAGTCTGCATCCTCCCATTCCCCGGATGGAAAAGCGAGGCCTGGAACCTCATTTCAGGATCAGGCCCTTGACCTCCGTGACACCCCTCCCTCCCTCCCTTTCTCCCTCCAGCTGCTTTGGACCGGGAGACAAAGGGACCCCGGGACCAGGGTAGACCGGCCCGGGCTGAGTCCTGGTCCCTCCCCAGCTCTCCCTGCCCGGCTCCCCCTGCCACAGCCCCCTGGTCACACGCAGCGATGCCCACAGAGGGTGGATCTGCCCCCGGGGGGGGGCGTCCCTTGTAGGACGGCCCTTGGAGCCGCTCACACCCCCGCACCGATTTGAAATTCTGGAAACACAGGAGCAGCCGGGAAGCTAGGGTGTGGGAGGGGCGGCTGGAGGAGGGTGGGGAGGAGGTGGGTGCAGATGGGGGGCCGCCCCAGAGGGAGCCCTGAGGAGGAGGGGCATGGGGAGGAGTGGGGAGAGGGCAGGCAGCCCTCCTGGCACCTGGCATCCTGGCCTCCCCCTCACAGGCTCCTCCCCAGAGCTAGCCCCAGGCCCATCCCCCACCTGGCCCCAGCCTCCTGTTTACCCGGCAAGCCATCCTCCCCGGCCAGTCACAGCCTCTCCCCACCCCACAGCGGGGGGAAGGGTCAGCAGATGGTGGGGAGTCTGCCGCAGACGGAGGAGGGGCGAGAGGGGAGCTTGCATTGTAGCTGCCCCAGCCCCTGGTCCTCCCACCGGCACCCACCGCTCCCAAGCCCCGGTCATTCAGGTCTGGGGGGGCGCCTGACCCAACCACCCAGGCACTTGGGCTGCCCCACCCATGGATTCTGGGGGGGCTCCTTGGGTCTCCAAGGCAAGGTATTGGGGAAAGGAGAGCCCCATGACCCCCCCTCCCCACCCAAGCTCATAGCCAGGACTCCAGGATGCCCAGGAAGTGCCAGGGGCTGGCAGGGAGGGGTAGCAGGCAGGATGGGGGTGCTCGGGGCAGGTGGGGAGCCACGTTTGGGTTGGGGTGCTCCAGCTTCTCACACAGTCCCCTCCAGAAACTCCTTGGGCTACACCACCTTTTCTTTTTCTTTATATTTTATTGATTTTTCACAGAGAGGAAGGGAGAGGGAAAGTTAGAAACATGGATGAGAGAGAGACATCGATCAGCCGCCTCTTGCACACCCCCCAATGGATGTACGTGCCCTTGACCGGAATCGAACCTGGGACCTTTCAGTCCGCAGGCAGACGCTCTATCCATTGAGCCAAACCGGTTTCGGCCCCGCCTTTTGGGAGGCAAGCAGACAGCTGGTGCCAAGGCCCCACCGTTTACAAATGGGGAGACCAAGGCTGGGTCGGGCGGTGGGCCCAGGGTCAGCTGTAGGAGGCACCGGCAGGCCCCGGTCTGTCCTGCATGAGATTCACCTGAAGCCACCAGCAACCACCAGCGTGTCCTCAGAGCTGCGGCCTGGCTGTGAGCCCCCGGTGGCCTTGGTGCTCGACTCCCTGAACTTCCAGTCCCAGCACCCTGCGGGCGCCTGGCCCCTCACACAGGGTCATGGCTCCACACACCCCACAGGCAGCCCACGGTTCACCGCAGAGGCCACAGCGAGGATGGCTGTGACTCCCGGAGCCCCGCCTGGGCCCACGCTGGTCAGGTACCCACGTGTGTTCCATCACTGTCTTTTGGGTGGCTGGGAGGTGGGTGCTCCTCCGATCCCAGGCTCAGAGAGAGGCCGTGACCCCCTCAGGTCCCGTACTGCGTGCAGAGCTGGGGTCAGACCCACCTCTAATCTCAGACTCAGGGACGCGGTGTCACCACGGTGGGAGGCTGTGCACAGAACCCCGGCCTCTGGGAGGAGGTGCTGAGGGAGAGGGCTCACAGGTCCCTGCAACAGGAAAAGAGGAAGCTTGTCACAGGACAGTCACGTGGGCATGGAAGATTGGTCAACAGGGTTGGAGAGCCGTGGTGCCCAGGACCTGTGCAGCCCAGGGACCTTTCTGATCACCGGGTGGTGGGGAGCAGGGACTGTCGTGCCCCATTAGACAGAGAAAGAAGTTGACATTTTAAGAAGGCGGGTGACTTACAATCCCATAGAGCACTCGGGTTAAAGTCAGAGTAAAGGCAAGATTCTCTGACCCCCAAACAGTGTGATCCTCTACCTACCCCTGTCCTTCCATCCATCCATCAGCACACCAACCTGTGCATCTGTGGATCCATCCAGCCACCATCCACACAAACACCTATCCACTCACCCACCCACCATCCACACATCCACTTACCTACTCACCGTCTATCTTCCCATCTACCCAGCCACCATCAACACATCCACTTACCCCGCTCATCCATCTATCTTCCCATCCACCATCCACACATCCACCCATCTTCCCAGCCACCATCCAAACAGCCACCTAACCCCTCACCAATCAATCTTCCCATCTACCCAGCCACCATCCACACAGTCACCTGTCCACTCACCCACCCATCTTCCCATCTACCCATCCACCATCCACACATACACTTACCCCC
>JAAGEH010000126.1:444918-455734 GCA_011751065.1 Lasiurus cinereus | reverse complement strand
CCCCCTCATCCACCCATCTTCCCATCCACACATACACTTTACCTCCTCATCCTCCCATCTTCCCATCTAGACATCCACCATCCACTTTCCCCCCTCACCCACCCATCTACCCATCAACCATCCACACATACACTTACCCCCCTCATCCACCCATCTTCCCATCTACCCATCAGCCATCCACACATACACTCACCCCCCTCACCCATTCATCTTCCCATCTAGCCATCCACCATCCACACATACTTACCCCCTCACCCACCCATCAACCATCCACACATATAGTTAACCCCCTCACCCACCCATCTACGCATACACCATCCACACATACACTTACCCCCTCACCCACCCATATTCCCATCTACCCATCCACACATACACTTACCCCCTCACCCACCCATCTTCCCATCTAGCCATCCACCATCCATACATACACTTACCCCCCTCACCCACCCATCTTCCCATCTCGGCAGCCACCATCCACATAGCCACCTAACCCCTCACCCACCCATCTTTCCATCTGTCCATCCACCGTTCCACTTATCTACCCACCCATCTTCCCATCTACCTCCTCACCTCATTCATTTACCCACCCCCTCATCTATCCACCATTTGTCTGTCCATCCATCCAACCACTCATCTACTTATTCAACCACTCATCTAGCCATTACCCACCCACCCACCCACCCACCCATGCATCCATCCAGCCACTTACCTCACCCATTTACCCATTTAATTGGTATTCTAGAAGCATTCTGAGCTTGTTTCCACACCTTTCAGTTCTGCATCTGGTGCTCATGTGAGCTGGGTGCTGATTCTGCCCTACCCCCCAGTTCAGCACACCAGTTCCAACTGGTCCCATCACGACTCACGGTAGTGTAAGGTAGAGGCTTCCCCTCCTTCCTGCCTGCCTCTGCCCCAGTGGAAGCAGACGCTAGGAGCCACTGCTGCTTTTCTCTCCTGAGGCCCTTCACCTCCCCACGTGGGGATTCAGTCACAGGAGAGAGGCCTCAAACCGGGTGGAGGAAGACCCCTTTCACAACCTTCCACTCTGCCAAGGACACTGCCCGCCGGGGGCTGGGACCGTGCTGTGGACACCAGAGGCTGCCATGGGATCGGCGAAGACCCACCGGAGCCAACAGCCTTTGAGGCAGACCTTCTCTTACTCCTAGAACCTTCCAGAAAGGTCCTTTGATTCTGCTCAGACCCGCTAACCATCCCTTCACTCATTCATGCAGCACCATCTGTGTACTCGGGCCTGTACAGGACTCCGGGGACCTAGAAATCAATAAAGATACTTCCTGCCCTCGAGCAATCTGCTGACCCTCGGCTTGGAACAGAAATCACAGGCGTGTTGCGTGGGTGCTGGTTCAGTCCCCGGGGGTCGGAGGAATGTCAGCTGTGCTGGCTGGGAGGGAGAGGGGGGCTGGCTCCCCGAGGAGGGGAGCACTGGGGAGCTGGAGGCACAGGAGGCAGAAGTGGAGCAGAAGGAGTAGCTCGCCTGAAGCCATCGGGGCAGGGGAGGGGAGAGGGCAGAAGGGAAGCGGACGGACCAGATGACGGACCGCCTTGAGAGCCTCCTGTGTGCCAGGCACGGCACCCAGGGTTCCCCTCTCAGTCTCTCCCAAACCCGCCCAACAGCCTGGGGTGACCAGCACCTCCTCCCTTGTACATTTCCCTGATGACAGAGCTGAGGCTCAGAAAGGACTGGCAACTTCCTCAGCGTCACCCAGCTCCCACCTGCTCCATCCGGGCCACCAGCCCAGGCCGGGGGGTGGGGGGAGGCTGACTCCAAAGTCTGGAGCCTTCTTCCATCTCCCCTCACATTGGGGGTCACCCCGCCAGCTGGGGAGGGGCGGAAGCATCCATCAGAGGTGCCTCTCAGGCAACTGGGGAGGCCTGGGCATTCGCTCGCAGACAAATACTCCTTCCGCCTCCGCTGGCCAGGCCCTGTGTGGGCTCCAGGGCATAGCAGTGACAAGAGGGCCCCCACCGGCTACCCCCATCCAACTGTCCTCCCAGCCATCCCACTCACCCACCCATCATCCCCGCTACCCATCCGTCCGTCCACTCAGCCACACATGGGGGGCTCCCTGATCAGGGAGACTCTGGGGATGCCTCCGTCAGGCTTCACACACACCTAGGTGCTCGCCAGGCCCAGAGAGTGGGGGCCCCGGCCGCCCCGGCCCCCGGCTGCCTCCCAGCCGCAGAGCTGTCAGCTCAGCCGGCTCCTCTCATCAGCATGGGCCCAGCTTCCCTCGGTAAAGATCGCCTTGGGCGTCTCTTAAAGATGCTAACGCTGCAGCTGACATTTGGGAGATACTGGCAGGCGATCAAACCCGAGCTGAAAACCGGAGCTGCTGGGCGGGCGGGGGCGGGCACCGGGCGGCGGGGACCGGCTGGTTGGGGCCCAGGGCATGGGGCTGGGGCAGCCTTCCCTGGTAAGGCTGCACTCTCGCCCCCCGGCGGGCTGGGTAGTTGGGCTCGGGCTGGGTAGCTGGGCACGGGCTCCTGCAGGGAGGATGTGGGGGAGGAAGGAGGATGCAGGATGTGCAGAAGGAAGTGGGCGAAGAATGGGTAAGAAGAGACCCTAAATCTCTCAGTTCCTCCCTGACGCCAGGTCTTTGCCAATAATCAGACCGATTGGTAAAAAAAAGAAAATCCTAGGCTGAAGAATCATGGAGAAGAGGAAAGAATTACCTCTATGCCCAGGGTGTCTCTGGCTGCAGGGCCCAGAGCTGGTTCTCCCAGTGCAGGGAGGGGAGTGCTCTGAGGCAGCAGGGGGTCGGGGAAGGGGGGAAGGAGTGGGGATTTTGGGGAGAAGGATTCCCACTCCCCCTCTGCCTTGCACAAGCTCTGCCTTGCCCACTCCGCCATCGAGAGCCAATCTTGTCTCCCTTCCCTTCCTTCCCACTCCCCCCACCACCACCCACACATCCCCCACTTCCCCCCATCCACTCATCTACCCTACCTCCCCAACCACTCCCCCCTCCGCTCACCCTCTCTCTGTCTAGTTACCCAGTTATTCCTCCCCCCACTCATCCATTCACCACCGCCCATCTGAATGCCCATCCGCCCCCTGCCTTTACCCAGAGGACTTCTTCAGCACCGGAAAGGCACCAGCCCGCTTTTGGGGGGCCAAGGCAGGCCCCCAGGAGGAAGACCTCCTAAGCAGAGACACGAAACTGTGGAGGGAGCGCCCACCCCCCCACCCCCCCACACCTCAAAGAGACAAAGACCTGGGAGTGAACATCCGGTGGGAACCAGCTCCAGAGAGAGCGCTTCCAGGAAGCCGGCCTGAGAGACCACCTGGGGCCGGAGTGGGAGCAGGGCCGGGCCTGAGGCTGGGACACCGGGCCTGGCACAGAGCCAGGCACACGGGGCAGGGGCAAGAGAAGGGGAAGAAACAGAAGCCACGCACTGACCCTCCAAACAAGCCCCTGGGGTCCCTCCCCCTCACCCCCTCCTCTGGCTCCCAGGGCACTCGCTGTGACAGCCCCCGGCCCCCGCAGGCTGGTCCTTGCTGTGCGCCCACTCCAGCTCCTCCTGGTGTCCTGTCCACGGCGCTTGGCCAAAGCACAGAAAATATCCAAGCGATAAAAAATATGTATCCGCCGAGACCGGTTTGGCTCAGTGGATAGAGCGTTGGCCTGCGGACTGAGGGGTCCTGGGTTCGATTCTGGTCGGGGGCATGTACCTTGCTTGTGGGCACATCTCCAGTGTGGGGCGTGTAGGAGGCGGCTGATCGATGTCTCTCTCTCATCGATGTTTCTGACTTTCTGTCCCTCTCCCTTCCTCTCTGTAAAAAATCAATAAAATATATTTTTAAAAAATATATGTATCCTTAGCTGTTGCTGCAACAACCCAGACTGTGCGCCAACACCCCTGTCCCCCCTATCTCCCCCCCTCATCCCTGACAGCCCCGCCACCAGGGAGGACATGGCCTAGCCACACAGAGGAACTCGCAAGAGCCCGCAGATGACCATGCGATGTTTGTTGGAGGCGAGAGCTGGGCTGCAAGCAAGAAAGGCCTGACCGAGTGTTTGCCTGGATTTGGGGGAGTTGAGGCCAGGCCGCAGAGCTCAAGGGCATCTGGTCACCGGAAGATGAAGAGGATTCGGACTTGGGCTTTTCAGAGACGCTGCTCATGTGGATAAGGGTTTGGAACTGAAGGAACACAAACCGGGAGGGAAGTTGGTAGACCCCCTAAGGGCCAAAGCTTTGAGATAGAAGGGACCCCAGGAAGGTCTCTGTGGATAGACCGAGCACCGTTCTCCAGAGGGACCAACGGAAGGATATTTTGGAGCCTTTGGAGAGATTGCTTCCCACGGAGGCAAAAGCAAGTGAAAGGAGGGTTTTGTTTGATCACGTGCACAGGTGAGGGGCCGGATGGGCATGGTTAGAAGTGGCTACGGTCACCCCGGCTCTGGGGAGAGGGAACTGGGAGTCGCCCAGCGCTGGGAGGGAGAGGCAGCACCGGCAGCTAGAAGGAGCCGAGGCCGCAGCTGGTGGGCCGGGTGGGCCGAGGGGTCGTGGCCGAGGTCATGGCCAAAACTGGGACCCAGGATTGAATAAGCCTTAGGATTAAGCGTGTGAAATTCCCCACGGTGCCTATGGTGGCGGATCACAACAGCAGTGGCACCAAAACCGGTTTGGCTCAGTGGATAGAGCGTCGGCCTGTGGACTGGAGGGTCCCAGGTTCGATTCCAGTCAAGGGCATGTACCTTGGTTGCGGGCACATCCCCAGTGGGGGGCCTGCAGGAGGCGGCTGATCTATGTTTCTAACTCTCTATCCCTCTCCCTTCCTCTCTGTGAAAAAAATCAATAAAATATATTTAAAAACACACACACACAAAATAACAAAAAACAGCAGTGGCATGGGGCTGCGGTGCTTCCGGGTGGATTGTGGGAACTGGATGTGGACCAAGGCACAGAACACAGTGGCCCTCGGGCACTTACAGTGGAGGCCACCCAGCCGTCCTAAAGGGGTCCTTGGGGAAAATGGGGGGGCGGTCAGGCTCTTGCAGGCCGCCTGAACATTGGCCTCCTGCTGACCTAAGAGGGTTATTCAGTGAAACCATCTCCTGTACAAGACACCACTGTGCCCCGTGGACAGCGCTCAGTGCTGGTCTTTATTTCTGCTTTGTCTTCTGCTCTCCGTGTGGATGTGTCTATACAAATTGTATTTGTACCATTTCATGCTCAACCTCAAATAAATGCTTCCTTATGTGATCATTAAAAATATATGTATCCATCCTAGCCAGTTTGGCTCAGTGGATAGAGCGTCGGCCTGCAGACTGAGGGGTCCTGGGTTCAGTTCTGATCAAGGGCACATGCCTGGGTTGTGGGCTCGATTCTCAGTAGAGGGCGTGCAGGAGGCAGCCGGTCAATAATGCTCTCTCATCATTGATGCTTCTCTCTCTCTCCCCCTCTCCCTCTCCCTTCCTCTCTGAAATCAATGAATAAAAATAAAATAATATATCCTTCCGCCACATCCTTTCCTTCTTCCTCTTAGAGGGACCCCTCCTTCCATACCCCCCATCACCCTGCCCTGAAACCGGGGGACCGTCCGCAGCCCCTTCCTTTCTCCCTGGTGCCCCCACCACGTGCAGTCACACACCCATGCCTGTCAGGCCCACCGCCCACACGCCTTGAACCTGCTGCCTCCTGCACCCGCTCAGCCACAGCCTGGGTCAGAGAGCCGCCACCTCGCCCTCTCCGGCCTCCAGGCTTGCTCCTCACCCAGGCACGTGCACGGAACAGCGAGACCTTCCCAAAATACACGCCCGGCCACTCTGTTCTCCGCTTCCACCCCCATGGCCCCCCAGGGCCCTTTGGATTGAGTCCCGAACCCCTGTCACTGTCTGCCGTCAGACAAGGGGCCGCTGCCGACTTCTCTGGGCCCCGGCTGCTCCCTCTGAGACCTGAGCTCTGCCACGTGCACTGCTGTCCATACCAGGCCTCCTCAGCCACGGTCCTGGCTCCGGCCACGGACAACCCCCTGCTTGTCCTTGGACTTGACTCCTTAGACCCTTCACTCTGAGCCAGGGAGCAAGCCCATGATGCCAAGGCCACCACCAACACCCGGCCGGCCCGCCGGTGAAAGAGGAGATGGCTGAGCCCTGGCCGGTGTGGCTCAGTGGACAGAGCATCAGCCTGCAAACTGAAGGACCCCAGGTTCGATTCTGGTCAAGGGCACAGACCCGGGTTGTGGGTTTGATCCCCAGGAGGGGACATGCAGGAGGCAGCCGATCAATGATTCTCTCTCATCACTGATGTTTCTATCTCTCTCTCCCTCTTCCTTTCTCTCTGAAATTAATAGGAGTATATATGTTTTTTTATTTTTTATTTTATTTTATTTTTTTATATATTTTTATTGATTTTTCACAGAGAGGAAGGGAGAGGGATAGAAAGTCAGAAACATCAATGAGAGAGAGACATCGATCAGCCGCCTCCCACACTGGAGATGTGCCCGCAAGCAAGGTACATGCCCCCGACCGGAATCGAACCCGGGACCTTTCAGTCCGCAAGCCGACGCTCTATTATGTTTTTTTAAAAAGGAAAGAAAAGATGGCTGAGAGCTGCAGGGAGATCCGAGTTTCCCCGGGACCCTCCCCGCCCAGGTCTGAGCGTTTCCGGTTGTCATTTGTGCCTTCAGCCTGGCCTCCTCTCCGCCCACAAACCCTGGTGCTGGTTTACGGCCACAGGATGTGCTTTCTGTCCTCCCATCCGCGGCGGAGCCCCGGCCCTGACTCCGGATTGATTCTCGCTGGAGGCGTCCTCCCCTGGCAGGCTCCAGGGAGAGGGTTTCTCTGTCTGTTCCCTGACCTTGAGCGGGAGCTGCAGGAGGAGGGGAGCCAGCGGGAGCTGGCGGGGAGGAGGGAGAGCCGGGCTGTGGCCCCCGGCCCCCAGCTCTGCCCCAGGGACCGGCCAGGTGACCACGGGAAGCGAGGGGAGCGGGAGGGGACAGGCCAGGCCGCCCGCCCGCAGCACAGCTCGGCCACGGCCAGGCCGCCTCATTGAACTTGGTCCTCCGGGGTCCCCAGCCGCACTGTCTATCTGTCGCCACCCTGGTTCCCCTGGAAACTGAACGGACCAGGTGTTCGGAGAGCTGGGAGGCCGTATCAGCCACCAGGCAGAACGGAACTGCTGTCCACATGGGGCCCCCGTGGCCGTGACAGACCCAACGCCGGACAGACACGCAGCCCAGGCGTCGGCCTTGCCCACGGGGCTCGCAGACAGGGTGGCGGGCAGGGGCAAGGGAGGTAGAAGTACAGTGGTACCTCGAGATATGAGTGCCCTAACATATGAGATTTTTGAGATACGAGCCATGGAGCGAGCAATTTTTGCTTTGAAATACGAGCAACATTTGAGATACGAGTAATCGCTCGGATCGGCCGGCTGCACACGAACCACCAGTTTACCGCGACTCGAGAGTCTCATAGTTTCCCACGCCTCAAGGTTACGGAACAAATTAAACTCGTATCTTGAGGTACCACTGTAAAGGAGCCTCTTCAGAAAGGAGCCCCTCCCCATCCCATCCCCCTCCTGGGGTGGGACTGAGATTTAACCCAAACAGGTACCGGGCATCCCTGGTCCTGTCTCTCCAGGAGCCAACCATCTTCCCTCCGATCGAACTGGAGGCAAACTTCAAGTGGGGACTGTTCACTTCCTCCAAACAATCTCTCCTTTTTCTTTTCTTTTCTTTCTTTCTTTGGTTAATCCTCACCTGAGGCTATTTCCCCATTGAGTTTAGAGAGTGGAAGGGAGGGAGGGAGACAGAGAGAGAGAAACATGGATGTGAGAGGGACACATCGATTGGTTGCCTCCCGCACGCACCCCAACCAGGGCCAGGGATCTGGCCTGCACCTGAGGTGCGTGCGTTCGGCGGGAATTGAACCCGGGACCCTTCCGTCCACAGATCTATTCACTGAGCCAACCCCACTAGCACCCAAAGAACCTCATTTTTAATGCAAAATTAACACACCCTATTGTTGTTATAGAAAACACGGGTGAGCTCAATGAAGGAAATAGAGCCAAACTCCCACAAACCCCCCGGCTCCCAAATTCGACCTTTGCCCTGAGTCTTGCGCACAACAGACATAGGAGAACGACTTTCTGATCATTCATCTGCTGACTCATTATCCGTTCATTCTACACCGGTCCCTGGGCCCTCAACAGGCCCCCATTTGACTTTAAATTCTTGGGGGTGAGGGGGTGCAAAGAGAGGTACCGAGACCTGGGCAACGCAGGTGTAACCCAAATAAAGCCAAGCACCCCCATTCCCCGAGGCTCACCCCACCTCCCCAGCCTCGATAACTGGCACTCTGAAGTGCTGTAGATGTGTTTTCTGAATGGACTGGTCTCCCCAAGAACCCAGAAGGGGTGCCACTCCCAGGCGCCCACCAGCCCTGGTCCTGCCACCCAGTTCTCTCAACAGAAGCTCTGTGCTCGCACCTGCCCAAGTCCTGAACCCTCAGACGCGTCTGTGGGACCCTCCTGCCACCCTCACTTCCCAGATATCATCCTGGACTATACTCAGGGCGCCACCCCCTCTCCGCCCCTCCCCGCAGGGGGAGTGAGTGGTCAAGAGCCCCATCTCTGAGCCCCAACACCGGCCCGACCCTCTCCTGCTCTGTGGCCTGTGGCCAGTCACACTGGGTGGGTCCCCGCACTGTTTGTTGACCTGACCCCAGAGGCCTGGGACCCGAGAGCAATTAGAAGCCTTCGCTTCCATGTGGCAATCCGACACGCAACGGCGACCCTGTCTGTAGCAAAAGCATCGTTGCCCACAGATGGAGAACGTTTGCCCTGAAAGTGCCTTCGGCGCAGACAGCTGGAGACGCAGAGCCCTCCCCTGCTCCGTGCCTCGGTTTCCCCACCGGTAAAATGGGAAGAAGGGTGGCCCCCGAGCGCACCCGGTTCCCGGGAAGAGTAATGAGCTCGTTGGTGGAAGACTCGCAGGGGGTGGCTGGGTGGGCGTTGCAATCCCTCAGGAGACGTCAAGGTCGCTACGATTTTAGTATATTGTCCCTAGGCTGCACTAAAAGCACTACATTCTCCACTCTCCCTCCTCAGCATTCCCATGCCTTACCCTCTCCCTCCCCCGCCCCCCACTTCCCAGGTTCCCAGGCGCACTACCATTTGCTCCCTCACTTCCAAGCTCCAAGGGCACCTTTTTTTTTTTTTTACCTCCATAGCTGGTTTCCTCAGCCCGTTTCTTCCAGGAGTTGCTTCTTCGGCGTTTCTCACAGTCTGGGTTTTGCTCTGAATTCTTCCCCCGCCAGGACCCATGTACGGAGGTCGCCGAACTCAGGTTGGGTCTGACCTCGCCAGTCAGACACCTGGTGCCGCTCATGCCGCCGCCGACAGCATCTGTGGTGCAAGGACGTGGGTTGTTCCATCGCTGGTACAAGGCCCGCTGGTACCCAGGGAACACGGCCTCCAGACGCCATCGCCGCTGCCTTCTGTGCCCAGGCCTCATCGTCCCTGATGGAGAGCGTCGCCCCTTCCAGCAGGAAGCAGCACAGGAGACTCTGCGTCCCTTTTCTCTGGCCAGGGACCACGGATGGCCCGGTGGGACCTCGCCCCAGGGTGAGCACTGGCCAGGCAGTTTGGACCCCCGACCGTTCCTCCCCGGAGAGACCCGTAGGCCTCCGGTGTATTTCAGCTCCAGGCCCAGATCATCTACGAAAGCAGCCACGGCTGACGTCAGGGCCAGCTGCACCGGATATTGCCTCCCTGCCCTGGGCCGGCCAGCCAATCAGTGGAGACCGTGGCCCTAAGTGGACACACCTGGAAAGCTATTGCGCTTTCTAGATCTTCCCTGGGGCCTCCCCTAAAATCTCCGCCCTTAAAACCTGAGGATGGAGGCCCCAGTGCGCACTCCCTCCCCTGAGCATGCCCCGTCTTTCCTACCACCTCTCCCCTCTCCCCCCGGCCCAGGCACGTTACCATTAGCATCCTCACTCCCCAGGCAAGGGCCCTTCTCCGAGCTCAGCAATTTACTCAATAAATGTTCTCTCTCTCTCTCTCTCTCTCTCTCTCTCTCTCTCTCTCTCACACACACACACACACACACACACACAGAGGCACCACCTTCTCCTCGGAGGAGAAGAGAGGAGAAGTTGGGGGGAAGTGGACCCAGGTCAGTGCATCCCACTCCACTCTCCGTCCCTGAGCCCGAGACAACCCTGTGGTTGGTGGCGTGTTGAGTGCCACCCCCGGGTTGTACGGGGAAGTCCTAACCACAGCACCTCAGAATATAAAAGTATTTGGAGAAAAGGTTTTGTAAGAGGTAATTCTGTACAGATGAGACCAGGGAGGCGGGCCCTAAGCCGGTGTGACGGATTCCCTGTCAGGAGAGGGACACGTAGGAAGACACCAGACCCATGCGTGTGGGCACAGGAGAGACCATGTGAGGACACGGCAAGAAGGCTGCCGCCTGCAAGCCAAGGAGAGAGGCCTCAGAAAAAACCAGCCCTGCCGACACCTGGGCCTGGGACTTCCAGCCTGTGAGACGATAGGTTTCTGCGGGTGAAGCCAGAGGCCCGGGGTATTTTGTGTGGCGGACCCGCCACCCAGTACCCGGTGGTGGGACAGGAACACCATGACCCACCCTCCTTAGGAGGGGGAGGAATGCAGGCACCGAGCACAGCAATCCCATGTCCCCCCAGGTGGACACTGTGAGGGTTACCTTCCCCCAGGAGGAGAGGCGAGAGGCGCTCTCTCTCTCTCTCTCTCTCTCTCTCTCTCTCTCTCTATATATATATATATATATATATATATATATATATATATATATACACACACACACACA
>JAAGEH010000126.1:429125-444818 GCA_011751065.1 Lasiurus cinereus | reverse complement strand
AGAGCCAAAACCAGTTTGGCTCAGTGGATAGAGTGTCGGCCTGCAGACTGAAAGGTCCCAGGTTCGATTCTGGTCAAGGGCATGTACCTTGGTTTCGGGCACATCCCCAGTAGGAGGTGTGCAGGAGGCAGCTGATCGATGTTTCTCTCTCATCGATGTTTCTAGCTCTCTATTCCTCTCCCTTCCTCTCTGTGGAAAATCAATGAAATATATAAAAAATAAATAAAAAGAGTGGAAGGGCCCTAGTTGGTTTGGCTCAGTGGATAGAGCATCAGTCTGTGGACCAGAGGGTTCCAGGTTTGATTCCGGTCAGGGGCTCATGCCCAGGGTTGCCGGCTCAGTCCCCGGTAGGGGGCATGCAGGAGGTGGCCGATCAGTGATTTTTCTCTCTCACTTGCTCTACCTCTCTGAAATCAATAAAAAAAATATTTTTTAAAAGAAGAGTGGAAGGGAGAGGGAGGGGCAGAGAGAAACACTGATGTGAGAGAGACATCGATTGGTTGCTTCCCACATGCCCCCAACCAGGGCCAGGAATCTGTACCAGAAGTATGTGCCCTTGACTGGAATCGAACTCAGGATGCTTAATCCAAGGGTTGATGCTCTGTCCACAGAGCCAAACCAGCTAGGGCAAGGCTCTATTTAATATATATATAATATATGTATATATAATATATAATGTATATATACTTATACATATAATTATAATATATATAATTATTATTATTTTAGAGAGAGGAGGAGAGAGAGATATAGAAAGAAACATCAATTATGAGAGAGATTCATTGATTAGCTGCCTCCAGCATGCCCCCCAAAGGGGATCGATGCCATGACCTCCTGGTCCATGGGTCAACGCTCAACCTGAGCCACACCAGCCGGGCCAGAGCGTTTCTTAATGGCATTTTTCTTCCGTGTAGACTATTCTTCAGTGACTATGAGTGGGTCACCCGCTTTGCGGAGTCTCTACAGAAAGGTTAAGCCTCACAATTAGATGCCTCCATCACCCATTTCCGGGGACACAGCCACAGCCACATTTAGAATTCCTAGCTGCTCCCAGATCCTAGCCTGTATGCCAAATGCCAGTGTGTCAGAAGTGCTATGAAGATGTCATTTGTAACTCAAATTTTGCAGCATCAACGGGCTGCCAGTGGGTCAGGGACCACGTCTGCTTTGCCCACTTGCCATGCCAAGAGCAGGCTGTTCCCCAAACGGCCCTGGGTTCGCCCCCTCGGCTGTCTGCGAGGCAAGCTGATGGTGCGGGCGGTTGGGGCGGGTTGACCTCTCCGGATGGGGTGTCCGTGTTCAGGCTTAGCTTCCGGCAGGCGGGCCCATGGCCTTCTCCTCTCGACCTTCCCACCCCCCACGGGCCCCGGAGCCTCGCTTCGTTCTTTCATCGCAGAGAGAGGAGAAATCTTGGCGATTCCCAGCCCTGCCTCTCCAGGATTGCTGAGTTTCCCCTTTCCCTCCCAATCCCCGGCTGCGGACGGTAATGCCCGTTGGCGCTCCCCGGCGGGCGGCCGAGCCCGGTGAGACGCAGAGTGCCCGTTGGTGTGGGCTATGGGCACAGAGGAGCACAGAACGGTGTCCTCTCCCAGCTCTGGAGGCCAGAGGCGGACACCCTGGTGCCGGCAGGGTGGCCCCTGGGCCGGAAGGAGGTGCCCAGGCCTCCCGCCAGGCCGGGAGGTGGCTGTCTCCCTCAGTGCCTGCTTGGGGGTTGCATGAACGTTTCTGCGGAGGACCCCAGTCACACCGGAGTGGGGGCCCTGGCGACCTCTTAATGACCTCTTCAAGGACCCCATTTCCAAATACAGTCACCCTCTGCAGTCCTGGGGGTGAGGGCTGCAAACGGATGAACTGGGGGGGACATGATTCAGCCCAACGCAGGCAGCAAAGAGCCACCACGACGTGCCAGACAGCTTGCTTCCCCCCGCTCCTCAGCAAAAGCCAGGAGCTCGGTGCAGCGTCCGCTCTGCAAGCCACCGTTGGCAGGAGTCTTCCCGCTGCTTCCCAGGAGGTCACGTGGGTCAGCGTCTTCTCAGGTAATGGTTTCCCGTGACCTGGTAGCCGCCTCTAGAGCCGAGGCCACGTATCTGTGATTGTAGCCAGTACCACTGGGCACTGATTTCTGTATTGGTCAGATCGTGCTCCGCTGTGCTGCGTAACAAGCATCCCTGGAAACCAGGAGATCTCCACAGCGCGGGTCTGTTTGCACGCTTGCTTGCCACTCTGCTGCACACGTGCTCTTCCTGTGAGGGTCCAGGCGAAGGGAGAGTCCCTCTAGGATGTGGCGACCAGAGAGCAAAGAGCCACAGAGCCGGGGAGCGTTTCCCTCTTTTGCTGGCACCGGGGGTGGCCAGTTCCGTCCACAGCTCCTCCATTGGATGGCTGATCGAGTCACAGAGCCGAGCTGATGTCAGGGTGCGTGCAAGTGCCAGGGGTGCTCTGCCCATGGCTGACGTCGGGCCAGGAATTCCTGAGACGCGGGCACCACCTGCCACCGCGGTTACCGCTGGTGATGATTTCCCCGTGTGGGGCTCGGCGCCGTGATGTCACACCGTCAGATCCTGGATCCCTCCTCCTAGGCCCGTCTGATGGAGAAGGAAACAGAGGCTCTGCGAGGGGAGAGTCTGTCCGGTGTCTAAGCGAGGCCTGTGCGCACTCTGAGAAGCCCTAGGTGTCTACACACAGGCCTGGTCCCACTCCTGCGGCTTCTCTCCCCGCAGCCGGATTGTGGGGGGGAACGCTTGGTGAGGAAGGGCTGGTGCCTGTTCTCAGGGGCGGGGAGGGGGGGGGCGAGGGGAGTCTTGAGCCAGCTGCACGCCCAGCCAGGATGTTGGAAGTGTCTGTTCCTGGGGGAGCTCACACCCCACCTTTCAGCTCAGCTCTGCCGCAGGAATTCTGCCAGAGCGGAGGGCCAGCCGGGGTTTCTGTCCATACATGCAGCTCCTCGGAGGGAGGGAGGGCGGGGCTGACTCAGGCTGCATCTGGGGACTGGACATGGCACCCCTGCTGGCTCCGGAGGCAGTGGGAGGGAGAAGGAGCAGGCAGCGGGGGCCACAGAGGGTGCAGGGGGGTGAGGGGGCGAGCTTGCTGCTGACACCCCTTCACCTTTGGAGCACAGACCGCGCCCCCTCCTGGGGAAGGGGCCGGGAGGACTGGGCCGTCCTGTCCTGACTGGGTCCTGTCCTAGAGGGTTCAACCCCCCAGGCCCCTGGGTGGCCAGGTGCGGCTTCCCCAGGGGGGAGGGACTGGGACCCCGGGACCTGGTTTCCCGAGGCCATTGCCAAGCCCTCGTGGCCCCAGCAGGGCCCGGCCAGCCTCTCCCTGCAGAAGGGGCTGAGCTTACCAACGCGCCCAGTGCTCCCTGTGCGGCCAGCGGCCTCCGATGCCACTGCCAGGCCCCAGAGCGGACAGACAGACAGACACCTTTCTGGAAGGAAGTGCTGACTGGCGCGCGTGTTGACAGAAAAACCCCAGAGTCCACAGTACACTCACCCTGAGGGCTGGGGACGGCGTGGGAGGTGCCGGGAGGTCATTGCCTATTTCCTCCGCCTCGTGGCCGGTAATGATTGGGCCGCTCCTGTTTTGAATTAAAAAGATAAGCAAGTGGTTGGGGGGTGCGGGGAGGAGGGGGCCCCTCCAGTCTCTACAGAGGACATGGCACTTGCTTCCCCGCCTCGCTCCGGGGCCGGCTCTCTCCCCTCTCCTGCCTCGTCTCCCCCAGCAGGGCAGCCCCGGAAGGAGAGGAAGGAGAGGGGAGATGGACCGGGGGGGTGGGGGGTGGTGGGACGGCCTCCCTCCCCTCGTCTGGGACCAGAGCATCTGAAATGGACCGAAGAGTCCTGGCCACGAGCAGCCGGAACCCGGGGGCAGGTGGGCACAGAACCGTGTGATGCACGTACCGCTCACGTCAACAGAACCGGGTCCCCAAGAGGTCACTCCGGAGGGGAGGGGCTGGGGGAGCAGAGTCCGGGCCCAGCCGCTGAGCCCACGTCAGGCCCAGGAAGCAGGCACCAGGCGAGAAAAGGGGGAGCAGTGGGCACAGGACGGAGGCCGGGGCAGAGCGGCCCCCGCGTGCCCAGCGCACTGCAGGAGGTGCCCTGGGCTCCATCGGAAGGTCAGAGAAAGGTCGGTGGCCAAGGTCACCGCTGGAAGGCGCCATGGCTGGCGCTGGGGCCAGGTCCCTGGAATGCAAAGACGGCCCGACCCCTGCCAGCGCTGTCCAGAGCCCTCGCCCTCGGGGCCTGCGTGGAGCTGGGCCTCAGGCAGGTACCCTGCACCCTCCTCGTCCGCTTCTGCCAGCTGTGACCTTGACCCCATCATCCTCAGCTGCCAGGGCCCATTCCCCTATCTGGCCAGAAAGGGGGCTGCCCTGGGGGTACCCTAGCTCCCCCCACAGTGCCAATACCCAATGCCTAAGCCAGGAAGGTCTGCTGGGGATCCCTGGAGCTGGGGATCCTTTAGGGGTGACCGAGGAGAGTCCCAGAGATGCCCCCCAGGAACCTTCAATCCACATCCCTGGCCAAGCGTGGCTCCCACCTCCTCCTCGGCCACCCGGAGCCGGAGCTGATCGGACCCACCCCCTCCAGAATCAGGCATTCACTCTCGCCTCAGGCTGGGGCAGCCCCCACCCCAGCTGGTGCCCCAAGCACCTTGAAAAATCCCCCCCACCCCGCTCTCCTTCCCGAGCACCCAGCCCCAGTCTCTGCGCGGTGAGCAGAGAGCGAGGGGGAGAGCGAGCGGAGCGGCGGAGGGAGCAGCCAGCAGGCCGGGGGAGAGAAATGCAAATGGTTTTTATCCTCCTTTCTTTTAAACGCTGAAGCCAGCCTGACAGGCCCTGAAAATAAATGGCACCGACTCGCTGGGATTTCAAATTCCGTGATTAAGGGCTGAAGCAAATACTCTCTCCCTCCCGCCCGCCCGCCCTCCCTCCCGCCCTCCCTCCTCCGTGGGCTGCTGGCGCGGCGCGGGCCGGGGACAGCTCTCTGCGCTGCCAGCAGCTCTGATCCCCGCCGCCCGCAGCGCCGGCTCCCGGGCTGTTTATCAGCAGCGCTCACGCTGCGGCAGCGAGAAAGCAGCCCAAATCCCCTCCGAGCCCGCGCCCGCCCCGCGCCCCACACAGACGTGTGGACACAAAGCACACCTGCCTGTGTGCCTGCAGGCACACGCGTGCATGCACACTCATGCACGCGGCACAGCGCACACACACGCCCGTGTGCACACAATCTCCATACCTCCCCCCCCCCCCCCCCCCCCCCGCCCCCTCGCCCAGCTGGCTCTCTGCCTGCTCTTCCACCAAAGTTGGGAGGATGAGAGGAAGAGGGGGAAAGGGAGGGAGGCAGAGAGGACGGGGAGGGGCCGGGAGGAGAGAGGTTTGCAGGGGTGCCTCACAGTTGGTAGGGGTGCCTTCCAGCTCGAGTCCCCCTCTCCTTAACTGCCCACTGCTCCCCACCCCCAGCTCCCGAGGCTCGGGTGCTGCTGGCACCTGGGGTTGCGCCTTGATGGACTGGTATTCCCTGGAAAAGGAGGGGCTGGCGCAAGAGGGGCTGCAGGGCACCAGGCAGAATTGGGGGGCTGCTTCCCTTCCCCAGGGCTGAAAGCTAGGAAGAGGGACAGTCAGGGTGGGTCTGCAGCTGGAGAGAGAGGGGGGCAGAGAACCTCCCCTGGTTCTGCACGGGCCACCTCTGCTCAGAGTCAACACCCCTAGCAGCACCCCAGCCGCTGGCTGGTGGGCGACCCTGCTGATGGAGGTGCCACCCCGGGCGCTCAGGTGCCGGCTAGGGGGCTCCACTCCCCTGGGGGGTCATTCCTGGGAGCCCACAGAGGGCGTGAGGGGTGAAGCAAGGCCTCCCTTGGGGGCCCTTGGTGTTAGCAGCTCCCGGAAATAGGAAAGATGGGTACAGCCTTTCGGGGCACCTCCGGCGGGCACCAGTGGAGGCCTGGACTACGCCTGGGTGCGTGGCAATGCCGGGCAGACGCTTGGGCAGGGGCGGGGGTGCGGGGGAGCCAGGCCAGCTCTGCAGAGTTGGAGCACCCCCACACTCCCCTCCACACACACTGAAGCCTGTGCCTCCCAGAGCAGGTCTCTGCCAGGGGAGAGGCAGGGTAGGTGGGGGGAGGGGCGGGGGTTTTGGGGGGAGAGAACAAAGAGTAGCAGGGACATGAAGACACCTATCCTGCTTGCAGAGCCCAGCGCTATACTGCACACACTGTGAACAAACCCATTTTACAGATGGGACAAGCTGAGGCTCAGGGCGGGAAGTGACTTGTCCAAGGTCTCCTGGCTGGGACAAGGCAGAGTCAGGGTTCAAACCCGCGTCTCCTCGTTCTGCCCCTCAAGACAGAGACGGCACAGAACCTCGTCTGTGAAAGTGCCGCTATTCGGCCATTTTGACCTACAGAATCCTCAAAACCGACGGCAGGACTCGTACATCCGCTCACTTCCTGGTCGGTAAGGCTCCAAAGCAGAGCAAGACCAAGTCCCAATGGGCCGGCCTGGGCCTCCGTCGTGCGTAGAAGCTCCCACTCTGGTGGGCCCCGGGATGACTGGGCCCCGCTGAGGGAGCTTCAAGGAGGCCGGGCCTCCAGCCAGAGATGGCGGCTCCGGAACCCAGAGAGGCTGCCTTCCCAGAGCCACCCGCTGGGGTGGTGTTGGACCCACCCTGGCGGCTCTCCCTTCGCCTCCTCTCTGCAGGGAGGTTTAACTGAGAAAACTACAGCAGCCCTGACTGGTGTGGCTCAGTGAGTAGAGCATCCACCTATGGACTGAAGGGTCCCAAGTTCGATTCCGGTCAAGGGCATGTACCCTGGTTGCAGGCACATCCCCAGTGGGAGGTGTGCAGGAGGCAGCTGATCGATGTTTCTCTCACCAATGTTTCTAACTCTCTATCCCTCTCCTTTCCTCTCTGTAAAAAGATCAATAAAATATTTTTTTAAAAAAGAAAAGAACAGCACACCCAGTTACAGTTACATTTTGAATAAACCATGAATGACATTTTAGCTTTAGAAAGTCCCACGCAAATACATACGGCAAAAAAGTGATCCCCGGTTCACCTGAAACCCACCTTTACCTGGCTGCCGTGTATGCTCTCCGGCAGCTCGATCGGAAGCTCTTCTAAAACCGGGTGCAGAAACCTAACGGCAGGCAGGAGCAACACTGGGTCCCTGAAACTGGGCCACCTGGCTGGGTGAAGAAGCCGGCGACCGGGGCGGAATTGGGCTCCGAGGCCGGGACTTACCGACCATGGTCGGCCGTGAGCGCCTGGGCTCCGTGCAGATGGAAGGGTGGGAGGAAAGGAGACGGAAGCGGAGACTCTGCAGAGAACTCCGGGTGCAGTCTCCCCGACACCGTGTCCTCTGGCCTTCCCGGATCCAGAGAAATCTACGCGCTCCATGTCTCCGCTTCCCTTGCAGCTACGGGTGGGCATGTGACCCAGGTCTGGCCAATGAGATGAAGGCAGGGGATCCCGGGACAGGTTTCCCTTCTTGAATTAAAAGGCAAAGATTTCAAGGAAAACATTCTTCGCCCTGTACCTCCTCCTCCTCCTGCCCAGGATGGGGGTGAGAGGGCAGAGGTGGAGCAGCTGTCTTACGAGCCTGGGACATTCCCCAGTGCCCCACGGGGACTAGGGCTGGCAAACCCGCCCAGGTCTTACAGCGTCAGAGACGGTGGGGCATCTTTACACCCTCCTTTTGGGGGAACGACATTCCTTCGTTCGGAGATTGTGTCCCTCAGACTGTGTGTTTCAAAAGGTAGTTATTGCCGAGGCCGGTTTGGCTCAGTGGATAGAGCGTCGGCCTGCGGACTGAAGGGTCCTGGGTTCGATTACGGTTAAGGGCACGTACCTTGGTTGTGGGCACATTCCCACTGGGGGGTGTTCAGGAGGCAATTGATCAATGTTTCTCTCTTGTCAATGTTTCTCTCTTCCTCTCCGTAAAAAAATCAATAAAATATTTTTTAAAAAAGGAAATCATTTCATAAAATGCAGCGACAGGTAATGCTGGGGTTTCAGTGTGCATTTCTGTGTGGTTTGTTCTCCTTAACATCCTCTCCTAGCAAGATTCAAAATGAGCCCGGCTGGTGTGGCTCAGTGGTTTGAGCGTTGACCCATGAACCAAGAGGTCGCTGGTTTGGTTTCCAGTCAGGGCACATGCCCGGGTGGTGGGCTCGATCCCCAGTGTGTGTGTGTGTGTGTGTTGGGGGGGGACAGCGCAGGGCAGGGGGCATGCAGGAGCCCTCCATTCGATGTTTCTATCTTTCTATCCCTCTCCTTTCCTTGCTTCCTAAAACATCAATAAAAAAACATATTTTTTAAACATTTAAAAGTTAGCACCGGCCTATCCGCCCCCCGTTTTCTGTGGAGATTGTACGGTGTCTTCAACCCAAAGCTTGGAGAAGGGGCCCAGGAACCCTGCCCCTCACTCCTGCCCCGGGCGCCAGTGGGGAGGACACAGAGCCCATGGCCCAGGGGCTGCTGTCCCTGCGCTTTGGACCCCCAGGCCCGGCATGGGGTTGGTTCCCAGCCTGCCCTGTGCCTCCCGCTGCCCCTCCCCCGCCGGGAGCCGTCCCCAGAGGAGGGGGCAGCTTGTCCAGCTCCCGGGCAGGTGGCCGAGCACGGAGCACGCCGTGTTCCCGGGACCATGAGGGCGGGTCTGGGCTGGGGCCGGGGACATTTGTGCACACCCGCTCCGGACGGGGCGCTGGGCAGGTCCAGCCACCCTCAGGCAGCAGAGCCCCCGGCGCTGGGTAGGAGGGACTCCGGGGGAGTCAGGCCTCCGAGGGGCCCTTCCAGAGGCGCAGAAAGCCTGCGGAACCCCTCATCCCCCCCCCCCCCCCGGGGCAGGAGCGAGAGGACCCGGAGAAAGATACAAGGCGACCGGAGTGCTAACTCCCACATCCTCCCTGGTGAGAGCAGGAGGCCGGCGGGGGAGGGGAGACGGCAGCGGTCAGCCGGTGGGCGCCCTGCGGCCGGGACCAGCCTGTTCCCCCTGGACCCCAGCGGTGTTTCCTCCCACCCCCCACTCCGGGCTGCGGCGGCCGCTCTAATGAGGCGACAGGGAGGATGCCAGGTCTGACCACGCATGGGAATGCGGGGCACAACTGGGCAGTGCCCACGGGCCAGGCTCATGCCCCGATGGTCCCGAGGCCGTTCCAGCACGACCAGCAGCCACGGCCCCAGATGCGGGAACACACAGCTGGTGCTCAGATAGCAGGGCCAGCTCACCAACGGCACAGACCAGGGGGTGGGGGTGTCTGCCAACGGGCCCACAGGCCACCCCCTTCCCTGGGCCTCACCCCCCACCTCCCCCTCCTGCCCCAGCCCCATCCCCATCCCCATCCCCTGTCCCTGCCCCAGCCCCAGCCCCAGCCCAGCCCGGGCAGCCTCAGCAAGGCCTCGGGAGTGTCAGCTAGGGGTCTGGCCTCAGACAGCACTGGGTTCAAAGCTAGCTCCAGTTTGCCTGTGAGAAAAACGGCCTAATTCCTTCCAGAAGTTTCCAATGTTTCATGGAAACGGCTCCTGGGAGATACAGCTCGCCCCCCCGCCCGCCCCCCTTCAGGTCTCACTACGCACGAAGCCAGGGTTCCGCTTGCCCGGGAGAGAACGGACCCTGTTTGTGAAGACCTTGCGGCCACTCGGCGATCAGAGCCTGAGGCCGGGCAGAGACGCTGGGAATTAATCCGGCGCCTTAAGCACATGCAGATGGGGAGCAGCGGCTGTGAGGGGGCCCGGCCTGCACCCCGGGCTGGAGGGAGCCGAGGCCGGGCTGGGGGGGCGGCCAGGGCCTCCCAGAGTGGGGACAGTGGGCTGGAGCGGGGAGGCCGCCGGAGAGACAGCCAGCCAAGGAGGGCAACAGTGGGGGGCAGACGGGGCGCGCTGGCTCCTGCCCCCCTTCGGCAGCAGAGCTGGGGTGCTCTGGCCGGATCCCCTGCCTGGCCTCGATGGGCCCCTCTTCCTAGGGAGAGGCCGGTGCCGGGACCCTGGTGTGGCATCTGGCAGCGTCTATACGGGATGGATGGCCCCACCCGCAGGGGCTCCATGCTGGCCTAAGGAGCAGGTTCGGCCGGGGGGGGGGGTGGTGTCCCCAATGCTGCCGAGAGCTTTCAGGAAAACCTGGGGTCACATCCAACAAGGGGACCCTTGGAGCTGGGACTGGGCGAGTTTACCACGGATGCCCGTCCCCCCGAGAATCTAGAATCGATGCCTCGGATGCGGGAGGAGGCACCGCATACCACTCAGTGAGTGCTGGTGGGAAGGAGGGAGGGAGGAAAGAAGAGTGAGAAGGAGGGAGGGAAGGAGAAAACGAGGGGGGAAAGGAGGGAGGGAGGGGGAAAGGGAGGGAGGAGAGAGAGGGAGGGAGGGAGGGTAGGAGGGAGGGTGGGAGGGGAAGGGAGAAGAAGGAAGGGGGGAGGGAGGGGAGGGGGAGGGGGAAGGAGAGAGGGAGGAAGAAAGGAAGGGTCATCCCTGTCCCACCCTCTGTGCCCCCCTTTTCCAGCCGCGGGGACCAGCGCTCGGCAGGGTCCTGAATGGCTGGCTGGACAGCTTGTCGTCCGTGGAGATGGTTGGGGCGTCCAGACCCTCATTAAAATCCGGCGGAGGCACCTGAGTTTCCACCCCCACCCCCCGCCCCCCCGGCGCGGGGTAGGCCCGGGAGGTGGGGGGGGGGGGGAGGGCGGGGGGGGGGGCAGACTGGCCGGGGGAGTCTGGCTGGTGCCCGGTGGCGAGTCCCTGGCACCCAGCGTGGAGGCCCAGGCACGGGAGGGGCTCGGGAAAGATGGGCAAGGAGGCCAGGCCCCCGGCCTCGGGGGGCGGCGTGGGGTGAGGAGGCAGGCAGAGGCTTCGTGGGGTAGGCGCGGGCGGGCACACAGTAGGTGCCTCGGACCCGGGGCTGTTGTCATGGTCCCAGGCCCTGCTCCTGGGCTGTGGTGGCTGCGGGGAGCCCCCAGGCCTGCGGGCTGCGGCGGGCGGGGCGGGAGGCGGGCGAGGACGGAGTCCAGGCACGTCCTGATACCAATTAAGGCGGCTCTGCGCAGGGGGCGCCGCATTTATCAGCTGCCGGGAGGGGCCGCAAGCTGTCCTCCGGCTGACGGATTAGACAGCGGACAATTAGGTTTCGGCAGCCTCTCTCTCCCCCTCTCCCTCCCTCTCTCTTCCTCTCTCACACACACAAACACACACACATGCACACACACGCACCCATCCTTTCTCCATCATTTTGCAAGACTCACCCACAGAGTCCCCAGCCCCCAGTGCTGGGGACAAAACAGACAGAGGCCCCCCCCCCCGGGAGAATAACCGGGGACCCCGCCCTCCTCCCTGCACCCAGCTCTACACCCACGGGACCACGACTCCAGAGGCCACAGTCTGCACACCAAGCACCCCTGGCAGAGGGACCGGCGTGGGGACTCGAGCGGCCACGTGCAGGAGACCAGAGCGATGCCGTGCTTTTAAAGCCGAGTGGGGACCGGCCTGCCACCCTGGGACCCTCCTCCTTCCCAAGAAACAGCCCCTTGATCCCTGCGCCCCCAAGGAAGGGATGTGCGAGCGAGGACTGAGTTTACCAAGGGAAGGCCTGGGTCAGGCCCGAGGGCAAGTCTTCAAGGCTCTAGAACGTTCTGCACCCCAGACACTCTGAGATGAGTCGGGAGCACCAGAAGGGACAGAGGACCCGATTCCTTCTCTGGGAGAGGCGACCGGCCGGCAGGACGCGGGCAGCCCTGCACACAGCTGCAGGCCGCCTCCCTGTCCGGTCTCACGGAGGCCCCCCCCCTCCCCGGGGCCTGGACACTGGCCGCCGCCGCCGGGGGACCTTCTACGACATTGTCTCGGGACCCGGCACCCGCCAAGCTCTAAGCTGGGCTCCTGGGGTCTCTGGACTCTCCACGCGGGCAGATGCCTCACTGCCCCCTCGGACCCGTCCAGAACCTGGGTTTATCCTCCTCTGCCCCCTGACCTGACCTCCACGACTGTAACCATCAGATTGGCTCCGACCTCCTCGCCAGCGCTTGGAACCACCCCTTAGTCCATGACCCCCCATCTCCACCGCCCCCCCCCAGCCTGGTTCTTCCTCTTCCCATTGTCCCTGCCACAGAGCGTCACCCAGAGCACCCTTCACCCAGCAGCTCCCTCTTCTGCAGCCTGCTTAGCCCCATACCCCAGAGCAGGTCTCAGCCTGGTCCCCACCCCACCCCCACTCCCCCATCCCCTGCTGCCTGCCTCACTGGCTCATTCACTCTGCACCCCCTGTTTACAAGTTATTTAAAAATTGGCCCAAACCGGTTTGGCTCAGTGGATAGAGCGTCGGCCTGTGGACTGAAAGGTCCCAGGTTCAATTTCTGTCAAGGGCATGTACCTTGGTTGCGGGCACATCCCCAGTAGAAGCATGCAGGAAGCGGCTAACTGATGTCTCTTTCTCATTGATATTCCTAACTCTCTATCCCTCTCCCTTCCTCTCTGTAAAAAATCAATAAAAATATATATTTACAAGTTACTTAAAAATTGATTTTCAAGAGAAAGGAAGAGGGAGAGGGAGAGGAACATCAGTGTGAGAGAGGAACATCGATGGGCTGCCCCTTGCACCCCGCACTGAGAATTGACCCCCCCATCGGGGCATGTGCCTCGGCCAGGAACTGAACTAGCAATCTTTGGGTGCATGGAGCGGTGCCCAACCACTGAGCCACACGGCCGGCCCTCTGTGGTGATCCTGTCCTTTATTGGGTTACCCGGTGGATGTTTACTCCCCTGCCTCTCCCCCTGGAATGGACTTCGGGGGCTCAGGGGAGGGACCAGCCAGCTCTGTTCACCCTCTCAGCACCTGTCACCTGGCAGGGACTGGTAGGCCTGGCCTGGCTCTGGGCATAAAGCTGAGCACACAGACTCCCGCCTGTGCTCAGGGGCTGACCGTGGCGCATGGCACACCTGTCCCTGCCAAGGGCACTGACGGAGATGTGCAGGGGGCGGCCTCCCGGGCCACAGGGAGCCCGCCCTGAGGGTGCCGGCCAGCGTGGGGCTCAGGCCAGCCCGCACTCCTCCGCCCTCGTGCGCACCCGTCCCACGGGACTCGCCATAGAGGCTGCACACGGGCACGGAGCTTGGAGAGGCTGCCGGGAGGCCGAGGAGCTGGCCCTTTAAAGAAACCAGGGCCGATCGACCCCATTCGGCCCCAGGGGGAGGCCCACTAGGCCAGCGGCAGGCAGCTCTGTCCATGCCTGGCATCTGCACACCAGGGCTCAGGCCGATCCAGACGGTCAGACCCCAAGGTTTGTGGTCCAGAGCCCGCTCCTCCCTGCCGCCTGGCTTTGCCCCAGGTGGGCGGGGCCCTAAGCTCTGCCCTCACCCCCAGAATCTCAGCCCCAATATCCTTCTTGCCTCATCACAGCCTCCCCGCCTACACACACACACACACACACACACACACACACACACACCAACAACCCCAAATATGGAGCCTCCACACACCCCTTAAGAAACTGGTCCATCTCCTGCTGATTAAAGGCTGTGCCACATTGCAGGCCAGTGACTGCTCAGAGTTGCCTGCAAAGCGTCGCTTGGAAAATGCACCCTGCCCCTCTCCCCACCCCCAAAAGGGCCGCCAGGCAGCAGGCGGTGGGAGGAGCTTGTGGGCACAGGCTTCCAGCAGGTGGGGGCAGGGGTGGCAGCACTTCTGGTTCCTGGAGGGACCCAGCTCTGAACCCCCTCCCTCCCCACGACCGAGACCAGGCCTCCCAGGCCAACCCACAACTGTTTGCAAAGCATCGGGGTTCTGAAAGGCTTGTGGCCTCCAGGCCTGTGCCCTGAGGTCACCTCCCTGAGCCCCTGGCAGCCCGAGGGGGGTGCCACTTGCAGATGAGCGATCCCTCTCCTGAGGTCACAGCTTCAAGGGGCGAAGCCGAATGTCCCCTCGGCCCCTGGCTTTTGCCAGCTAACCCTGCAGCGTTCCTTTGACCACACCGAGGGGTTTCCATGACGTTCACAAGGGCAGGGAGTTAGTCTGCATAAAAGCAGGTGTCGTGGCTGCATCTGCTCGAGGCAGGCGGATGCTGCCCGCTCACAGGGAAGTGCCTGCTCGCTGAGTCTGAACCAGGCCAGGCTCCCGCCGCTCCGCCCCGCCCAGGGCCGCCTCCCCGAGTCCTCACTAGCCCCCAAGGCTCAGAGAGGGTCGGTAACGTGCTCACCTCACGCAGCCTTCCAGCGTCTGAGCCTGGCCCCCTCCTGTCGCTCAGGTCCGAGTGTTCCGCTTCTGCAAGGTCAAAGCCAAGGTCTGTGGTCTCCTCTCCCGGCAGGGCAGCGAGCGACAGAAAAGAGCTGGGTTCCCTGGGCGACCTTGGGCGTGCTGCGTTCTCTCTCTGGGCCTCAGCTTTCTCGTCTGCAAAATGGGCGGGCTGAGCTCAGGGCTGCCGGGACTCACGCCCCTGGCCTGGGCCCGTGGCCGGGAGCGAGCATCCAGGCAGGCGGGAGCAGCAGCTGTTCCCAGCCAGGACCGGAGGCCCGGCCGCCTCCAGGGGAACGGCAGGAAGCGGCCTGTGGCCAGACAGGGACCCAGCGGGAGAAGCAGGGACAAGGGCCAGCCCCGCTGCCCCCAACTGGGGACAGCTCACGGGGCAGTGACCCCAGGAGCTCTGCTCTGCACCCCCACCCTCCATCCCTGAGCTCAGTCCTCTGCCCAGCCCAGGAGTGAAAGCAGGGGTATGGTGGGTTGTGGGGGCCTCTCATGCATCCCCTTCACACGGACCTCTAAGTTGAAGGCCCCAGCATTTCAGGAGGGAATCCCTAGAGAAGTGCCGTTTCTCCTTGACAGGAAGGGGACTGGAGCAGGCGCCGGGCTGGCCTGCTGTCCCCTGCTGTGCGCTCACCGCCTGGGGATAGTGGCTCTGTTCACCCAGCCCTGGCTGAGGAGGCCCGTGTGACAGGCACGGGGCTGGGCACCAAGGGTGAGCACACGAATCTGCCCCGGCCCTCGCTCCTGCCTGTCACAGGCAGAGGGGAAGCAGGCAGGAGGGAACGTGACCGCCACCCATCCTTGAGGTCACAGGGCGAGGCACCTGCCCACGGTCACAGGGAGCTGTGCCCAGGTGGGTCTCCCTCTCCCCCGGCGCCCTGTGATGTGGAGCTAGAGGTCAGTTAGTGACCTTTTAGAATGCGAGGCTCTTGGAGGGAGGGACCCTCAGCACCTAATGCAAGGCTTGGCTTAAGATGGCACTCAGTAAACAGTGGATGCGGGGAGGGAGAGAAGGAAGGAGGGAGGGAGGGGAGGAGTAAATTGATGATCAAGTGGATAGACAGAAGGATGGAGAGAATGGGAGGAAGAGAGGGTAAGTGGGTGGGTGGGTGGATGGATGGGTGGGTGGGCAGATGGATGGATGGATGGGTGGGTGCATGGATGGATGAGTGGATGGATGGATGGATGGATGGGAGGGAGGGAGGGACGGAGGGAAGTTGGCTGGATGGGAGAAAGGAAGAAAGAATGGGTGGATGGGTGGATGGATGGATGGATGGATGGATGGGTGGATGGATGGATGGGTGGATGGATGGGAGGGAGGGAGGGAGGAAGGTTGGTTGGATGGGTGAAGGAAGAATGGGTGGATGGATGGGAGGGAGGGAGGGAGGAAGGTGGGTTGGATGGGTGAAGGAAGGAAGAATGGGTGGATGGATGGATGGGAGGATGGATGGAGGGAGGGAGGAAGGCTGGTTGGATGGG
>JAAGEH010000126.1:382150-427150 GCA_011751065.1 Lasiurus cinereus | reverse complement strand
GCCCAGCCTCTGGCTCTTCTTTAAAACAAAGCCAGCACAATCTGGAAAGAGCCGGCACAAAGAGCCTCAGCGATGGTCGTGTCCCCCCCCCCCCCCCCCCCCCCACCCCCCACGCCTGCCTGCAGCCGGGCCTGCACACAACCGAGTTGGGGGGGGGGGGTGACTTTTGTTTAGGAAACACGCCGGCTTCCCTCCAGTGGGGGTTCGGGGTGGGGGCTGTTTCTCCGTTTGCGGTGAGCAGGAAGTGGAGGGGGGGCTGGGTCTGGCCGGACTGCATCCTCCGCGTGCTCGCTGCAGCTCTGAATCTGGGGAAGGGGTCACGGGAGCGGGCACCCCTGGGCATCCCCTGGGAGAAGGCTTCCCCCCAATAACCCCCACCCCCGGGGAGGTCAGCCTCCCAGAGGGTGCAGGCAGCCGAGCTCAGCCCCGGGCCGGTCTCCGGAGGCAGAGTCCGCGGCTCCGAGGACACGGGGACCAAAGGCGGGCGCGCCCCCCGCCCCCCGCGCCGGGGACAAAGGCGGGGCCGATCCCCAAAGGCAGACAACCAGCAGTTTTGCTGCTGCTTTTTTTATTTTATTTTATTTTTTCACTCTCAGGTTTGGGGATCGGGCGGCGCCGGGTCCCCCCCCTCCCCCGCACGCCGCCACCCACGCGGGGCCGGGCCCGAGGCGCATGCGCGGGCCGGGGCCGGTCTCCGTGGCAACGGGCTCGCGGCGGGGAGGGCCCGGGAGGCGCGGGCCGCGGCGGCGGCGGCTATTTCTGCCGCTTCCTGTTCCTCGCGGCCACGTCGCCATGGCAACCGTGGCACTCGGCGCGGCGGCTTCCCGGCTGGGCTGGCGCGCGTGACCCCGGCCGCCGCGCCCCCGCGCCTCTGTCTCTCTCCCCGCACCCCCCTCCCCGCTTCCTGCACCCCCGCCCCGCGCCCTCCTCCCGGGCGCCCCGCCCCGCCCCTCCGGGAGGGGGGAGGGAGGGGGGAGGGAGGTTGATGGGGGACGCTTATTAAAAACATGGTAACCGTTTCCGTGTTTATTGCGTTGACAGGGGACCGTTATTTACTGTTATTGCGTGCCGGGCGGGCCCGCCGGTGGCCGGGGTGCGGGGGTGCGGGGGTCACCTGGGGCGCGGGTCCGGGGAGGTCGCGGCGGAGGCTCCGCAGGGACGGGCGGGCGCTGCGAGGGGTCCACTGGCTCCCCGCACCCTCCCCGCACCCTCCCGCACCCTCCCGCACCCTCCCCGCAGGCCCCGTCGGGGAGACGGCTGCAGAGGCCGGGGCTCGGAGAAAGGGGCCGATGACTTCCCGCAGGAAGGCTCTGTCCTGCGTGGACCAGCTTCCCGGGGTGGGACAGCCCCGCTGCCTGTGGAAGCGCTGAAGCCTCCACCCGAGAAGAAGAAAGACCAGCACATTCCGAGCCTGGCCTGCACCGAGCCCGGGCAGGCTGGCCGCGCCGCCGCAGCCCTGGGGGTGCAGGGCAGGGGTCACTTTCCTCCGCCCCCGCGGAGGCCTGGCTCCCAGCACACCTGCCCGCTTAGATCCTGTGCCCCGGGCTGGGCCGCTGCCCCCGGGGCCGCACAGCCAGAGTCGTCCAGCTCCCACGCCCGCAGGGAGAAGCCGGGCACCAGGAGCCGTGGGAGAGGGGGGGAGGCTCAGCTGGAGGGCGGTGCCCGGGAGATGAGCCACCGGGTCTGAGCCCTGGCTGACCGGGGTCCCGAAGGCTCCACCGCAGCCCTCAGCTGGGGTGGGGTGGGGTAGGAGGTGTGTCCAGGGGGATCAGATGGGACTGAGGATGACCCCCAAGCCCCTGCTGGGGTGCTGCTCTCACTCTGCTAACTCCAGTTTGCCCGCTGCCCCCAGCACAGCTCAGCTCCCCCTGCTTGGACATTATGAGCTGAAATGCAAAGCAGAAGCCGGGGGAAGGCCTCTGGAGTTCGCACTGTGGAAAGGATTTGAAGACAATGTTTACGCAGCCCAACAACCACTCCTAACGCACAGCCGGGTTCTGGAAACAGAGCTCCCCCTTCCAAGGCGGCCTCGTCACCAGAGCCTCTCCCCGGCTCTGGCTCAGATGGCCAGCAGGGACTTCCCGGCCCAGAATGGTCTCTGCAGACGTGCTGGAGCCCAGCAGACCGGCCAGTTGCTAGCCGAGGGCTGCGGTGGAGTCAGCCATCTTGCACTCCGTTCCCAGCACCTGCCAGCCCCTCGCTGCGGACCCTCCCTGCACGCATGAACCAAAATCAGGCTCCAGAAAAAGAGAGTCCACCCCCCTCCTACACACACACACACACACACACACACACACACACACACACACACACCGGCCCTGGCTGCCAGCTCTGTGATATGGGAAGACACAGGGAAAGGGGGGACCAGTGGCGGCCTCCACTCCTGTCACCAGCACTTACCCCAGCAAAACTCACCCCTGGCAGCAGGTTTAGAGACTGTGATTGCCCAGCCGGCGCGGCTCAGTGGCTGAGCATCGACCAGAAGGCCACGGTTCAATTCCGGGCCAGGGCACATACCCGGGTTGCAGGCTCGATCCCCAGTGTGGGGCCTGCAGGAGGCAGCCAATCCCTGATTCTCTCTCATTGATGTTCCTCTCTCTCTCCCTCTCCCTTCCTCTCTAAAATCACAGAGAGTTTGATTGATGGGAGAGCCGTGCCCCTCGGCAGCGGTTAGAGGACTGAGATGACAGATGTCACCCAGAGCTGGGAGAACCTTGGCGATTAACCAGAACAACACCCACCTCCCCATTTTACAGGTGGGCAAACCGAGGCCCCCGGAGGGGAAGAGACCTGACTGAGATCTGCTACTGGTGATGGCAGAACCCAGGCCAGGAGCCAGAAACCGTGCCTCTCTCCAGGGGCTCGTTGCCCACTCGGACGCTTCTCGGGCATTATGCCTCTGAGCGGACGATCAGGAATGGGGAGGATGGGGAGGAGAGGGGTAACTGGTGAGGGAGAAGGCACTGAAGGCAGACGTCTAGGTTCAAACCCTCCCTTCCAATGAGAACGTGGACACGTGATTCTTCTCTCTGAGCCTCGGTTATGTCCAGTGTTAAGTGGGTATAATAATAGTACCTTAAGTGGAGATGGGGGTGGTGGTGTGAGTGGAGATGGGGATGGTGGGGCCAGTGGAGATGGGGGTGGTGCCAGTGGAGATGGGGGTGGTGGTGCCAGTGGAGATGGAGGTGGTGGTGCCAGTGGAAATGGAGATGGTGGTGCCAGTGGAGATGGGGGTGGTGGTGCCAGTGGAGATGGGATGGTGGTGTCAGTGGAGATGGGGTGGTGGGGCCAGTGGAGATGGGGGTGGTGGTGCCAGGGGTGGTGGTGCTGACAGACTCTGCAGGGCCCTCCTGGGGAGCAGCGGTCAGCTCACAAGGCTCTCCCAAGATCAGGAGCCGGTTCCCGCCATGAAGAGCTGGTCAGGGTCTCCTGCTGCAGGAGCAGTGATGAGGAAGGTGGTCCCAGGACACCACGTGATGTCATGGGAAGAGCCAGACCCCGGAAGCCCTCCATTTGCCAGTGTGAGGCCTCAGCAAACCCTTTCTCCTCCTGGCTTCGGGCTGGACCTGATGCCAATGCCTGCTCTCCCCGAGGAGCTGTGAGTTGGGGATCCCCTGGCGCTGAGGTGGGAGCCGGCCAGTGGCAGGCAAGGGCAGTGTCAGGGACACGGGCAGAGGAGGAGGGGCAGCACGCTGGGCCTGCGCTCCTGCGGCTCCCCCCCTCCCCCCATTCCCTCTCCCCAGGAGCAAACAAGGGCTATTTCTGTATGCGGCTCAGTGCTTTCCCCCCCGCCCGGCTGCCAGAGCCTCGCTGAGGGCAGGGCCCGGGTGTGCTCCTCTGCCAGGCCCCGGAGCCGGCCCAGCCCCCACACGTGCGGAGGAGCGTGGACGGTTCCAAAGCCCAGCAGTCCCTCCTTCCCTTTCCATCTGGGCGCCATGGCGACAGACAAGGCGGTGGCCGCCTGCTTCTGACGGGACCTTCCTCCCCCGGCCCCGGGCCCTCAAGGAAGCCGGACGGCAAGTGGGGCAGAGCGGCAGGCAGCCTGGCCTGGCCTCTCCTGGAGCCAGCGCCGGCCCCTGACCCTGACCAGGATAGCCTGCTGGTCTCCAGCAGAGGCAGGCAGATCAGGCCGCTGGGTGTCCTCTCTCATATATATATATATTATTGATTTTTACAGAGAGGAAGGGAGAGGGATAGAGAGCTAGAAACATCGATGAGAGAGAGACATCATCAGCCGCCTCCTGCACACCTCCTACTGGGGATGTGCCCGCCACCAAGGTACATGCCCTGGACCAGAATCGAACCTGGGACCTTTCAGTCCACAGACCTACGCTCTATCCACTGAGCCAAACTGGTTTCGACTGGGTGTCCCCTCATTAGACGCTCCCTCCTTAACCAGCCTTTCTCCGGCTCTCCCAGCCAAGACTGGCATCACAGTAGCGCCCATTCCCTCGCCGGTCCAAGAGGGATGGTGGTGGCACAGGCTCTGCCAGGCGCTGCCCTAGGTGCCAGGAGACAGTGGCCAGCAAGACTGGGTCCTCACACTGGCGGGAAGAGAGACAGAGAGCGAAGGACCACCTGATACCAGGATCCGGGGAGCGAGACACGTTTCAGAGGACGGGAGAGCGGGGCGGGGGGGCTGTCCTGGACTATGGAGGGTTGGGGTTTGGAAGGGAGGGCCCAGCGGTGGAGGGAGCCCTAAAGAGAGGGGGGAGGGGAGGCTGAGGATAGCAGGAGCCGTCAGTGCAGAGGCCCCAGGTGCCCGCGGGGGGCAGCGTGCAGGTGAGGTGGAAGCCTGGGGTTCTTCCTGGGGGTGCGTGACGTCACAAAAGCGGGGAGGCCGGAACCCACCAAGGGCCAGAGTGTGTGCTCAGCGGACCCCTGGTTTCCGGCGGGGGCGGGGGAGTACTTGGAGGCCAGAGGGAAACGGGGAGAAATTAGAGGAGCTGATGGGGTCCAGGCAAGCGACTGGGGGCGGTGGGGTGCGGGGAGAGGGCGTGGCTGGGACGGGGACACCAGCAGCTGGGGAGGTAAAATGGCTGGATTTGGGGTGCATTTTAAGAAGAGGCATCAGGATTTGCCAGAGGATGGGCGTGGGTGTGGAAGAAGGAAACTGTCAGGGAGGATCGCAGAGTCACGAGGGGAAGGCGCCATCTCCGGAGATGAAGGAAGGAGACTTCGGGAGGAGGGGGGCGGGGCCGCCAGAGCCGGCATTTCGACACGTTATGTCCGACCAGCCTGTTGGGTACACAGCATGCACTGAGCACACCCAGATGCTGTCAGTTAACCCACCCGGTGGTGGTGATACCCCGGTGCCAAGATAACCCCCCTGGAGGCAGGCCCCACTACTACCCCTGTTCTACAGAGGAGCAAACTGAGGCACAGAGAGTGGGAGCCGGGGAAGACACAAATCCCGGTCGTTTCATTCTGAAGCTCATCCTATTAGTTCAAGGGTTGGTTTGTCTGTTCATTCATTCATTCACGGTCACGATCACGGTCACGTTCACGCCTCGCTCTGAGCACAGTGACGTGGAGATTCGGCACACTCTGCTTTGGGGCAGGCGGGGGGCAGGCAGCCAGCAAGCCAGCCAGGCCCACCCGGCCAGCCTCTCACTCCCCAGGGAGGAGACAGGTGGGAGTGAGCAGAGAGAAACACTAGGGGGTCGTGGACTGTGCTACGTGTGCGGGGAAGGGCGGCGTGCTGACACCAGGAAAGGGGGGCCCTGCCTGGAGGAGGGGAGACTCCTCAGAAGCAGCCAAGCCAAGGGCCAGAGGAATGGCATCCCAGCAAAGGGAACAGGGGACGCGGAGGCTCTCACCGGCCACCGGGAAGGGCGAGGGCACCAGGGCACAGCCAGGGGCCGCCTGCCCCCAGAAACCAGCCCCAGGGAGGAGGTGGGGGAGAGGGTCAGAGGCAAGTGAAGGGCAAGGCACCCGAGCAGGGGTGTGGGCCCTCACCCTGAGGACATGAGCACCCAAGCTGAAAGTGGAAGTGCCGAAGAGGGGTGGGCCAGGCCCGGGCAGGGTACGAAACTCCCTCCCAGCCTTCCCCCTTCCTCTACAGCAAGTCAGCACTGAATCCAGGGCTAACTCCACAGCCAGGTCTAAAGCACCAGCTGCTTTGACCTTTGATGAGACCAGGCACAGCAGCATCTGCCCTCTTACCAGCGGGACTGGTCATCTGGAAAGAGCCCTCCTGAGCCCCAGCAGCCCCCAAGTCATCCATCCTTCACCCGTTCAATAGTTCAGTCACCCCTCAGTGCACCCTGCTCAGCAGCAGGAAGAAGACCGAGTCCCTTCCATCAGAAGCCTAAGACCGAAGACAGAGGCTGAGTCAGACAGAGGGAGGTCAGGTGCGACAGGAAGGCGGCTCAGCCAGAGGAAGGGCTCATGGTCGTAACCTGGATGGCAACGCCAACTTTGGGGACCAAGCCCTGCTGCATGCTCCTTTAGTCTTGGGGTCTCCCTGCCCCTTCTAGAGGCAAGAGGGCTCCCAAGGACAGGGGCAGCTCCTCGAGAAGAGGGAGCAGAGCGCCCAGGTGCCAAACCTTTTTGTTCCCCTCCTCCCCGAGCTGGCTCTCCCTCTGAGCCCTACCCCGCCAGGCCTTGGTCAGCTGCCAATCAGGGCAAAGCCAGGCTCCAAGCAGGGCAACCTCCCTGCCCAATGCCCTGGCTGGTGTCAGAGCTGGGGAGGAGCTCACAGCCCAGCCCCAGGCCCGGCTCAGCTCCTGCAGCCCCCAACCCTGCCGCACCCCACCATCTCCTGCCTGGGCACACAGGGCTGAAGGGGACAGGGCCCCCAGCCCCAGGCTTCATGTGGGCTGGAGGGCAGAGGGTAGGCTGAATATTTTTTCCAAAAAAACGTGCCCGGCAGATAAAACCAAACAGCCACCCACAGACACTCCCCTTTAAACCCTAGACTCTCCCTGAGCTGGGAGTGCTCCGGGCAGCCTCCCACGTGAGGCCCAACCTCAGGAGACCCGTTTTATGGAGGAGAAAGGGAACCCCATTTTATGGAGGAGGAAACAGAGGCTCCACGGACCAGTGACTTGCTAAGACAGGGGGAGGGGAGGCCGGTGTGGGCAGGATGGCACAGAGACCAGGAGGCAGGCGACCCCGGGAACACCAGCAGCTCCCGCAGTCCCCACCCCCGGGGCAGGCAGGTGCCTTCCCTGGGGGGCCACAGGGGTCCCCACAGCAGCCCGAGGGCAGGCAGCGGCTGCACCCCATGTTACAGGCGAGGAAACCAGGGCCCCAGGAGGCCAGGCACCGCCGATGTGGCGAAGTAAGGAGAAGGGGCGCAATTCACACCCAGGGCTGGGCGACCCCCGGGCCCAGTTCCCACGGACCGAGGACAGCAGGAGGGCGGGGCTGGGAACTCTGAGCCCCCGGCACAGGCCGTGTCCACATGGCGCTGCGCAGGCCAGGGCCTGGGGGGCAGGCCCCCCCCCAGGACTTCCTGATGGCACAGGCAGGCCCATGGCCAGCTACGCTCTCTCAGAGCCCTCAGGGCCCATCTCTGCCACCCCAGCCCGGACCCAGCTGGCAGTGTGACCCGGGGAGGGCACTGGGTCCTGGGCGCCACAGCTTTGCCTGCTCTGGGGCACCCTTGCCTCGCTGCCTCAGAACACAGGGCTCTAAGCCCCGGAGTCTCCTCTGTGCAGGCCCAGCCCACAGGGCGTAGCTTGGGGTCAGCCAGGAAGGGCTGAGGACAAAGGGAAGGGCCAGGGGACCCCCCCGTCCCCCCCACCCCCGCCCCCAGCAAGCCCGCACCCATCACTGCTACAGAGCGGCCCTGGGCAGGGGCCTGTGTGTGACTTTGCATGTCTCTGTCTGTATGTGTGTGTGTGAGAGAGGGAGAGAGGGAGGGAGGGCTGGGAGAGGGAGGGCGGGAGGCAAGGAGCTACAGGCCGAGCAGAGAGCTGGGGGACAGAGAGGCCGGCGGGGAACACCCAGAGAGAAGGAGGGAGCTCAGAGCGGAGACAGCAGAAGGAAGGGAGCCAGCGAGGGGCCGGCCACCGCCACAGCGGGGCAGGGAAGCAGAGCCGGGAGCTGCCTGTGCAGAGAGGGGGGGAGGGGGAGGGGGAGGGGAGCCCAGAGCCCAGCTGGGGGCCCTGTGTGGGGGGGATGGGCTGAGGCTGGGGTCTTTGATGGCGAGTTGGACAAAGCCAGGGCCTTCCCCGAAGACTGCCAGAGACACCAGTGCCACCAGGACACAAAGGGGCTCCCGCAGCTCCCACTCACCCCCAATTGGCCTGGGAGAGGCTGCAGCCAAGGAAGGTGTGATGGGGTCGCCTGAGGCTTCAGGCTCACTGCTCTGGGGCCCCTGAACCTCTCTCATCTGCACTGGCCAGGGGTGTGTGACCTTGGGAGGGACTTGGCCTCTCTGGGCCTCCAGGCCCTGCAAGGAGCTGAGCTTCACGTGGGAGTGGGTGCCAGGCCTGGGCCAGGGGTTAGACCCACAGCCTGGGCCACAGGGACAGACCCACAGCCTGGGCCACGCAGACAGACCCACAGCCTGGGCCACGGGGACAGACCCACAGCCTGGGTCAGGGGTCAGACCCACAGCCTGGACCACGGGGTCAGACCCACAGCCTGGGCCCCGGGGACAGACCACAGATTGGGGCTGGCGAGCAGGTGGGTGCCTGGCCCCTCAGTGATGCCCCCTGTCTGGCGAGGGAGATAAATGCAGCCCCCAGTTGCTCGGACAGAAACGTGTAACTGGCCCAGTGCCGGGGACAGGGGGCGCCTGTTTTAAAGGGTCAGTACAAAGGTAAGGCGAGGTTTGTGCCAAACCCAAGTTCCGGGAAGGGAGATGCATTGAGAACATCGGCATGGGGAGGGTCTACAGCCTGGACCCGGGCCCCCACGAGGAGCAGAGCCTTGCCTGGACCCCTGAGTCCTGGAAAGGCACTGAGCATCCAATGCCTCCCCCCCCCCCCAGTCCCAGGCTAACCTTGGAGACAGGGGCCCAGGAACCCCCAAGCCAGGATTCCTCACCATCCCCCCATCCTGTGTCCAGGGGAGGCAGGCAAGGGGCCAGGCTGTTCCAACCTGGGATTCTTCCCGCTCCCTGAAGGCAAGGGGGAGGGAGGGCGCGGAGAGAAGAGGGGGTGAGGAGAGAAGAGGGGGCGTGCAGAGGGAGGCAGGAAGGGATCAGGAAAGGGAGGCGAGGAGAAACGGCCAGCAGTCCGGGAAAGGAGGAGGAGGAGGAGGAGAGGCTGAGGCTTCGGGAGCCGTGCAGGGCAGGTGCTGGGAGGCTGCATCTCCCAGGGACAAAGGCCTGAGGCAGAGGAGGGGGCTGCAGGGAGAGGAAGGCTCCAGACCGGCTGAGCCCCTGCCCCCCACCCCCACCCCCAGCTGAGGCTCTGACCGCAGGGAAGGAAGCGAGATCCAAACTTAAGAGGGAAAAGTCTGCCAGCTGCCCCGGGCTGTCACAGCAGATAAACCCTCATCCCGGCCTCACCGGAGCGCCCTGCACACCACCTCAGCAGCCAGCGAGCTAAAAATACTGGCTCCAGTGGGGAGGAGGGAGGAGCGGGGGAGGAGGAGGAGGAGGAGGAGGGCTAGGGAGGAGGAGGAGGATGGGGAGCAGGGCTGCAGGCTGGGCTCAGGCAGCCCGGTTTCCGGGGCGTCCTAATGACCCAGATGTGCAGCCGCAGAGAGATGGCTGCTGGGGGACCTGCAAATCACTGGCCCCTGGCGGCTCCTCCCCTTGATGGGTGAGCCGGGGAGGGAGACCTGGAGAGAGAGAAGGAGGGAGTGAGAGCAACCAGAGAAAGAGGGAAATCTGGGAGAGCTGAGCTCTGAAGGGCAGGGGAGGGAGGCTGAGAGAGGGAGGGGGGAGGGAGGGGAGAGAAGGGGAGGGAGGGTAGGGTTGGAGAGGGGAAGGGAGAGGAAGGGCAGGAGTGGGAGGGGGAGGAAGGTGGGTTGGGGAGGGAGGGCAGGGGTGAGGAGGGGAGAGAGAAAAGATAGGGTTGAAGAAGGTGAAGGAGGGAGGGCAGGGGAGGGAGGGGGATGGAGTGAGGGCAAGTGTGAGAGGGAGAGGGGGAGGGCCAGGTGAGGGAGGGAGAGAGAGGGCTGGGGGACAGGGAGGGAGGAAAGAGGACAGAGGAGGAGGAGGAGGAGGGAGGACAGGAGAGAGAGGGAGGAGGAGGATACAGGGAGAGGAGGGGGAGCAGGGAGGAGGGGGAGCAATGTCCCTGGGCCGCAGCACACGGATTTCCAAGAGACCAAACCCAGAAGCCCGATCTCTGCCCTGGGCCCTGGCCCTGGTCACGGGGCAGTGTGGCTGGGGGCCTGGGCTGAGCAGGTCGCACCCCGCTTTGGTCAGGCCATTGGCTGGATGGGCCCGGCTGGGGTCTGGCTCCCGGGGGAAGACCTGCTGGTGAGGTGACCCCGCCTAGCCCAGCCCCGCCAGCCTCAAAGCTCCCCGAGTGTCCGCTCAGGCCTGGAGGGGGAGGGACAGCTGTGAGCACCTGCTCTGGGCCGGCCTGTGCTGGGTGCTGGGCACAGGGGAAACGAGAGGGTACCTGCCCACGTGGCCAAAGCCCTCCTCAGCCCACAAACACGAGAGGGAGAGAGAGAGAGAGAGAGAGAGAGAGAGAGAGAGGGAGAGAGAGAGAGAGAGAGGGAGAACAAGCGAACCAGGGGCAGGGGAGGCCGTGAAGGCCTGGCTCCAGTGGTGACCGGGAACCTGAATGGCAGGAGCCACCGGAACCCAGAGCCATGAGCCCACGAGGGAAACGGAGGCTGTGAGACAGCGAACCCACTTGTCCAAGGAGCAGAATCGGGTTCAAACGCAGGCCCGGCGGACCCCACCCAGGCAGGTGGCCGGCAGGCTCTCTGGGGGCTCCTGGGCCGTGTGGGCCGGGCTGGTGGGCCATGGCGGGGCAGGGGTGCTGAGGGGCCCGGGCCTGGAGCTGGGGGAGCAGGAGCGGCGGCTCCCTGGTCCCGTAGCTGCCTGGCACCTCCAGTCCCAGCACCCACAGCCTGCGGGCTGTCCCTGCAGGGCAGCGGATCGGCGCTGTGAAGCCGCTGCCAGCCTGGCAGGGCCAGTGACAGTGGAAAACCACCCCCTCCGTGAAAAAGGGCCTCTTTCCATCCATTCGTGTCTTTTTCTTTCGGAGCCAGGAGGTACCAGGGCCTTGTGGGGGGGCCCGGGAGGAGGCGGGGCGGCTGGCAGGCTGAGGTGGCCCCAGCCATGGCCCCGCGAGGAGGACTCGGGCCTGTCTCTTCCCTGTGGCCTCAGCCTCTAACCTCCAGCTGAGGGCTCCAGGGAGGTCTTGGTGAGAGGCCACATACAAAGCGGGGGCTGGCCCAGGGCACACACAGTCAGGTGCCCGCTCAGGAGCCCTCCCCAGAGCGGCCGCCCAGCCCCTCCCTGTCACCCTCCAGCAGTTACCATCCAGGGCGGGGAGGGGGAGGCAGAGGTTGAGCTCCGCCAGCGATGTCACTGTGCTGATTCTCCCCGTGCCCAAGGGGGTGTGGCCACCTACAGGTACCACTGGAAGCTGGGCGTACGTTATAGTTTTATATGTCTCTTAGAGGCCTGGTGCACGAAATTTGTGCGGGGCGGGGGTGTCCCCTCAGCCCAGCCTGCACCCTCTCCAATCCAGGACTCCTCGGGGGATGTCCGACTGCCCCTGTGGGATCGGGCCTAAACCGGCAGTCAGACATCCCTCTCAGCCCTGCTCCTAACTGCCCACCTGCCTGCCTGACTGATCACCCCTAACTGCCCCCTCTCTGGGGGGCTGGGCAACCCCAACTGCGCCCCCTGCTGGTCTGGTTACCCCTAACTCCACCCCCACTGGCCTGGTTGCCTCTTACTACCCCCCCACCCCCACCCCGCCAGTCTGGTCACTCCTAACTGCCACCCCTGCTGGCCTGGTTGCCCCATGTAGCCTACGGTTTGGTCATTTGGTTGGCCCTCACCCCACTGCTGGCCTGGTCGCCCCACACAACCTGTTCAGTCGTCCGTTTGGTTGTTTCAGTTGCAAATCATATATATATATATATATATGTAGATAGATAGATCTATCTATATGTATATATATATATATATATATATATATATATACACACAGTGGTACCTCGAGATACGAGTGCCCTAACATACGAGATTTTTGAGATACGAGCCTTCGAGCGAGCGATTTTTGCTTTGAAATACGAGCAACATTTGAGATAGGAGTAATCGCTCGGATCGGCCGGCTGCACACGACCCACCAGTTTACCGCGACTCGAGTGTCTCATAGTTTCCCACGCCTCAAGGTTACGGAACGAATTAAACTCGTAAACTCGTATCTCGAGGTACCACTGTACACACACACATACACACACATACATACATATTACCTTATGTTTTTATTCTACTCTTTCAATAACCATTTGATGCGGCCCCTGCACCCTGCTGGGTGTCCTGTGTGTGGGGTGTGTGTTTGGGGCTGGGGAGTGTACCCTTTCTCCCAGCCCAACGTGGGATGGGGGGACACAGCTCCCTGTCCCCGGCACCAGGGCCAGTGGGATTGGGCCAAGGTGACGGGGCCTGGCAGGGCCCTGTGGCTGTCTGTCTGAGTCCCCGGCTTCCAAACTAGTTGGAATTATACATCCAGCATCGGTTTAATTAAGTCTTCCGGTGTGTGGCCCAATTAGTAAGACCCACGGCTGGAACAGGGGGCAGTCCCATTCCTGCTCTCGCCTGTTAGGGTTCTCAGCCCTGGGGCCCCAGGATATGGCCAGTTGTAGCTCAGGGATGGAGGGGACTGGGCAGGCTGGCCAGCTGCCACCTTGCTGGTCCATGGGCTTCTGTCCTCACCCGAGGGAGCCAAGTGGCCGTCCTGCCTCCCAAGGAACAGACCACATTCCTGGCGCCATTGCTGGAGCCCATCACCGCCTCGGGGGCCTCAGAATGGGGCGCTGCTGGCGAGAGGGGCCTGGTTCTCGCTGCAGGATCAACGGGGCCTCTGTGGTGTGTGATTCTGGGACGTGGTTGCCTGAGGCCCAGTGCAGGGTCCTGCCCGGCCTCTGGGCCACAATCCAAGCACGGAGGAACTAGACCTGGAGCCTGTGGAAGGCGGTGGACGCCCCTAGGACACCCTAACACCTTCCTCTCTCACACTCCATGCTCAAGGCTGGACTGACGAAGGGCAGGCCCAGCCGTGGCTGGCGTTGCACTAAGTGGGTGGGGAAAGGCCGCCTGTGATGGTGGACCCTTCACTGGCAGAGGCTTGATTGATGGACGGACCCCTAACCTGGAACACCTTAGGAACTCCTAACTGCTCGCCTGCCTGCCTGCCTGGTCACCCCTAACTGCTCCCTCCCTGGAGCTCCTAACTGCTCACCTGCTTACCTGTCTGATCACCCCTAACTGCCCCCTCCCTGGAACTCCTAACTGCTCACCTGCCTGTCTGTCTGATCACCCCTAACTGTCCCTCCCTGGAGCTCCTAACTGCTCACCCGTCCACTGGCGGAGGCTTGACTGAGGGACTCCCAACCTGGAACACCTTAGCATTCGTCCAGCCCAAGGCACACAGGGGACTGAGGTCCTGAGAAGGCGGCCAGGTCCTGGTTGTGACGGAGCCAGGCAGAGGCTGTGGGGATGCACCCCACCTCCCTCTAAAAGCACCCTCTCCCCGGCCCAAACCACCAGGGCCTTCCTCAGCCCTGCTCCCGGCTTCCTCCTCCTCCTCCTCCACCCTCGGTGGCCCCAGAGACAGGCCCGGCGGCTGCGCTTTCCCCGGAGCCTTCTATGGCCCTGTCACGGGTCCCCAGTGACACAGGTCCAGGCCCCGCCCTGCCTCCTGAGCCCCCCTCCTGGACTGTCCCCACTCAGGCCCCTTCTCTGTCCCTCCCAGGAGGGCCTGGGTCAGGCCTGGCCGCCTCGCCCGCTGCCCTCTGCACCACGAGGGGCGGTGCCAGCGTGTCTGCACGCACCCCCGTCCCCAGGCCGAGGTCAGGCCCAGCGTGGGTCACAGAACGGACGTGTACGAAGCACTTCCTGTGAGCGGGCCTGCCTGCGGCTCTCCACGTGGGAGCCCAGCATGCGGCTCCTCCCAGCACCACCCCCCCACCCCCGCCACCACCTCCGCAGGGAACAGAGGCGCCGGGAGATGAGAAGCCTGTCCAGGTGACACGCTATTAAATGGGATCCCAGGGATTTGAGTCCCGGCGCCTGTCATCGTGGCACACGGGCCCGCACGCGGGGAGAATCGTCCTCGCGGCCGCCTTATCCCGCCCCCATCTCCCCTCCACCTTCCGCCCAGCCTGGGGCCTGTCCATCAGCCTCCCCTGCAGCTTGCCACCCATGCTCTCCTCTACCCCAGCCTTCGCTCCGGGTCCTCGGCCTCCTGGCTGGGATGGCGCTGCCCTTGGCCAGGCAATGCTTTCTATCCGGCCCGGTCACCTTCGCCCGCGGGCTGCTGTCCCCCGTCTGTCTGTCTGTCTGCGCCACTGTCCCTCCGCTCCTGGGCTGTCCCTACCGCTGCAGTCCCTCTGACCCTGGACGCCCCTCGGCCTGCCCTGGTCCCCCCCGCCCCCCGTCCTGGCCCGGCCTCAGGGGCGCACACATGAGACGTGCCTGCAAGGACACCACACATTTAACAGCAGCCTCAGGAGAGAGAGAAATCTGCCCCTTCCCTCCTGGGGGGAAACGTGTGCACGCCTGTGCATGTGTGTGCGTGTGTGTGCACATGTGAGCCAGCGCATCGAATGTCAGACGGCTGCTGGCACCAGGGCCCATGCTGGCTCAGACACCAAACTCCGGGCCGTGCCCTCCGCCAGCCAGGCGCAGGGGGTCTCGGGGGACCACGCGCCACCGTGGGAGACAGCCGAGCGGGACAGGAGAGCGAGAGTCTGGCCGCTGGCTGGCCCGCGCCCTCGAGCCGGTCACTGCCGCTGCGGCCCTCAGCCACCCTCCTTGCGGACCGGACCGGACCGGACCGGGGAGGCAGGCAGGCCGCCCAGAGGAGGAGCCAGGCACGGCGGGAGCACCGTGCACGGCAGGGCCCGGCCGGGTCGGCTCCTCTCCCGAAGGGGCTGGCTCCCCCGCCCAGGCGCTGCCAGGTCAGTGCGGGCGTGTGATCCCGGTCCCTCTCCAGGGGCCCACCCGGGGTCTGTGGCCCTTCGCCGGGTGGTGGGGGGGATGAAGCATTTGGAAATCCCCCCTCCTTCCCCCCACCATCCTTTTCCCTTCCAAGGCAGGATCTGGCCGCTTGGAATTCTGCACACTAATAAAATTGTAACTCATTTACATCCGAGATGGGGAGTGAGTGGCAGCGGTTGTCATGGAGACCATCTCCAGGGCCCTGGCTGCCTCCGCCTCCCGGTGCAGCCCAGAGATCAAGAGATTCTCTGGCTCCAGCTCTGCAGCTGCGGCCCGGCCTCCTGCCTCTGGGCGCCCTGCCCTCCTCCCCCTCTTCCACCCCCCCCCCCCCCCGGGGGGGCCCCAAAGCGCGGGGAGGGCACCAAACCCCCCCCAACACACACCGGACCCGGGGTCCTTTCGGGGTTTCGGGGTGACCCGGGCCTCGGCAGGCCGGCCCCCCCCCTCCCCCCCCCCCCCGCCGTGGCCCCTCTGGCTTTCTCACTTCCCACAGAGGCCCCAGAGGGACAGCAGGCCCGTCCCCGGAGCACAGCCACCAACACCCGGTGGGGACGGATCCAGGGATGGGGCCGAGCAGCAGAGGCCTGAGCCACCCACAGGCCCGTGCCCCTGGCGTCCACCCTGGGAGAGGCCCCCTTCCGGACCCCCGTGAGCCCCAAGGTGAGGAGATGCACCCCGGTCTCACAGAGCTTGCCCGCCGACAGGAAGGACGCCAACGTCCTCTCTGCCACGCCCGGCGCTAAGCTTCCCGAGCCTGATCTCCTTTATTTATTTAATTTATTTATTTATTTTAAATATATATATATATTTTTTTAATATATTTTATTGATTTTTTACAGAGAAGAAGGGAGAGAGATAGAAAGTCAGAAACATCAATGAGAGAGAGAGACATCGATCAGCCGCCTCCTGCACGCCCCCCTCTGGAGATGTGCCCGCAAGCAAGGTACATGCCCCCGACCAGAATCGAACCTGGGACCCTTCAGTCCACAAGCTGATGCTCTATACATTGAGCCAAACCGGTCTCGGCTACTTTAAATATATTTTGTTGATTTTTTTTTTTACAGAGAGGAAGGGAGAGGGACAGAGAGTTAGAAACATCAATGAGGAAGAGACATTGACCAGCTGCCTCCTGCAACTCAGGTACGTGCCCTTGACCAGAATCGAACCTGGGACCCTTCAGTCCGCAGGCTGGCGCTCTATCCATGGAGCCACACCGGTTTTGGCGCCTGATCTCCTTTACACAGCAGCCACCCAACCAGAGGGTCCTATTTTAATCCCCGTTTTGTCAACCGAAAGGTCTCAGAGAAGCAGGCCCACGACCCTCAAGTTCAGACCCCTGCTAAGCGCAGGGCCCGAGCAAAACCAGGCCTCCTGATCCTAACACCATCGTGGTCAAGATGATCAACTGCCTCGGGAAAAGCAACGGGACAACGTAATTCGAGCAAAGCAGGGCACGGGCCGCCAGAGAAGGGGAACGTGGGAGCCATGGAACTTGAATTGGGTTTTGAGGGATGAATAGGAGTCCCCCCAGGGACAGACAAGAAAGAGAAGAGGGTTCCAGGCAAAGGGAACGTGTACAAAGGCACCAAGGCGAGCCTCCGCCCAGGGCAGCCGAGGATGAGAAGCTGGATGTTGGAGGGTCACGGGGAGAAGGGATGGGGCCAGCAGGAGCCTCAGAGGGAGCCGGGTCCCGAGGGTCTGGCTCACGGAGCGCGGCCCCTGGAGCTGATCCTGCTGATGAAAGAATAAAGAGCTGAGGTCGGAGCAAGCCCGGCCCTGGGACTGAGACCTGCAGTCAGTGCACGAGTGGAGGTCCCCGTACCAAGCGTCGACACCTCCGGAAGTTAGCGATCTGCTGGTAAACCGCTCGCCGGAGCCGCTGCCGGCTGCCTCCTGGACACACACCTTCGCACACTCGGGGAGGCCAGGTTCAAGGTGACGTCCTCCAGGCTCAGCTTTGGGCCGGAAGGTGAGAATGCAGGCAGAGCGGGCCCTGTGCCTCTGCCCAGCCCTGAAAGGAGGCGCGTGCAGGAAGGTGCCTGGGCCCCACCGAGACCCCGGAAATTGTCCTGTGGGTACGGCTACAGGCTCCCAGGAAAACTGCGTATGCGACGCTGGAGCAGCCCCTGCGGAAGGTGGGGAGTCCCTGAGGGAGGCGGGAACGCAATCAGATTTGTGTTCTAGAGAGATGTCTCTGGCTACCGGGCAGGAGAGGAGAGGCGGGAGGAGCAGGAGGCCAGGCAGGGGCAGCGTGGGAGGCAGCGGAGGCAGCGGAGGCTGGGGGCAGGGTAGGGGCAGGGGCAGGGGCAGGGGCAGCTGACCGAGGAGCCTGGAGCGGGCAGGGCCTGGTGCGGAGGGGATGTGGGGTGAGGAAGGATGGCCGGCTCCTCTGGGATGGGGAATCTAATCAGGCTGCAGGAGGCCTGGGCAGCTTCATTAGGCAAGAGCCTGCTCCCCGCTGCCTGACCCCGCCTCCCGGGGGCCCTTCGCTGTCACACTGAGGGTCAGCTCAAGGCTGTGTGGGGGGGGGGTGGAAGAAGAATGAAAAGCTGGTTCCCCCCGCCCCCACCTCCCCGCACTGAGCTGAGCGCTGCAGTGGAGCAAGCTGGCGTGCACTACACTAAGCCACCAGCAGGCCTAGGTGGGGTGGCCGGGCATGGTTAAGGGGTACGGTGGGGTACGAAGGAGAAGCTTCCTGTTACTAAGACTTTGCTTCCACCCAGAGCAGCGGGCCCACTCCTGCTCCATGCCTGGCTACCGCACCCCGAAAACACCTGGGGAATAAAAAAGCCCGGCTGGCATGGCTCATAGACCTACAAACCAGGAGGTCACGGTTCGATTCCTGGTCGGGACACAGGCCTGGATTGCGGGCTCGGTCCCCAGTGTGGGGCGGGCAGGAGGCAGTGGAGCAATGCTTCTCTCTCCTCATGGATGTTTCTCTCTCTCTCTCCCTCTCCCTTCCTCCCTGAAATCAATAAAGATATATTTTAAATAATCATCATTGCAGCCGAAACTGGTTTGGCTCAGTGGACAGAGCGTCAGCCTGCGGACTGAAAGGTCCCAGGTTTGATTCCAGTCCAGGGCACGTACTTTGGTTTCGGGCACTTCCTCAGTGGGGCGTGTGCAGGAGGCAGCTGATAGATGTTTCTCTCCCATCAGTGTTTCTAACTTTATCCCTCTCCCTTCCTTTCTATTAGAAAAAAAAATCAATAAAATATTTAAATAATAATAATAATAATCACAGCCAGGAAAGCAACAGCAGCAACTCCTCCTGGTGACAGTGATGCGGCCTGCCAGGCACTGAGCCACACGGCAAGAAGGTGGCAGCGATGGGCCTGCTGGACCCCTCGCCAGCAGAGAAGACAGGAGGACTCGGTTCCGGCTCGGGATCTATTTGGGGCTGAGACTGCTCTAGCTGCAACTCCGGGGGCGTCTAGAAGGCTCTAGAGCAGCGGTTCTCAACCTTCCTAAGGCCGCGACCCTTGCATACAGTTCCTCATGCGGTGGTGACCCCCCAACCATGAAATTTTGCTACTGTGATGCATCGTGATGTAAATATCTGCATTTTCCGATGGTCTTAGGCGACCCCTGTGAAAGGGTTGTTCGACCCCAAAGGGGTCGCGACCCACAGGTTGAGAACCGCTCCTGTAGAAGATCCATGCATCTCTCGAAAGTTCTGTCAGCGAGTGGCAGCTTTGCAGACCCCCTGGGACTGGCCTCTGTACTGGCGGCAGGAGGCAGGCGGGCGCTCGGAGCTGCTGGGAAGCCAGGCCTGAGTTGCAGGCGGGAACAGCAGCCATGCCCACACGTGAGAAGAGGGGGCGAGGGCGTGCAGGTGGGGTTACGGGCTGGGCAAAGGCGGGGGTGGCAATGCAGTGGGAACCATGACCAGGTCCATGGCTGGACTGAGTAGCCCCAGCAGGCGGGTCCCAGGAGCAGGGCAAGGATGGACACCCATCCGTCTAGGTCCGGGAGGGGGTGATCGTGGGACAGGGATGGCGCCCCAGTGCTGGGCATGGGCTTGGTGAGTTCCCAAGAATCAGAGCCACCCACGAGGAGGTGTCCTCATGCAGGGGACTGAGCGGACGTTCTCGGGGGAACCCTGGGAGAAAAACTCCTCTGCCCCTCCCCCACCCCACCAGGGGCATGTGATCCGGTGGCAACAATGGAGATCCAGCATGAGCCCGGCTCCACTGTCCCTTGCCTGCCTCTCGCAGAGCGGGGTGCCCTGCGCTTAGACCTGGCCCCCCATCTACTGTATGACCTCCAGCATGTTTCTTTCTTTCTTTCTTTCCTTTTTAAATATATTTTATTGATTTTTTACAGAGAGAAAGGGGGAGAGATAGTCAGAAAGATCAATGAGAGAGAAACATCAATCAGCTGCCTCCTGCACACCTTTTACTGGGGATGTGCCTGCAACCAAGGTACATGCCCTTGACTGGACTTGAACCCGGGACCCTTCAGTCCCCAGGCCGATGCTCCATCCACTGAGCCAGACTGGTTAGGGTTTAAGCACATTTCTGAATGGCTCGCAGCTCACTTTCCTTACCGGGAGGGTGGGCATGAGAACTCGAACCTCTGAAAGCTTGAGGATTTGTTTGAGGATTAAATGAGGGGATGCAGAGACAGCGTGTAGTGGCATACTCGGCGCACAGCTCACGTTGGACAGATGTTGGTTAGCCCAGCGGTCGGCAAGATGCGGCTCGAGAGCCACCTGCGGCTCTTTGGCCTCTGGAGTGTGGCTCTTCCACAAAACACCACGGCCTGGGCGAGTCTATTTTGAAGAAGTGGCGTTAGAAGAAGTTTTTTAAAAATGGGGCTCTCAAAAGGAATGTCCATCGTTGTGCTGTTGCTATTTGGCTCTGTGGACTGATGAGTTTGCCGACCACTGGGCTAGCACATCCTTTCTCAAACCCCGGCGGTCGGGGGGGGGGGCACAGAAGGCTCGCACATGACCTACCTGCTGTGCCCGCATAACTGTCAGCACTGCCAGGCCAACCGTCAGTGGAGCCAGCCGAGCGTCTCCATGACACAGGTGTGGCTGCGGTGGCCTTCAGATTTTACACCGACATCGAGGACCCGTGGTGAGCTAACTTCTGTATCAAATACGAGGTTCGTTTTTTAACAAAGCCAACGTCCAAACGTAATTTGTTGAAAGAAGAATCCTTTGTCCAATGACTGCACAATCTCGACCTCCCGCATTTTCCTCCACTCACTACCTGATCCTCTGGACCTTCCATTCACTCATTTAACAAACACTGAGGGACAAGCGGATGTTCAGAGAGACAGAGAGAAAGGGGGAGGGGAGAGAGAAGGAGGAAGGGAGAGAGAATCTTGACCCTTACCTCACACCACATACCCAAAAAAAATAACAACCCACAAACCACCAAAACTCAAAAGAGCTCATCGACTTAACTGCGACATAGAACTTTTAGAAAACGGGAGAAAATCTTGGGGACTTGGGATCAGGCTGAAAATTCTTAGACATGACAAGCAAGCTCAATCCATAAAAGAAAAAAATGGGTAAATTTTAGTTCACAAAATTAGTTTGCCCGGTGAATAAAACTATTAAGGGAAAGACCAGCCACAGAATGCAAGAAAATCTTTGCAAACCTGACAAAGGACTTGTATCCAGAATCTAACAAAATATTAAAACTCAACAGTTACAAAAAAAAATCCGATTTAAAAATGGGCAAAAGAATTGTACAGACACTTCACCAGAGAAGACAGACAAATGACAAGTCTTATTAGCCTCCGAAGACGTGAGAATCGAAACTGCAATGAGCTACGGGGCCACGCCCCCGGGGGGGGGCTAAAATAAAAACATGGACAAAACCAAGTGCCGACAGGCATGCAGAGCAACGGGCTCTCTCGTCGCCGCAGATGAGAAGGCGAAAGGGTTCAGCCACGCTGGAGGACCATTTGGCAGGTTCTTACAAAGTTAACCCGACCCGTGTCATGGGATACAGCCCCTCTACTCCCGGGCATTTATCCCAGGAAATGGAAAAGCTATGTCCAGGCAAAGCGGTGTGTGTTCACAGAGGCATGGATGTTCGCAGCAGCTGCATTTGTCATGAGCCCTCATGTCCTTCAGCAGGTGAATGCGCAAGAACACTGGTCCGTCCACACCCCACACTGCTTACCCCACGACAAAACGGCCAAACTACGGACACACACACACACACAAACACACACACAGCCTGGCTGGAGCTCAGGCCGTTGAGTGGAAATGGCCCTTCTCAAACCATCAACTCTGGTTCCATTTCTTGTCCCTCGGAACCAGAGCCCCAGGGAACAGACCCGTGGCTGTCAGGTGAGGACAGAGGGGAGGAGGGGACGACAGAGGGACAGGACAAGAGTGTTGGGGGAGATGGAACGGCTGTGTCCCCTGCCAGTGGTGGTGGTGGTTACCCAAACGCAGAGCCATGAGAAGAGCCACAGAACTCAACTCCAAAAGGAAGGCAACGAGAGGGCAGGCGAACAGAAAGCCTCCCGCAGAGAGCCTCTTCCTGCAGCCCACACAGGCCCAAGGTGCCATGCTTCTCCTCTGAGGACGGGGAGAGGGCACCATGCGAAGGCAGCCCGTGCCAGGGCCCTCGGCCTGGCAGGCGGCGGGCTGGCTGACCCTCTGAGCGGCACCTTTGTGCAGCGAGCAGCCTCCACACACGTGCACGTGGGCCCCAGAACCCCCAGCTCAGCCCCGGTTCTCCTCCCCCCAGGGACGGGCCTCTGACAAGCAGCCCCTGGGAGAGGGGGGCGAGGGGCGGTGTGCATTAGCCCCGATGGCCAGGCCGGGCCTCCCACTAATGGCTGGGGAGGCACTTAGTGCGGGGCTGCCGGCCGGCGCGCTCGGGCCGGGCTTAATGGCTCGCCTGCCAGGGAGGAAGAAGGATGGCTGGCCCCGGTGGAAGGAGGGGGGGACTCATCCCCCGCTGGAAGCCGCCCTGCCTCGGTCAGGTGCGCAGCGGCGGGGTGTGAGCAGGTGCGGGCGCTGGGTGTGGGCTGAGCTGGGTCCCCGCGGGCGCATCCCCAGGCCACGCCCTCTGCTCACTGATGTGGAGGCGTCTCTGCTCCCCGTGAGTGGTTTCAGGTGGGTCCAGCCACGCGTGCTCTGGCCCAGGAAGCTGGGAAGGAGGAGGATCGGGATCCTGGCTACTATTCCCAGCGCCCCTGGGTGCCTGGCCCTGTGCTGAGGAGGGTACCACCGTGGCAATAACAACAAAGGCATCGATAACAGTAATACGAACACGTCATGGTGACTGTGTGCATTCGACGGCTGGGCATGAACCTTTCTCACGGCCCCAGGCGCTGGCCTGTGGCTGCCTTCACGTCACAGTGCACACACCGCAAGGCGGGAGCGTCCACAGAGGTCAAAGGGCACTTTGCTTCCTCATATTGAGAAAATAAAATAAAATAAAAGGCCCCAACTCTTCTCACGCGCCTTTTCTTCAAGACGGGTTCAGAAAAGGATAAATACAGAGGCAGTAAAGCATCAAGACGGTCAAATGACAGCAGGAAGGTTAAGGAGAGGTGGGGTAGATAAGAGATCAACTGAAGGACATGTATGCATGCATATAAGCATCACCAATGGACACAGGACACTGGGGGGTTGGGGTATGCCTGAGAGGGGAGGGGCAAAGGGGAGATATATATACATGTAACACAATAAAATAAAAAAAATAAAAAAAAGAATAAAAAAGACTGGTTCAGACCCCACTTCCTCCAGGAAGTCTTCGCTGACCGCCCTCTAGGCCAGGCCCGCATGCCTCTGAGGACAGGATTCCTCCCTCTTCCTCGTCTTCCAAGAACAAATCTGTCTTCCCCGATGGGGCAGAGTGAAGGGAACGTCAGGGACCCCGGCCACCCTGGCTGCCCCCCTAACTGGACTCAGGCGACACCAGGAGGAGGGAAAGACGTGCAGAGAAGTGGAGCCAGAGCTCACGCGGCAGCAGGAACCTCTGGATCAAGCCATGCCTGAAACCCACCCACGGCCACGTCCGCGTGGCTCTCGCACGCACCAGCCCACGGGTCCTGGTTTGATGGGTTTCCTGCCTGCTGTAAAGGAGAGCCTGCAAATGCATGGAGGCACTCACCAAATGTGGACAGGAGCTATTTCTGGGGAGCAAATAAGGAGGGAGGCTCCTTCTCCCTGTGCATGTGTTATATTGTTTGCAGTTGTACAACATTAGCAGCAAAATGGGCGCTAATGTTTCCATCTTGAGCAAACAAGCTGGCTCCAAGCTTATGGCTGGAAGGACCGGGGAGGCGGCAGTGTCACTAGTCAGGGAGGAGTGAGTTGGGGGGGGGAGAGACGGCAGTGGATCGGGAGCAAGTGCCATCCCACATGGGGACGCTCAGGGGCTGGTGCTCAGGAGGGAGAAACTGCAGGGGCTGGGGTGGGGGGCAGGGGGCAGGGCTGAGGAAGGTCACACGCCACCGCCCATGGCCCAGGCCTTCCTCATCAGCAGGTACCGATGCTCCCCGCCCCCCAGTGGACTCCCTCCCTCGGCGCCCCGTTGTTGGAACTGATGATGGAGGCTGGCTGTCGGAGGCAGAACCCATGGGGGGCCCCCACCTCCCGGAAGTGGCCTCCCAGCTCCTCCACCAGCACAGGCGGCCGGGACTTCTCGGATCCAGATGACAAGCCAGTCCCTCCGCCCGAGCCCCTCTCCCAGGACGGCAGATGCTCCAGTGGCCACGTGCTCCCACCCGAGGCTCCTCGCTGCCGAGGACCACATCCTACCCCATCCTCCTCCTCCACGGGCCGGAGCTGCGGCCAGCAGCCTCTGCCTCCATCTCCCCGAGAAGGAAGCGTAGACACGGAGAGGCCGAGTGGCTTGCTCACAATCACACAGTGAGGCGGAATCCGTGGCAATTCAAACCCAGGTCTCGCCAAAACCAGTGTGGCTCCGTGGAGAGAGCTTCAGCCTGCGGACTGAAGGGTCAGGGGCATGTACTTGGGTTGTGGGCACATCCCCAGTGGGGGGTGTGCAGGAGGCAGCTGATGGATGTCTCTCTCTCATTGATGTTTCTAATTCTCTACCCCTCTCCCTTCTTCTCTGTAAAAATCAATAAAATATATTAAAAAACAAAACAAGCAAAAAACAGTTCTCCAGGCTCCAGACCTGGCCCCTTTCCTGGTGCCTCCTGCGGGTGCTCACAGCAGCGACTGGACCCGGGGATTGTTTGGGGGAAGGTCAGTCAATGAGGCCTGGAGGCAGGAAGTGGAGATATTAGGGGGAGGGAAGAGGGGTTTGAAGAGGCTTCTGGAAGGAGTTGGGGGAGGGACTGGGCCAGGGAAGCCCGTGCCAATCCCCACAGCCCCGTGGGCCCACCACCTGCCCTGCCCTGTGCCCTACGTGCCCAGACCTGTGCTCCCGTAGTCATCACCTTGAACCCTCAAAATCCTATTGTGAGCCCATATCACAGGAAGGACATGAAGGCTCAGAGAGGTCAGGTAGCTTGCCCAAGGTCACACAGCCAGTGAGGAATGGCGGGCTCTGGCCTCACTGGAGCTCAAAGTCAGTGCCCAGGCCCCAAAATGGGACCGGAACAGGGTGCTGGGGCCAGGGGCCAGCCGAAGCGGTCCGTCTCAGCCCGTCTCAGCCGGCCCAGCCCTGCTCTCTCAGGCCAGAGGCGCGAGCTCGGCTCCAGCATCCTGGCCCCTGTCTCCGGTTTGGAGGGGAGGGGAGGGTAGGGAGGGGGCCAGAGTGGCCGCAGCTTCAGGAATGGGTTTTGTTCGGGCTGTGTTTTAAGACCAGAGAGGGAGAGGAGATGGTGGGGGCGCCAGGGGGATGGATGTCTGTCCCGGAGGCAGCAATGATAACGGCCTTTCCTCCCTGGACCCAGCGCTCTGGACCCGCAGGAGGGGGAGTTACTGGGGCCCAAGGGGAGGCCTGGGCTGCAGGGTCATGACCCCTCCCTGAACCCTCCCTGCACCCTCCCTCCCTGCACCCTCCCCGTGCCCTCCCTCCCTGCAATCCCCAGCGGAGAGTGGGCAAGCGCCTGTGGAGGAGCCACGAGGAACCAGAAGTGCCAGTGAGCAGCCTCCAGTGAAAGCCAGGGACTGGCACCTGCAGGCAGGGTCCCCGCACCGGCCCTCGAGGGCCCAGGCCTGTGGCTACCGCACCGCCCTTCCCGGCCCCCGCCGCCGCCCCTCCATCCCCACAAGCGCCAGGCTGGGAGCGCTTGGGCCCGGGGGCCCTCTCTTGCCCTCCCATCTGCACGAACCGCTCTACCCAGCGGCCCCAGGAGCGCCAGAACCGGCTCCCAGAGCAGGGACCTCTGAGTGGCATGGGGGTGGGGGGGGGACAGCAGCTCCTGGCGGTGGCGGGCAGAGCCCTGGGGCCGCAGGAACCCCTCCCCCTCCCGCCCTCCCCGCCCCCTCCCCCTCCAGAACCCGCTTTTCCGGCTGGGCTGCCTGGTCAGGTTACAGGCGGGCAGTGTGGATTGTTTTCTGCCCCCGGGGCCGGGCAGGGTGGGGGGGGGGGCGGTGAGGACAGGGGAGCTGGTGGCCCACAGAGCTTCTGCCATTTGACACCCCCTCCTCCAAGGGGCCCCAGGGACCCTCGCAGCTGAAACCAACACAGGAACCGGCCCGGCCAATCACAAAGGGAGACAGAGAAGTGACCAAACAGGGTAGTGAGAGCTCCGAGGAGGCCTGAGCCAGGAGGGCCTCCCGGAGGAGGTGACCTGAGCACTGTGAGGTGCTCCCTTCCCAGGCAAGGGTGTGGGGAGCAGGGGTGTGGGGAGCAGGCGCACTCAGTGGGCTCAGACCCCACAGGCCCCACCTATCCAGGCTCAGCAGGAAGCCGGAGACGCCATTGAAATAAAAACGAAGGTCCCTCGGAGACTTGGGCTGCCCTTCACTCTAAAGACAGAGAAAGTGGGGAGCTGGGCGGTGGAGCCAGCGGCCCCAGGTCACCCAGCAGGCTGGGGCCTGGTGGGGCCGGTGCACATGAGCAGTGAAGGACGGGACGGGTCCGTGTGCACTGCCCCCCGCCTTGCCGCAGGTCCACGTGCCAATGGAGACACAGCCAGAGCCGGCAGACAAGGGCCAGGGAGTGTTCGCCGCGCTCTGTGGGTGACTGTGAGTGGCTGGGGCTACTGAGTGCAGACGGTCACGGGCCTCTCTAGGAAGGGGCTCTGAGCCGCAGGGCGGGCAGGGCCAGCCATAGATGATTGGGGGAAGGGTAGCCAGGCAGAGGGAACGGCCTATGCAAAGGTCCTGAGGCAGGAACACATGGGGGGGTAAGAACAGAAAGACCACTCATGGGCTGGAGCAGGTGTGTGTGCGCACGTGTGCGTGGGGGGGGGCAGGCACGGTGTGCAGACCACAGCGGGGTTCCGTGTGTGATGGCAGGCAGGGGCAGGGCCGCTGTGGGAGAGCCCGGCCCACCCCAGTGGCCAGAGCAGCAGCCCAGGACGAGCCGGGCTGCGCACCCTTCATCCCCTAACCCTTGGGCCGCAGCATCTCCGGGGAGCCCAGGGCCGGAGGGAGGGACATGGTCACCTGGAGGTGCTGCTGTGGCTTGCCTTCCCAGCGACTCCTGAGCCTCTTGGCGAGACCTCCAGACCCCCACCTACCCACCCTCACCGACCCCCCCACCCCCACCCACCTCCACCCACCCTTGATGTGTGGCTGCAAGCTCGGCGCCCATTTCACAGATGAAGAGACCGAGCTGGCAAAGGGACCCAGCCAGGAGTGCCTGCTGGCACCCTCCGGTCAGATTCCAGCCCCGGAAATGCCCGGCTGGCTGGGAAGTCAGAGCCCCCACCCCGGTGGAACTCAGGCCCTTGCCGGGGATAGAGGGTTGGGGGGGGGTGGGGACCGGGACTGCAGGGTGTCAAAAGCTAAAGGAGCTTTTTCAAGGAGCAAAAGCAAATATGAGAGAAAGATAGATCGAGCCCCCCAACTTTGAGCAAGAAGTAGTGTGCACAGTTGGCACAGGTGTGCACACAGGCATGTACACACAGGTCGACACATGCCAGCACACACAGGCAAATGCAAACACATGCACACAGGGAGTGCCCGAGTCCATGCACGCGCATGCATGGCACACACGTGCAAGGCCTGTATGCATTGTGCACACATGCACAGGCCCATGTTCACAGACTTGCATACGTGCGCGTGAAGGCACCACACCCATGCGTGCACACACACATACGTACAGAAGCACACCTTGGGGCACACGCACACGGATGCAGGCGTAACGCATGCTCACAGAGCCTCCACCCAGGCCACCCGCCCATTCCCCTCCTCGGCAGCTGTCCTGGCTCATTCAGGCAACAAGCATGCTGAGCCATTCTTGGTGCCCAGCCTGGGGGTGGGCACCGCGCACCCGGCCAAGAGGACCGGGGTCCCCGCCTGACTTTCTGGGAGCTCACGGTCTGTGACAGCAACCAGTGGGCGGGGCTGTCAGTCAGGGGCCTGGAGGAGAGGCCCAGGGAGTGAGGCGGGGGAGGGAAGGAGGTCTGATGTCTTCCCACAGGAGGGGTTTCTGGGGGGAGGGGACCAGGCTCTGATCAAAGGACAAGCCAGGCCAGCAAGGAAGAGGCTAATGTGTGTGTTGGGGGGAGGGCTCAGGCCTGAAGGGCATTGGGGGCAGAGGGAGCTGGTGACTCAGACAACCCCGCTCAGGCCCAGGCCCCACACCTGCTCCCCTTTCCCACAGAGGCCCAAGGGCGGGGTCTCCTCTCTGTGCCCCACTCCCAGCACCGGGCACCCAGCACCCAGCACAGAGCTCAAAGGATTCTGGATTGCAGGTGAAGAAGGCGGCGAGACCCTAGGAGTGGCCTCAGCGATGTCCTGTGTGTGTCTCCCCGATGCCCTCCCTTCCCCTCCCCCAACCCCTTATCTCCTCATCCCCTCTCCCCTCTCCCCTCTCCCCCTTCCCCTCTTTCTCTTTTGCTTACACACAGCCCTCAGTTTCCCCGTCTGAGCAATGGGTGGGCACCGGCACCTTCCTCAGGCTGGAGGGGTGAGCTGAGGGGAGGCTGCTTCCACAGTGGCCGGCCTCCCCCTCCTCTAGGCAGAGGCAGGGGTGGGGGTGGTGAGCCTGGTGCAGAGCATGTGGCAAAACACCCCCCACTCTGCTGCACCCTCCGGTGCCCCCCACCACGGACCACACCGGCCCCCAGGGCAGCCCAGCCGGCCCCCCTGTACCCCGCTCAGCCGCTCCCCCACCCCCAGGGCCGGGGCGGGGCAGTGACAGGCAGGGCCCCGGCTGCAGGCCTCTCTGCTCATCGATCCAGAGATGCTCTTTCCTCCTCCTCGGGCGCTGCTCTGAAGGATGGAAAAATCGATGCGCTCCGCCGAGCGGGCGGCTGCGGGGGAGGCTGGGCCGCTCCGGGGGGAGAAGCCAAGGGCAGGGGAGTCAGGGCCGGGGTGCACTTCCGGCTCCCGGGAGGAGCCCCTCGGCAGGAGGCGTGGTCCGCCCCGGCATCGGGCCAGCGGAGTGGGCTTGATTTTTTCACATTTTGTTCTGATTCCCGAAGCTCTCTGCCCGCTCCATGTAGAAAATGGAAATCGCCGAACCCACCCCCGTTGGCGACCTCCCTAGGAACCTGCAGAGTCAAGCCTTCCAGCCTCTAGTCCAGGGGTCGGCAAACCGCGGCTCGAGAGCCACAGGCGGCTCTGTGGACTCATGAGTCTGCCCACCGCTCTGTCTTTGCACAGGGGACGAATGGGCTTTGTATTTCTGCCAAGTTGGGGCGCGCTCCGCCCCTTGATGCTTCGAGCTCTGCCCCCAGCGCCTCCGTCCTTCCCTGGGAGGGCACCTTTGTACCAGAGATGGGTGCTGGACCTGTGCCAGGGCCAGGCTTGGGATCCCACTCGCAGCCCCTTGGCTGAGTGACCTTGGGCAGAAGGCCCACCGCCTTGTACGGGCCTCTGTGCCCCGGGGCTGCGGAGCCTGCCTGCCTGCCCTCCGGCCGGGGTGAGAATGACAGGAGGAAGGAGGCGAAGACACCCTCGCTGCGGGCACTTTATCTCTGTCCTCGGGAAGGGATGCTGCTCCCGAGTCCCTGAGAGCGGGCGGCTCTGGTGAGCATCCTGCCAGGAGCCGCTGGCAATGCTCCGTATGCATCCTGAGTAATTTCTAGGAGGAACGTTAGCGCCGGAGGAAGCGCGCCTGTGTTCTGGCCGCTGCCAAAACGCCCTCCAGAATCGTTCCTCAGGCGGCTCTCACACATCACTGCCAACGTGGCGGCTTAAAGCAACAGATCCGGACTCTCTCTCAGCTCCGGAGGCCAGAGACCCAAACCCAATGGGTCCCAGAGCCACGCCTCCCCCTGGTTTTCCAGCTCTGTCTGCCCACGGGTCCTGGTTGGCAGCCCCATCGCTCCAGCCTCTGCCCCTGTCTGTGGTCACGCGGCCGGCTCCTCTGTCTGTCTCCTCCCCTGAGAGTCTCTGATGAGGATACTGTCCTGTAACCCAGGACCGATTCCTCATCTCGAGACCCTTCATGGAATTATATCGGCAAAAACCCCCTTTTCCAAACGAGCTCACGTTCGTGGGGATGAGGATGAGGGCCTACCTCACACACACTCCTACCCGGGAAAGGGGGAGCAGAATTCCCTCTTCCCTTACCTCACCGTTTAAAAATGGGTGGCCAGTTTGGTGGAGTGAAAAACGACCTCTTGTTTTAATGTACAGATCTTTTGCTCTAATTGGAGAGGAACCTACACTGAGTGGCCAGATGATGATGGTCTCTGAATGCATCATAACCTGGCCACTCCGTGTCTATCCTATGTAATAAAAGGCTAATAGGCAAATTGTCTCCTGACCAGGAGTTTGACCAGCAGGCAGGCCGACCAACTGTCCATATCCCCTCCCCGTGGCCAGGCTGGCCGGACCCCACCCATGCACGAATTCATGCACCGGGTCTCTAAAACACACACACACACACACACACACACACACACACACACACACTACACTGAGTGGCCAGATTATTATGCGTTCAGAGATCATAATAATCTGGCCACTCAGTGCATATCCTATAGAATAAAAGGCTGATATGCAAATTATCCCCTGACCAGGAATTTGACCAGTAGGCAGGCCGGCCAACTGCCCATATCCCCTCCCCATGGCCAGGTTGGCCGGATCCTATCCATGCATGAATTCATGCATTGGGCCTCTAATATATATATATGTATGTATGTATATACAGTGGTACCTCGAGATACGAGTTTAATTCGTTCCGTAACCTTGAGGCGTGGGAAACTATGAGACGCTCGAGTCATCTCAAATGTTGCTCGTATTTCAAAGCAAAAGTTGCTCGCTTGATGGCTCGTATCTCAAAAATCTCGTATGTTAGGGCACTCGTATCTCGAGGTATTACTGTATGTGTGTGTGTATATATATGTATAGACATACACACACACACACACATACATGCACATGCACATGCACAGGCACACACACACACAATACACTGAGTGGCCAGATTATTATGCGTTCAGAGATCATCATCATCTGGCCACTCAGCGTATTTCCTTATGCTTGTCGTCCCTGGCATTCCTTATTTTCCGACTGATTTGTGTCTTTTGCCCAATTCCCCATTAGGCATTGTCTTCTGGGTGTAAGAAAACTCCTTGGGGTTTAAGGATGGTGAGCTTCTCATTTTATCTTGTAAATATCTTCTTAATTGGTCACTTGCTTTTTAGTTCTTCTCCTATGTCTTCCACGCACATACCTTTTTAACTTTTTTTGTACGCCAAGCCCCGAGAGGATTTTATAATCAGCTGAATAATTAAACAGGCTCTTCCCACTCACATTATTCCCACCCAGCACTTTTACAGTTTCACGTTTTCACGGTTACGTGTTTCTGTTCGGTCTGCAATTTATTTTAGTTATGGTGTATGTTAAGGCTAATTGCCTCTTTCCCAATTATTGAACAGTTGTCTTAGCGCCGTGGAATAAAGAGGCCGTATTTCCCCTGCCCATTCTAAATGATCCCTTTACAGTATATGTAATTTGACTCCAGGCTGAGCTCCTGGTGACACTCCTCCTGGTGGAGAATATCAACAAAATGTAAGAACAAAAATAATGATTCTTAAAGGAAGGAGTGGGAGACTCCCAGTGTCAGGAGCTCTTCTATAGCAGAGGGCTCTACTCACAGCTGAGAACAGAAACCGCAAGGTGGATGCTCTCGCACCAGAACGCTTGACCATCAAGAAACTGAGCTAACAGCACAGCTCAGAAGAGAGACTCTAAAACAAGTGTGCTTTAAGTTATTAAAAGAAACCACATGATGCCGAGACCGGTTTGGCTCAAGTGGATAGAGTGTCGGCCTGCAGACTGAAAGGTCCCAGGTTCAATTCCGGTCAGGGGCATGTACCTTGCTTGCAGGCACAACTCCAGTAGGGATCCTGCAGGAAGCGGCTGATCGATGTCTCTCTCTCATCGATGTTTCTGACTTTCTATCCCTCTCCCTTCCTCTCTGTTAAAAATCAATAAAATATATTAAAAAAAAAAAGAAAGAAACCACATGAAAATGGAAAGACATCACGAAGAGAGAAAAGGCAGATTTGTAGGAAAAGTGAAGATCTTCTAAAAAATGAAGTCCCTGAGATGAAAATGTCAGTGGGTGGGTGGGCTAGCAGATTAGACACAGCTGAAGAAGCGTTCAGGAATTGGAAGCTGGACCTGAGGAAATGACCCAGGAAGTAGCCTACAAAGACCAAAAGAGAGAGAAAGGAACGAAAATGGAAAGACAATTGAGCGGGAAAGTCCAACGTGTCCTAGAGAAGAAGAGAAGGGAGATCGTAGTAGACATGATCATGCCTGAGGACATTACAGAAGTAAGGAAAGACAAAACTCCCAAGTACCTCAATCCCAAGAATGATAAACAACAGCAAATCTACATCTAGACACACACACACTAAAGACACAGAAAATGGCACAGAGTAACCAGAAGAAAGAAAAGATCGCCTAGCACGCATCACAGAAGCATAGTTTTGCCAGGACTTCCCAGGGTAGCTTGTTTCGTCTTCAAAACAACACTCTTAGGATTATCTACATGAGAGGCCCAATGCACGAAATTCATGCAAGGAGCTAGGCCCTCCCAGCCCCGACTTCATCCAGAAAATCATGGAAGGTCATCCAGATGGTCCTTCTGCTGTCCTGCTGTTTGGTCTAATTAGCATATTAGCTCTTTATTACATAGGAAGTTAAAGACAGAAAAATCAAAGCACAGAAAGTTCAAGCGATCAGTATGACTTCATGTTCGTTAGGTAATTTTTGCTACAATAATGGCCCCTGAAGAATCCATTTCTCCCCTGACCGGTACCCTTTTCTGATAGGACTTTGCTGTCTCCCCACCCTCCCCAGAGAACACTTTCCGTGAGGAAGAAGCTGAATCTATTGCCCCACCCTGGTTTCTAGACTGCCCTTGACAACTGGCCTTGGCCCATGGAATACAACAGAGACAATGTTGTGTGACTGCCCCAGCCAGGCCTTAAGAAGCCTCTACCTTTGCTTAGATCCCTTCCGCCATCATGTCAGGAAGCCCAGGGTAGACTTAGGCTTCTGGCGGAAGAGAACCACACGGCGAATCACCTGACAGCCACCACCAGCTGCCAGGCTGTTGAGTGAGCTCGCCCTGAACCGTCCACCCCAGCCAAGCCCAGATGAGAGCAGCCACAGGAGTGACCCAGGGCAAGGTTAGCAGAAGAACTGCCTGGCTGAGCCCCGCACAGAGAGCAGAAGGCGAGCAGTAACTAACCGGGCACAACATTGTACGGTGATTAATGGGGGGGCCAGGACTTAGACCCAGAACATGCCTTTCGCCATGATCTCACACACACACACACCAATGTTGACAATCAAGGCCAAAAGACAGCGCAACCATGATAGCTTCAAGATGATGAAAGAAATGACCGGTTGACCTAACCTTTCTTTCAGCTACACTGTCTTTCAAGAGGAGAGCAAACTAAAGATATTTGAGACGATGACGATGAAGAGGCTTTGCTGACAAGACTAACAAAGGATCATCTAAGGAAGAAGAAAATTAAGCCCGATATCAAGGATGCGATGAGAAGAGATGGGAGAACGTGGGAGAAATCTAAGTGCGAGTTGGCTGTAAAACTCAAGAGTGATAATGGCAAATGTAGACTCAGAACAAGAGGAGACCGAGGTGCCAGCATCCATCCCTGCTCGCCGGGAGGTCTGACTGAAGCTAAATCACCCTAAGACCTTCGCTGTCCTATGGAGACTACTGACTTCGACTATCTTCAATCCATTACACATGACAAAAATGTAAGGGTGACCTCTCACCGGCAGAGATGAAACGCACGACTTTCAAACCAATAGAGGGGGAGAAGGAGAGAACGCGCCCACCGGCCGGCCAACCGAAAGGAGGGAACGAAGAGGGAGGAGAGGGGCCCTTGGCTTTCTGTGTATTTACGGGATCACTGGCCACCTTTGTAGACCTCTCCTCCTACTGAGTAATTTTTCCTTTGCTTCCATCGGGACGAACGTGGACAATTACCCACAAACGAGGGCGATTCTGTTCCCTTTCTCAGTGGCTGTCCTTTATGTTTCTCGTCTTGTTGCATTATCTAGGACTCTCGGAACCATGTCCAATGACAGAGGCATTACTAAGCATCCTGGCTTTATTCTGGAATAAAGCGTTCTCCGTGCCAAGAATGCCCCCAGTCTCTTACCATCACACATGACGTTGGCTCCCGGTTTGAGACAAACAGTCTCTGTCGCTGAATGAGTCAGGATAAGCGAGGTTACGCCGCAGTGACAATGCCATCACAATTCCGTGGCTTGAGACAAGCCTATTTCTTGTTCCTATAAAGCCAGCGGTGGGTCCAGCAACCCTCTGGCAGTTACAGCAGTGACTGGCCCGGCCCTGTACCCCCACATCGCCCAGTGCTCCCCACTTGCTGAGACCCGAGAGCTAGCACTGAAGAGCCTCCCTACCATCAGTGAAGTGTTTCTACCCAGAAATGACAAGGCCCTGAATAGGTCCCCCAGAAAAGGGCCACCCCAGCCTGGAAGGGGGTCCGGAAGGACGGGCGAGCATTGCAGCTGGCACCAGGGCTGCATGTGAGAGGCACCCTTCCATTGCACCCAACAGACCCCAAGTGTCAACCGGAGGAGCCCCTGTCTGGTGAGTGGCGGGGGAGCCTGGTGCATAAAGGGGGAGCACGCATCATCGGCCCTGAGGCGGCTGTCTCCACCAGAGCCCGGCTGCCTGGTCCCCCCTTCCATTCCACGACCTCCCTGGGTCCATGGGAGCAATCTCCCCCTTTCCTGAGCTCAGGGGAGCAGATTTCCGTTCCTAGTGACCCGCAGAGTCTCAGCCAGGATCATCAGCCGCTGCTTTCTTGAGGAATGTCATCAGAGTCCTCAGCAGACCCGGGGTGTCATCGTGTGCGATCTGCCCATTTCTGTCGTTTTAGGGTTCGGCTACATCCTTAAGCGAGCTGGGGCGGCCGCCCATTTTCCTGGGTCCCGGAACCGAACAGGTGAATACCTGCCAGGAAGAATGTTGGGGCCACGCTACTCCAGCGAGCAGCTCTCGCCCCACCTTTTTCACTTACTCCGATGTAATAGGGTTTTCGTTTTTCTCCCGCTTGTCGAATTGGTTTTGGTTGTGTGTGTGTTCCTACAAAAACATCTGCCTCTTCATATTTCCAGATTCATTGTCATAACGCTTAACTTAATATAATTTAATTTAAAAAGTTTTGGGTTCCTCTTCTTGCGCATGCTTTCCTCGCTGCTTATTATCTTTGGATCTGCTAGAGGTTTACCTAATTTATTAGACTTTCCAAAAAAACACCACCAAGTCACAGATTTGTCTTTTATTCCTATTGTCTTCTCTAATTTATTAAATTCTGTGTCTTATCTTTATTGACTCCCAAACCCTCTGTTTAAGAAATGCACAACACTGCGCTATGCAGTTCCCTCCCTGTAACATTTTAAAAAAAAATGTATTTCCTTATTGATTTCAGAGAGGAAGGGAGAAAGAGAGAAACATCCATGATGAGAGAGGATCATTGATGGGTTGCCTCCTGCACACCCCCTCCTGGGGATCGAGCCTGCAATCCAGGCACATACCCTTGGTCGGAATCGAACCTGGAACCCTTCAGTCCCCAGGCTGATGCTCTATCCGCTGAGCCAAGCCAGCCAGGCCTGCCTGTAACATTCTACCCATCTTCCCAGATGTCTGGACGTGTGGTATTACAGGCCTCTTTCCTAATAGTGTGTCACGTGGGTTTTATTTAGAGTTATTTACCAGAGTGGCTTGTAATTTTCAAATGGCTGACTTTTTCATGTAAATGTTTGTTAATAATTCCTGGCTTAAGTGCCCCGTGGCCGGGGAGTGACCACTCTGTCTGCTTTGGGGAGCATATCGAACTTTTCTTTATGGCCTAACATGTGATCCGTTTTCACACATGTTTGATGGGCTCCGGCAAAGAAAGGCGTGCCTTCCCTTTGCAGGGTACAAAACTCAGTTATTAAATCAGCCTCATTAATCATATTATTCGGGTCCTACACAAACGTGAGGGGGGACTATTTAAATATGTCAGACAGTTCTGAAACCGGTTTGGCTTAGTGGATAGAGCGTCGGCCTTCGGACTGAAGGGTCTGAGGTTCGATTCCCGTCAAGGGCATGTATCCAGGTTGCGGGCACATTCCCAGTAGGGGGCGTGCAGGAGGCAGCTGATCGATGTCTCTCTCGAATCGATGTTTCTAACTCTCTATCCCTCTCCCTTTCTCTCTGTAAAAAAAAATCAATAAAATATATTTAAAATAAATAAATAAATATGTCAAGCAGGAGCGTGGTAAGTTTTCTTTTTAAATATATTTTTACTGATTTCAGAGAGGAAGAGATGGAGAGAGAGAGAGAGAGAGAGAGAGAGAGAAACATCAATGATAAGAGAGAATCATTGATTGGCTGCCTCCTGCATGCCACCTACTGGGGAACCAAAGTCCGAAACCCAGGCATGTGCCCTTGACCTGAATCGAACCCAGAACGCTTCAGTCCACAGGCCAGCTCTCTATCCACTGAGCCACATCTGCAATTTGTTGTATAGGAATACTTTCTGAGCCCCGACCAATCTGGCTGAGTGGATAGAGCGTCGGCCTGTGGACTGAAGGGTCCCAGGTTCGATTCCGGTCAAGGGCATGTACCCTGGTTGTGGGCTCATCCCCAGTAGGGGGTGTGCAGGAGGGAGCTGATCGATGTTCCTCTCTCATCGATGTTTCTGACTCTCTATCCCTCTCACTTCCTCTCTGTAAAAAATCAATTATATATATATGTATGTATTACTTCCTGACATTTGTATTCCATCTATAAAACAATCTGTACAATAACTCTTTGCACTCGCTGTTTGTTAACTGGTTTCAGTGCTAATGCCCAGACTTGGAGCCCCGGGGTGAGGGTTCAGCAGTAAATGCCTCAGTTGCTCCCCCAAACTTTGCCAGCAGTGTCCCTGATCACTCTGTGCCCAGTGTGACCAGCGGGAGCCGCCTGAGGCGGTTCTCTTACAAGTTAAGCCGCTTTCTTCCCAGAGGCGCACACACCCTCCTCATTATTTGCCGAGTCACACTGTTTTCCAGAACAAGTCTCCGCGGAAGGCTCTCCCGGCCTCCCCCAGAGGCCCCGAAACTTTCTGATCCGTATTCTCGGATCTTTTTTTTTTTAAATATTGACAGAGAGGAAGGGAGAGGGATAGAAAGTCAGAAACATCGATAAGATAGACACACCGATCAGCCGCCTCCTGCATGCCCCACACTGGAGATGTGCCCGCAAGCAAGGTACATGCCCCCGACTGGAATCGAACCTGGGACCTCTCAGTCCGCAGGCTGACGCTCTATCCACTGAGCCAAACCGGTCTCAGCTATTCTCAGATCTTTTTGTTTCGTTTAAAGCCATAGGTGGCTTTTCCTTCTTTTACCCGAGATGGTTCCTCATCCCGACCTTTTCCCCCCACCATCCCATGGCCTGCCTGCTGCCCCCTCGTCCTCACCCCTTCCCACCGTCTGTTTCCACCCCTCGGCTTCTGCCACCCATTTTAGGACGTGTTTCGAGGCGCATCTTCTCGCCGTCGGGCTGAGAGACCCCTCCCCCGCCCCAGTTGCATGGTTTTGTGCACTGGGCCTCTCCCTCCCCGGCTGTCCAGCCTCTGTGTCTCTCCTGGCGCTGATCTTGCACCAGTGGGGTTCCTTGGCTGGGCCTGCACGCTCTTGCAATCCGGGTGCAGGCCAAGGGGTGAGGGCTCTTGGACTCCCAGCCGATGGTTCAGTGACAAATGCCTCAGCTGTTCCCCCAAACTTGGCCAGCACGTGTCCCTGATCACGTGTCCCCGTCGCTAACGCGATGTTCCGCCGTGCAAAGTGCCGCTGGTTGCTGCCTCCGATGGATGCTCACTCTGCCACTGTGCTCTCGTCTGTCCTTGCCATCCTTCCTCACCCCATCTGTGTGCATTTCCTAGGGCTGCTGAACCAAACCCCCCGGGGGGGGGGGGGAGGGTGTTAAAACGTCAGAAATGCATTCTCTCGCAGTCCTGGGGCCGTCTGCACCCAGGTGTTGGCAGCTGCCCCGGGCGCCTCCCCTAGCTTCTGGCAGCTGCCGGCACTCCTTGGCTGGCGGGCACGTCTCTGCCTGTGTCTCCATGTGACTCCTGCTTCCTCGTCTTTTTTCGCATATTTTTATGGATTGCAGAGAGGAAGGGAGAAAGAGAGAAACATCAATGATGAAAGAGAATCGTGGATTGGCTGTCTCTTTCGTGCCCCCTCCTGGGGATCAAGCCCAAAACCCAGGCATGTGGCCGGACCGGGAATCAAACCCGCGACCTTCCGATTCAAAGGTCGACGCTCCGTCACGGAGCCACATCGGGCGGGTGGCTTCTCTGCTGGTGCGTGTTCTTGCTTCTTCCTGTGTGGACACTTACCATTGGACTGAGGGCCCCCCCTCACCCCCAGTTAATCCGGGTGAGCTCATCCTGAGACTCTGACCTTCATGTAGCTGCCAAGACCCTTTCCCCAACAAGGTCACATTCACAGGCAGCGGCGCAGGGAACCCGGCCGAGCTCTTTGGAGACCACAGTTCACCCCACTCCCCCGTCCCCGTCCCTCTTCACACCCCCAGGCTGCCCTGTCCCATGTGCGGGCCTGCCCGCGCTCCTCGGCCCCCGGCATGCGTTAAAGTGACACGCAGTTAGTTCCCCGGTGTCTTCCTCCGGCTCCTGCAGGAAGGTGCTGTCCGCGGCCTGCTCTCCGGTGTCCGGAACGCCGATCCCTTTCCCCGGCTCCGAGGTTTCTCGCCGCCCTTGTGGCTGGCGCTCTTCCCGCTGTGCTGTCCCCCACACAGACTCGCCGCCCCACGATCCTAAGCAGACGGGATGTGTGGCTCATTACTTTGGTCCCGTTCGCTTCTTACTTCTGGAGGGCCACACTCCGATCTCCATGGCAACAGAACCGAGGGGGCTTCGCTCAATCCGTTTCCCCGTTTCTGGCGGCATCCGCTGAGCAGAGGCTGCATTCGCTCCTGGCGCACACGCTGGTTCTGGGACATTCTGAGCTGAAGACATAAGCACAAGTCCCAGCAGGCACTGCTACCAGGGAGATCCCCCCTCCCCGACCCCTACACTCGTCATGTGTGCTCCCCAAAACAGCGTGCACCATCTCCCTGCTGGAGAGCACGGGGCCCCTCTGTCCTCCTGGTCTGTGAGGGTTACTGGATGAATGGCTTTGCTAAAGTCCTGTCAGCAGAGCAGGGACCGTGTCTGGATCCTTGGTGGTTAACACGGCTGGGACCGGGCAGGGCTTCCTGGAGGATGGGCCATCCGAGCTGGGCTTTGAAGGGTGGATAGGAGTTCGGTGAAGATAAGGCGGGTGGCAGTAGGGAAGAGGGGCACAGGCTCTCTCCCTCTCTCTCTCTCTCTCTCTCTCTCTCTCTCTCTCTCTCTGGGATCTCCTCAGCCCACACCTAACACTGCCTGGCCTGGGTCTCACCGTGGCTTCTGCTGCCCGTGGAGAGAGCTCTGCCCGCATCTCTTTCGCTCAGAACAGCCCCGGGCTCCGGGCGGCGCGTGGAGGAGGAGGAGGGGAGGCCCGCAGTGTCTGCCCAGTGGAACATCCTGCCCCGAAGACGGGACGCAGAGGCCCCGTTTGCCATCCCTGGCCCCCGCGGTGGCTCGCTCCCCATCTTCACCTTTTAAAAAATATATATATTTTATTGATTTTTTACAGAGAAGAAGGGAGAGAGATAGTTAGAAACATCCATGAAAGAGAAACATCGATCAGCCGCCTCCTGCACATCCCTGACTGGAGATGTGCCCGCAACCAAGGTACGTGCTCTTGACCGGAACCAAACTGGGGACCCTTCAGTCCCCAGGCCGATGCTCCATCCACTGAGCCGCACCGGTTTGGGCCGGTCTTCACCTTTTAGAGCAGACGGGAGCATCCGGCCTGCGGCGGGCTGCCTCCCTCCGGGTGTCCCCGCTTTCCCAACGGGCGTGCCCACGGCTGGGCCTCCTGGACGGGAACCAAGAGCCATTCGCTCCGGAGGCAGAGGAGCGCCGGCCCAGCTGGGCTCTCCCATCCTTCCGCGCGGCTCCCATTAATAATTAACGGCGCCGTAATGAGCGCGCTTTTAATAGAATCCGCCGCCGCCCGCGTTCTGCTCCCTGCCAAGGGCTTCCCCCAGAAGGACCCACGCTCACGTGGCTGTGTTTACCGCCGCGGGCCCCGCACCAGGCAGCCCAGGTCCCCTGCCCATGTCCTGCCAGCCACCCCTCTCTCCAGGCCTGAGCCCATGCCCCCTTTCCCCCCACCGCCCCATATCTTCTGTCTCCCCTCGACTATGTCGAACCCCCTCCCCGAGACCCGGTGGGTGGGAGAGGCTGCCCCTTCCAGGCCGGCCAAGCAGGGCCCTGTGGCTTGTCGGTCACCAGGGCACCGGGCTGGAGGCTCTGAGGCTCCAGATCTCTCCGGGAAGCTCGCCCACAGCAAAGGGCGGCAGGTGCTGCGGAGGGAAGGGCCACCGTTTGGGGGGCACATGGTCGCCCTGCCCCCAGCCTCAGCTCATTCACCGGCAGGACAGGGATGAAGATGGTCCCTACTTTTCCAGAATGTTCTGGGCAGAAGAGGGGCCAATCTTGGGGGGAGCTCCTTACCACTGGCTCCAGGAATGTCCCTGATGTGCCGGGGGGTTCACTGGTCAGGGTGCTGATGAGCTGGGGGGTTCAATAGCTGAGGGCTGGCCTCCGGAGTGGGAGGCATCCTTCAGCGGGCCCGGGGCTGCTTCCCAAACTGCACTGCCTCGGAACCCCGGCAATGCTGGGAAGCAGGTGAGGCCGGGTCGGGGCTGAGACTGCCCCCCTCACAGCCGCTAACGGGGAGCTCTCTGAGCGGCGGGCCGGCGAGGCTGTGGGCGCTGCCGGAACCTGGGCTCGGCCGGGAAGGGGACAGCCAGGTTGCAGACCGAGGGAGCCCCGGGATCCCCTCAGGGGCTCCCCATTCACCACAAAGTGGAGGCCAGAGGCTCCGCGGCTCCCAGTGCCTGTGGAGGCTCTTCGAATGTCCTCTTCGGTTTGTCTCAATTTCAAAATTACCCACAATTAACACGCATTACTTCGGGAAGTGGAGAAAAGGGCCTTTTTTTTTTTAAAACAAAAGAGCAAATGTTCTCTTCACTTCCCACCACACAATCAGGGAGCGTTCAGCCTGGAAAAAGGGGCCGAGGGACGAGGAGGGGGGGGGGGGGGGTGTCGGGGTGCACTCTGGCCTCCCTCCGGTGCCTGTGTGGAGGCTGCAGCTGCCCTGAGCGGGCCGAGAAGCTCCGGCATCAGCACGGCCCGGTGCCCAGCGGAGCCCTCTGCACACGTCCCTGCCCCCCACGACCCGGGGCGGGGCCACACCACTGCCACCAGGGCCACGTGGCCGTGGAGAGGCAAGTAAGCCCGGCCCAGGGTCACCTAGCTCCTGGGAGGGAGACGTGGGGAGAGAGGGGGGAACCCACCTGCCAGGCAGTCTCCCCGAAAACCCAGAAGGATGGCGATCGTTCCAAAGACCAGCCGGCGCTCGCATGTCCTGGGGGAGGCAGCGGGGGTTCTGGGGTACCCTGTGAAGAAGGCATGTCTGAGATGGGCCGCTCGGAGCCGGGCGCTGGGGCCGGGAGGCTCACGGGACACGACAGCAGTGGGTAACGTTACTTAGGCAGTGCCCGCTTCACCCAGTCCTCACCACAGCTCTAGGGTGCCCGTGCTGTGACCCCCCCCCCATTCTGCAGCTGGGAGAACTGAGGCTCAGTGCCAGGGGGTAGCACAGCTGAGACTGGGACCCAGACCTGGATGGGGATGCAGATCAGGGAGGAACAGGGGTGCAGGATCGGGGTGGGGGGAGTGGAACCGGGTGGAACGGAGCCGTCCTTCCACCAGCCCAGACGACGACCCTGCCAGGGCCCGCCTGGGGCTGGAAGATTAGGGACCACCACACGCACCCGCTCCGGGACAGTCTATAGGGGTCGGGGAGCGCGGTACCAGATCACGGCCCCCGGCTCTGGTGCAGCTCCCCGAGGAGGAAAAGGGGCTGTGGGTCCTAATGAACGAACAGCTGAGCCAACGACAAGGGAGAACATTCCAGGCCTCCGGACGGCACACACCAGGGCCCCCTGGTCTGGCTGGGGCAGGCGTGGCGGGTGGACAGGCCCAGGTCTGCCAAGGGAGGGGGCAGACTCCATCCGGATGGAGTTTCTAGGGGTGACCCCTCACCAGACCGGCAGAACCTGCACAGGGAGCAGGTCCTGGGGGTCCCTGGAGGCTGGGGCCCTGGAGGAAGCTGGGGCCCGGGCCAGGAGGGAGGTGAAGGGGTACGAGAGGTGGCTGCTGGGAGGGGGGGCAGATGTGCGATTCCTTGTGGGGGGAGAGTGGCCGCAGGCAGTGGGAGGTGGGAGGAGAGGAAGCAGGATGGAGTGAGCCTCCGGGCCCCTTTGTGTCCTGAGCTGCGAGAGCCGAGGGGGCCCCCAGAGGAGGCCAGCCTGAGCCCCAGTCCCATGGAGCCTCCAGCGGACCCAGCCCCAGCCGCTACGTGATGGCAACTGTACGAGGACTCCAAGCAAGAAGAACCGCCCGGCTGAGCCCAGTCCACCGGCCTCACCAGAGGCGCGGACACTTCTGTGTGAAGCCACTGTGTTTGGCGGCCTCTACACGGCACTGGTAACTGGGACCTCCGGGTGCCAACTGGGGGCCTCTGCCCCTCCTCACTGCCCCCCACGCCACACCCCTCGGTCCTTACCAGGCCTCTGCTCAGGATGGCCCTCTGCCTGGTGTGTCCTCTGTCCCCTTTTCCATGTGGGAGATCTTTCTAGATCAGTGGTTCCCAGCCTTTTGTTGGCCACGCCCCACCTAAGCATCTCTAAAATCCTAATATTGCTCCACACCCTCCTCCCGTGACAAAACTAATACCCCCCCCCATGACATAACACTCTATTCAAAAAGTGGACTATTCACAGGGAGGAAGCCTCAAAGGCCACGAACTTGGTCTAAGAAGCTTCCGAAGAACACGGCATCCATGAGAGAGAAAAATCTAACAACGAAAAGACAGCTGAAGGACTGAGGAAGACATCACCAAGAAATTGTTTCAAAGAATGATAATAATATGAAGGGATATGAAAAGATAGCAAATGAACTTCCAAGACATATAGTAGAGAAATGAAATGCACAAATATCTCACAATACCTATAATATATATATCGTAGAGAAACATGCTCATTCACTGGGACACCCCAACGGGTCAACCTGACAGGAGAGGTTGTGCGTGCAGCGTGGAGGGCCAGCCGGGCTGGAGAGGGCAAGCGGAGCTGGGGGAGGGCGAGCTGGGCTGGGGGAGGGCCAGCCGGGCTGGGGGAGGGCCCGATCAGCAGCGGCCGAGGCTGATTCCAGGGCCGGAGAGCGAGGCAGCGTCGTGCGATTTGTATATTCACATACTGTGTCTGAGCCGTAAGAAATTCAAAAAATCCACCGTTCATAACTCATCCTGGAGCTGCCCAGTTAAAAATCAAAGTGCGCCCCCATGGGGCACGGGGCCCATGTCGGGAGCCACTGCTCCAGCCTCACTCGAAAGACGCGTCTAACAGCCAGCAAGACGCTGCAGGGTCCCCGGCGGGGGTCCCCCGGGCTCGCACCTGCCTCCCTGGGTCTGTCTCCTCCTCTGGAAAGTGGGGGTGACCAGGGTAACTGCGGCAGAGGCTGGGGCGCAGACTGACAGGACAACAGGGGTGAAGCCTATCAGAGGTGCTGACGAGGGTGCCCCATCAGCGGATCAGCGTCACCGGTGGCCCCTGCCTCGTGCGGGGAGGGTGTCATCGCCTCTGGCTTCCCCACGACCGGCACCCCTGCCCGGAGCCCACTGCTCCCGCCCCGGCTCAGCCTTTGGGAAGCTGCTGGTGTGAGAGGTGGGGGAGCTGAGAACCCTCCTCCGTTCCACCTGAAGGAATCCTTGGAGATGAGGGAACCGAGCCCCCTTATTTGTACTGAGACCCAGAAAGGAAGAGGGCCCTGCCCCAGGCCACACGGCTGGCTCTGGAACGAACCCCAGGCCTCCACTCCTTGCCCGCACCTTCTCTGACACCAAGGTCCCGGAGTCTCGGGGGCTGAGCCTCTCCCTTCTAAGCCCTGCGTGGCCTCCCTGCCTGGAGCTCCTGAGATGGGGGGACTCCAGCTGACCTCTGGCTCCACCGTGAGACCAGCTCCCCGAGGACAGCACAGCCCCCGAGGGTCCTCCATGCCTCCTCCCCCCAAAGGGTCCTCCATGCCCCCCCCTTTCTCTGTCCTCTCCCACAGATGTCATCACCGGGGGCGTGCAGGAAGGTCTGGGGCCCATCACAGCCACTCCTCTCCCTGGCTGGCTCACACCCTTAACCCCCATCAATTCCTGGGGGGTCTGGGTTCTACAGTTGGTGAATCCTGAGGCGCTGAGGGTTGGTGGCACAGAGTCTAGAACCTTCGGGGCACGGAGTCTAGAACCACAGGTTCTGGAGAAATCCTTTCCTAGAGGAGCGGCCTAGGCCAGTGGTCGGCAAACCATGGCTCGGGAGCCACATGTGGCTCTTTGGCCCCTTGAGTGTGGCTCCTCCACAAAACACCATGGCCTGGGCGAGTCTGTTTTGAAGAAGTTGTGTTAGGAGAAGTTTAAGTTTAAAAAATGTGGCTCTCCAAAGAATGTCAGTTGTTGTGCTGTTGATGTTTGGCTCTGTTGGCAAATGAGTTTGCCGACCACTGGGCTAGGGGAGCCTCAGGCTCAAACACACACACACACACACACACACAGCCCGCCACGTGGAGAGTCGGGTGTGAGAAGGCCAAGCGTGTTTGTGCATGTGCACGTGTGTGTGATGCATTTGCCAGCGTGGGGGGCTGGGGACAGGGGGCTGTCCCCTCCTTGGGCGAGCTCCACAGGCCAGGCCTGTCCCGTCCCAGGAGCCCCCCGCACCCCATTTGGGAGGTGGCTGCAGCCAGTTTAAGCTGAGCTTCACACACAGCAACAGCCCGGCCACCGGCCCAGCAGGGCCTTGAAATCATAAACAACCACCATGCGAGCCTCCATCCTTCCTGGGGGAACTGGTTCCCGCCCCTCACCTCCTCCAGCCCCTGCCCAGCCCCAGCCCCAGCCCCAGCCCCAGCCTCAGCCCCAGCCAGCAGCGTCGGGGAGGGGCTGTGTTCTCTCTCTCTCTCTCCCCTCCTAGTTGCAGGGTCAGGCTGTGGCCAGGAGCCTTACACTGTGGACCATCCCTAACCACTCGATTCCCGGTCCCAGCCCCTCAGTTCACAGGAGATCAGCAACAGCTTTGGGGGGTGGGGGAGGCCTTTCCCGGCTGGAGGGGGAGCCAGCGCCCAGGTCCCTGCTGGCTCTCAGGTCCCAGCTTTCAGGGCGCCGG
>JAAGEH010000126.1:346201-380698 GCA_011751065.1 Lasiurus cinereus | reverse complement strand
TCCCCCTCCATTTCCTTCCCCCCCATCCTCCTCCTCCTCCATCCTCCTCCTCCTCCCCGCCCTCCCGCTCCCTGGTCGTCGGGGTTGGGGTTGGAGGTGGCCACGCTCCCGGATGTCCTCCCGCCTCAAGTCAGAAGAACCGGCCACTTGTCGCTGGGCTGGCCGTCTGGCACCCCCAACCGGGACCACAGAAACCTTCCGGCGGAGGCCCGGGCACCCCGGGGTGGGGGAGGGGGCTGCGAGGAGGGCAGAGGGCCGGGCAGGAGCCAGCGGCCACACAGCTGCCCACAAACCCTCCGCCACCGGAGCCTCAGTTTCCCTCTCTGTAGGATGGGCCAGAGACCCGCTTCCGATTCTTCAGGGCCAAACCCTCTCGCACCCTGTTATGGGGTCTGCAAGGGTTCGAGGCCCCTCTGGCCAGGCCCACCGCCTGCCGGGCTCGGAGCCAGAGCTTGCTCCGGGGGGCTGCACAGAGGGTGGGTGATTTTCTCACTTTCCCGCTCCTGCTTCTCCCTGTTGTTTGAGTTCGTGAATTTACTTCACACAGGGGTGGGTTTTCCCCGCAGAAGCAATGGGGATGCGGCCCGAAAAGGGAAGGGCATTAAAAATCCACAGGCCGAGGCTCCGGCAGAGAGAGGGCTGGTGTGCCAGCAAAGGGGAGGAGCTGGTGGCTGGCTTTGCCTCCCAACCCAGTACCCACCGGAGACCTGGGCCCCGGGCGCGCCAGGAAGGGGAGAGGGATTTTGGGCAAAGCTCTGGGGTGGGGGTGGGGGGCACGTGATGCCTTTGACAACAGACAGGAAAGAAAGGGCCCCTGCGTGTCCGGCTGGGAGCTGGGGTGCCGGAGCCCAAGAGGACTCGGCCTGGCCTGGGCCCTGGGCTCAGAGGCTGCTCGCTGGGCAGCCATGGGCCAGTGGCTCCACCTCTCTGGACCGCAGGCTGTGCTGTCTGGGAAGTGGCCGTGGCGGAGGCCCGTATTAGAACTGGGGTCACAGCCAGACTGGAGAGGGGTCCCCTCTTCCATCTTCCCCTCCTCGTTTGGAAACCCCTGGGACGGGGACCTCACTGGTCCCTGCAACTCATGGGGCTCCATCAGCAGCTACTCTTAAAGGCTCCCGGGGACCCCCGAGGCAGCGCCTGGGCCGGAGGGCTGGCGGACTGTCCCATGTGCCTGCCCTTTGACCTAGTGATTCCGTTTTTAGGGTTTTACACCCCAGAAACACTCATACGAGCGACAAGGGAAAGGCACCGGACACTCAGCGCCTCGCTGTGCATAGCGGCAGAACTCGGGGAACCGCCGAGCCCCGATGCAAAGGCACTGCCCAAAGGCAGAGCGAGGGCTGTGACCGGCACCTGCCTGCTTCTCCGAGGAGGAAAAAGAACGAGAACCCCTCCTGTGCATTTCAACAGCGGCACCTCCACACTCGGCTACAAACCCGGGAGTCACCCTGAGGACGGGTGGCCGGGGAGCTAGGGGCTGGGGAGGATGGAGGCGGATCCCCGCTTTACACCCTTTCTCTTTGACTCAGTTCACCGTGAGCATGGAGGAGCACCAGCATCTATGACTCTTACTTTAAAAAACACACACACAAATATATATATATTATTGATTTCAGAGAGGAAAGGAGAAGGAGGGAGAGAGAGAATCAGCAACGATAAAAGAGTTGATCGGCTGCCTCCTGCACGCCCCCACTGAGGCTTGAACCCGCAACATGGGCCTGTGCCCTGATCGGGAATCGAACTGTGACCTCCTGGTTCATAGGTTGATGTTCAACCAACTGAACCACACCCGCTGGGCTACGATTCTTTTTTTTTTTCTTAATATATTTTATTGATTTTTTTACAGAGAGGAAGGGAGAGGGATAGAGAGCTAGAAACATCGATGAGCAAGAAACATCGATCAGCTGCCTCCTGCACACCTCCCACTGGGGATCTGCCCCCAACCAAGGTACATGCCCTTGACCGGAATGGAACCTGGGACTTGTCAGTCCGCAGGCCGACGCTCTATCCACGGAGCCACACTGGTTAGGTCATGGGCTACGATTCTGACTTGCTCTAATGACAAGTGCCATCTGGCATTTTAATTTATTTCTTATCTATGCGATTCAAACGAAAGCCCACTATTAACAACCTGAGAGAACTTGGTTCTCAACCTTTTTTATATTAACAACCTCAGAGAACTTGGTTCTCAACCTTTTTTAATGCTGTGACCTTTTAATACAGCTCCTCATGTTGTGGTGACCCCCAATCTTGAAATTATTTTTGTTGCTACTTCATAACTGTCATTTTGCTACTGTTAATGAATCATAATGTAAATCTCTGTTTTCCGATGGTCTTAGGCGACCTTGCTAGCAGTTTTCAACCCACAGGTTGAGAACCGCTGCTGTAGAGCGAAGACCATCAGAAAACACAGATATTTACATTACAATTCATTAACGGTAGCAAAATGACAGTTATGAAGTAGCAACAAAAATAATTTCAAGATTGGGGGTCACTACAACATGAGGAACTGTACTAAAAGGTCACAGCATTAAAAAAGGTTGAGAACCACTGAAAGAACAAGACTTATTGCTCAAGTGGACCGTCTTAACCACGTCCAGCAAACGGCTCCATGGCAGTAAGTACCTCACACCATCCAGCTCCGGAACGCTGCAGCCGTCAAAGGACAACTCCCCATTCCTGGGGGGGGGGGGGGGGGGGGGCCAAAGCCCAGGCAGATATCCTTCTACCCTCTCTACCACTCTGCTCATTCTAGGGACCTCCGATGAGCGGACTCGAATGGCTTGTCCTCCTGTGACAGGTTTATTTCACTGGATTCCAGGGTCGCCCACAGTGACACGCGTCAGATTCCCTGCCTTTGTCCAGCTAAAGGGTATTTCATCCTGCGGATCTCCCGCCTCTGGCGGAGCCGCTGTGTGGATGGGCACTCGGGCTGTGTCCGCGGGCGGCAACGGTGAATGATCCTGAGACCACGGCTGTACATGTAGCCGAGACCCTGCACCCCGTCCTCCGTGTTTACACCCAGAAGTGGGAGTGCGGGTCATCGGGTAATTCTGTTGTTAGGTTTTGAGGAACCACCTCGCTGTTTTCCACTGCGTCTGCCCCGTCTGACATCCCCACCACCAGAGCCCCCGGTCCCGCCTGCCCCACGTCCTCGCCAACACGGGCTCTTTTCTGCTTTTCCGCAGGCCATCCCCACGCGTGGTCCTGATTTGCATTTTCCCACAGATCGCCAAGCGAGTGGGGGTCTTTAAAAGCCACGGGTGAGCCCCCCATCGGGACCTGCTCCCAGGAGAGAAGGCACGGTGAGGGGGGCCGCCCCACTCCCGGGGACATCGTAGCCACCTCTCCCAGTCCTCGACTCCCCAACAGGCGAGTGGGCGGTGCTCCTGCGGCTGCCGTGGGACCCCACTTCTCCGGAACTCCGGCCTGCCGCGTGTTGCAACCCTCACTTCCCCTGCTGGCCTGGCAGGAGCTGGCGGGCTCATTTCCAGTCCTGGTGGCCCCTGTGTCCTACCCCCCCTCCCCGCCCCCCAGCCAGGCCTGGGACCCAGAGCAGAGAGGAGCGAGGGGGTCGTCGGCCTGCGCCGTGACCTTCCCTGTCCAGACAAGGGCAGCTTTGTCTGTGAGGGGGAGGGGAAGAGGGGGAGCAGGGACTTTGGCGCCAGACAGGCTCCGTCTGAGTCCGCTCTCCGCCACTGGCCAGCTCTGTGACCTTGGATGAGTCACAGGCCCGCCCAGCCCTCGCTTTTCTCATAGGGAAGACGGCTGCAATGGTGCCTGGCACAGAGGAAGCACTGACCGAACATGTCTTATTGTCACCAGCATTATCACGATCTTCACGGTCACCAGCATTCACAGGTATGATCAGGTCGTGCCTGCTCAAGTAGTCCATGGCTCCCCACGGCCGGCAGGAGAAGCTCCACCCCACTCTCACGGCCCAGGCACTGCCCGGACCGGCCCCTGCCAGCACCTCCAGCCTCCTTTCCCCTCACTCCTCACCTGGGCTGCCCTCCTGACCCGCAGACACCCGGCAGGCCCCGGTGCCACAGGCCCTTTGCACATGCTCTCTCTCCCGCCTGAGAGGGCACTTACCCAACCTCCTCCACTCCATCCCCCCAACAGTGAGCTCCTAAAGGGCTCACACAGCTTCTCCAGAGAGGCCCTCGGGGACATCTGGGCACCCCTTCCCCCGCCCCCAGCACTGCTCAGGGTGCTTGCTCACAGTGCCGTCCTGGGAAATGACGTGAGGAATGCCAGCCTCCCAACCAGAGCTCTCAGAGGCTAGGATCGCGCCTGTTTTGCTCCCCATTATACCCTGTTTCCCCGAAAGTAAGACATCCCTGGAAAATAAGACCTACGTCCAGCTTTGCCTCTCACTGTCATATAAGGCATCCCCCTGAAAATAAGACCTCCCGAACATAAGGCCTCCCCAGAATATAAGGCCCCCGAAGCTCCTGACTTAGAGAGACCTCGCCCTGCCTGAACAGCTCCGGCTGCGCTTCGGCCCATCATTGAACTGGTTTGTGATGACAACGACTACCGTACCGTAGACAGGTCACAAATTTCCCTTTTTTGTTGTTGTTCAACAATAAATGTGTACCGTCTTCTTCTTCATGGAGAAATAAGACATCCCCTGAAAATAAGACCTAGCGCATCTTTGGGAGCAAACATTAATAGAAGACCCTGTCTTATTTTCGGGGACTCGGTAGTGCAAGCACCAAGGGCCAGGGGTGACCCCATCACCCCCAATCACCGGAGCGCGCGTTCGCAGAATCCCCCTGATTTTGGAAGCTCGAGCTGCTTTTCCACAAGGACCTCCAGTGCCTGGGGACTGAACGCGCTGGAACTTTCCACCTTCGTAAGGCTTTCCCGCGCGCTCGGATGAACAGTCCCAGCGAACCCTCAGCTGCCTCGGGGCCCCGGTTTCTCTGCTCTGCCCCGCTCCCCCAGCCCAGCCTCTGGGCACCCGTCCTCAGAACACGCGCGGGCCTCGGGGTGCTCCTGGGGTCAGCCCTTGCTGGGGGCTAAACTCAACCGTGAGGAATGGGTCGCAGCGAGAGGCGCCTTCTGAGCCCGTGAGCAAAATCAGCCAGAGCCGTGGCGGCGGCCCCTGACCCAGGGGCAGGGTCTGACTCCGCTGGTCCACGGGGGGGGGGGGGGGGGAGGCCAGCCCCCAAGGGGACACCGGAGGGGGGGGCAGGAGGCCCAGAGATGCCTTGCCAACCCGTGCCCGCATGGACTCCTCCCTCCTGGCATCTGTCCCTGTGACCGCTACCTGCCGGCAGGCGTGAGGGAGGCCCCGTGGAGGCCAGGGCCCACCCGCAGCACCAGAAGGATGCCCAAGAGCAATTGCACAAACACAGGAACTCCCCCTGGGAGACCCCGGACTGCACCCCACTCCCAGGCTCCCCACCCTTGTCCTCGGGGTTTCTGGCCTCCGAGGGGCAGGGCTGGCCTTTCCACATGCTTCCGAGGGGTCCTTCGGGGAGGGGCAGCGTGGATGTCCCTTCAAAATGGTCCTCAGTGAGAGAACCTTCTGGATGCGGTCACCACGGTCGCACGACGGGGGCTGTGGCTGTGGTTGGGACCAGCCCAGGTGACCAGGGCAGGGGACCCTCAGAGGAGGCCTGGAAGAGAGGTGGACGGTCCCAGGACAGGGGTGAGTTAGGGGAGCACTTGGGACCTGGGGCCACTGACTGCGGAGCCAGGGAGAATGGGCCGCCCCCCTCCGCCCCCCCCCTGTGAGGACCTGCCCTGGGAGAAGGCGCTGGGCCTGATGAGGGTCCCCGGATGCTCACAGACGGCAGGAAGGCACCCCCCTTCTCCCCCACCGCCTTCTAGGAGCTCCTGGGCTGGTGGGGAAGAGGGGAGTGGAGGAAGGAAAGGAGCAGCCAGATGGCATGGGAGGGGCACAGGGGAGGAGAGGACGGGCGCAGGGGAGGGGTGGAGGGGTGTCAGGGAGGGCTCTGGTGGTGAGGCTGGGCAGGGAGGGTGTCTGGGGGAACCCCAGGGGCTGCCTCATGGGGCTCCAGGAGCTGGTGAACTTGAGAGAGAGGAGAGTGGGGGCGGGAGAAGGAGAGGAGGAGGGGGAGGTCAAGGTCAGCGTGGACCTGAGGGCCAGTGGGTCACATGGGGCCTCCCAGGCCTCGGTGGTGCTGGATTCAGGGGCCCCCGCTGTGGGGGTGGGGTTCCCAGGCCGAGCAGCAGGATCTGTAGAGACACGGGGTTCGCAGGGATGAGAAAAAGAGGAGGGGTGTCAAGGACAAGGACATTGAGGCAAGGAGGTGGGGTCCCTGCTGCCTTCTCCTGAGTGGGGGGAGGGGACAGGGTCCAGAGGCTCTCCCCAAGACTGAGGCTTTGTGAAGGCAGCTCAGGGGTGCACTGGGCGGAGCCTCGTTCTTCATGGCCCTGTTCCCTCACTCACGTGTGTGCCGGGCACACACCCCTGCCGGGCACACACACCCTGACACACACCCTGCCAGGCACACACCCTGCCAGGCACACACACATACCCTGGTACACACACACCCCTGCCAGGCACACACCCCCTGGCGCACACGGTCTCACCGTCACTCTCCCTCTCCCGTGCACACACTCCCTACACCGGCCAGGCTCTGGAGGCCCCAGGCATCTTCCTGGGCTGGTCTTCGCGTGGCTGACGACATGCACACGCATGCACACACACGTGCACGCACACACACGCACAGATGCTTTCCCCTGGCCAGCGGGCAGGAGGCCACTCTGAAGCAGCAGCCCGGAAGGCCGGTGTGCACCCCGAGGAGAGGAGCTCAGTCAGACATAGAGGACCCCTCCCCGCAAGACGTTTGGTGCCGAGAGCTGTTTCCCCTCCCGGTGGGCAGCGTTTCCAGTGAATCGCCATGGGAAACCTGGAGTGTCACTCACGCGCACGTACACACATGCACACACACACATATACCCATACACACATGCACACACATACACATGCACGCACACAGAGCTTCCTGAGAAAGTTGTGTTTGTCCTGTTTCCTGCCCTGAAACCCCAGGCTTACCTCCCCCCTCCCCCCATAACCCAGTCCTCATCTCGTGGGCAGAGTTCTTGGGGTGCCTCAGCCTCTGGGGAGCTTCACTCCGCCTCTCCTCACAGCTGCCTGATGGGAAGTTGCAATGACAGAGGCTTTCGCTGGAAAGGGGAGCAGATCTGGGTACAGTGGTACCTCGAGATACGAGTGCCCTAACATACGAGATTTTTGAGTGATTTTTGCTTTGAAATACGAGCAACATTTGAGATAGGAGTCATCGCGCGGATCGGCCGGCTGCACACGACCCACCAGTTTACCGCGACTCGAGCGTCTCATAGTTTCCCACGCCTCAAGGTTACGGGACGAATTAAACTCGTGTCTCGAGGTACCACTGTACAGGACGTGGTGGGGCGGGGGCGGGGGGGGGGTGGCTACAGGCAGCCTGAGAGGAAGCCTCCGCCCGGGGACACGGACAGCCCAGGACCAGGGTCCTCAGATGCTGTCACACTGACACACGTGCATGCCGAACACAGACACACACAACCCCACCTCCCACCGCACATACACAGACACACTCGGGGACACGCAGACACACTACACACACTGACACACTGACAGGCACGCGCACACACAGATCCGTCTTCTGTTGGTCTGCACTCCCTTCAGGCTGGAGCCTCCAGGAAATGCCCCCTCTTCACACAACCTGCGCCCCCTTCCCCCCACCCTCCGCTGCCCCAGTGCCCCCCTCTTTCCTGCTGCCTACCTTCCTGAGAAATGAGGAAACATGCCTTGCCTTAGGCTTACACACTCTCTCCACCATGGGGGACGCGCCCTCAGGCTCAGTGTACTGTGGCTGTGACACCAGGGGGGACCAGGGGCAGGGAGGATGGAGAGGATTGGGGGGCACCCACCCCACCCCCACAGCTGGGGGCAAACTCCGCAGAGCACGAGGGAGCAGAGGCTGTTCGGGTCAAGGTTAGAGCCCTGGGAGTCCGAACTACCCCCACCCACCCTTACAGCCCTCCCCGGGGACTTCCCTCCCGGAAGCCTCAGTTTCCCCATCTGTAGAGAGGGTGCAATGCACCTCACAGGGCTCGGGTAAGAGTTAATAACAACATAGCGATAAAGTTATAAGCCCTGGGAGCCCAGAAAAGAAAGTGGGGGTGGGATGGGTAACCTCAGCCCCCGGCCTCCCTGGCACAAGCCCCCCCCCAAACTCCCCCTCCTCCGCCTTCCTCTCTCGGCTGCTCCCCACAGGACCGCCTGCTCCTCAGGCAGAGCCGGCTCCGCCAGGAGGGGGCTGTGGGGGCTCCAGCGCCCCTCCAGCCTCAACCTGCCTCCCGCCGAGGAAGACAGAATCCTCTCCTGCCCGTTCAGGTTTCTACACCCCCAAACCCACAAACAATTTTGCATATATTCAAATCTCCCGTTGTTTCCCAGTCTCCAGTTCCCCGTCTCCCCCTCCCACCTCCCCCCACCCCCCCAAAAAAAAAGAGAGAGAGAGAGAGAAAGGAATTACAAAAGCCCGTCATTTGTCTCCGTCCCCGCACCCCATCTATCAGGCCGCCGAGCCCGTCGCCTCGAATGAGGCGCGCGCCCGGACGGCCGCTTTAATGGGGCGCCGCGTGTGACTGCGGCGGGCGAGGCGGGCAGCGGCGGCATTTGCATACATATTAAACGGCGCCGTAAAAAATGCAGACATGCAAACCATTTGGACGGCTGCTCGGCGCGGAGCCGGCCAGGAAATCAATCTTCTGGCTTCTTAAAGGAGACCTGCCCGGGAGGAGGCGGCCAGCCCGCAGCCGGAGGGGCCCCGGGCGGGCGGGGGCCGCCGTCCTCTGTCCATCTGTCCGCTGGAGCGGAGCCAGAGGCGGGGGTCCCTTCCTGCTGCCACCGCCGGGAGCCAGGGGGACCGGGAGCCAGCCCTGGGTGGGGGTCCTGGCTCCGCCTGCCGGCTCCCCTCGCCCCGGGCCTCCCCCGCCCACAGTGGGTGCTGGAGCTGGCCCCTCGTTTGCTGGGTTGGGGGCTTAAGCCACTGACCTGGGGGGGGCAGCCCCTCTCTATGCAGAGCCCGGATCCCCAGCCGGGTGCGGAGGAGACGGACCAGGAGCACAGGTTCTGATGGCCAGCGGCCCGAGTTGGAAGTCACTCTGCACTGCACAAGCTGTGTGACCTCGGGCAAATACATCAACCTCTCTGTTTCCTGAAAAAAGTGGATACCGCCGAAACCGGTTTGGCTCAGTGGATAGAGCGTCGGCCTGCGGACTGAAAGGTCCCAGGTTCGATTCCAGTCAGGGGCACATATCTTGGTTGCGGGCCCATCCCCAATGGGGGGGCATGCAGGAGGCGGCTGATCGATGTCTCTCTCATCGATGTTTCTAACTCTCTATCCCTCTCCCTTCCTCTCCGTAGAAAATCAGTAAAATATATATATTTTTTAAAAGGGGATACTGCCTGCTTAGGCACGTGGCATTCAAGGAGGTCAATCGCTGCCTGGCACTCAGTAAGAACTCGGTCAACAGTGTCGGAGCCGAGTATGGGAGGGGAAATCCCGTTCCTGGTGTGGCTTTCCAGGTTAAAACCCCTCTCCTGGGGCAGCCACTCCCTCCACAAGCCTCCCCACCTATCCCTGGGACAGGGTGAGCTAGCTCACCGGGATCACCGACCCCCCAGTCAGGGACCCCCACTGCTGCCTCCAGCCCCATGGGGCCAAGAGGCAGCTCTGCAGGGGCAGCGAAGGCATGGAGGGGCGCCACCCTGACCAGCCCCGGACGGACAGAACATCTGTGTGGACGGACAGAACATCTGTGGCACCAGAAGGACAGGGACCCGGAGCCCAGGCGGAACCAGGCAGCGCTGCTCACGCCACCCCCCTCTCTGGGTTCCTTTCCAGATGAGGAAACCGGGGCCCAGCAAGAGGCGCCCCGGCCACTGAGCTTGAAGGGGGTGGAGCAGGGACTCGCATCGCAGGTCAGGGAACACGGCTCCCCGAAGGCCTGTGAGGAAGAAACCTGCCTGCTCCGAGCCTGCGCTCAGGCCGGTGCCCAGCGCCCGCGAAGGTCCCGCCGGGAAGGGAACAGGAAGGAGGAAAACGGATCAGAGAGCCCGTCTCGTTCTGCGCTCCTGGAGGCGAGGAGGGGAGGGGAGGGGAGCAGCGTGCCCGGGCCAGGCAGGGGGCCGTGCTGGGGAGATGGCGGGCGGGGGTGTGCACCCTCTCCAAGACCCCGGGCTTGAGGGAACAGAAAGCCAGAGCTGGGGGGGAGGGGTTTGCCTTCAGGTGGGAGAGGGTCCCTGTGATCACGGCTTCCCACCTGAGTGGCTGTTCCGACTTGCAGCCTGGAACCAAGAAGGCCGAACCCCCAGGGTGTGGCCCAGTTCGGGGGTGCCTCGCTGTGTGACCTGGCAAAGGCCCTGCCCTTTCTGGACCCATGTGGCTGAGCTGATGGCACCCCTTTCCCTGTCCCTCCTCGAAAGACACCCCCTCCCCCGTCACCCCTCGCCTCGGGGCTCCTGGCCTCTGCCCCTCCGCCTCCTCTGCAGCCCCAGAGCCGCCCGCTGCCCGGCAGGCAGGCAGGCCGTGGGTGGAGGAAGCGGGCGGCGGGCGGGAAAAGGCAGGAGGGGCGGCAGTTACAGGAACCGGCGGGGCCCGGCGATTGCTCAACCGGGGAGCCCGGCCCAGCCAGCCTCCACAGGCCCCGCTTCCAGGCGCCTCCCGCCCCGCTCCCCGCTCCCCGCTCCGCATTGCAAGCATTCCTGGCCAACCCCGGCCGCTGCGGCCCAGGCAGGGGGACTGCGGCAGACTCACAGCACACACAGCGAGCTGAGGCTGCCCGAACACTTAACCCCTTCCCTCCTCCCAGCCCAGGCTTCAGCTGGGGGGCTGGGGCCGGGTGGCCAGGTCCGGTGACCCGCCAGTTCGTCCAGGCCGGCCCCAGGTTACCAACCTGGATGGACAGGCTATCTGTCCGGCTGGCACAGGCTCCCCTGGTTCTGGGCACCGCGCCTGGCAGCGGGCAGGGAAACCCAGCAGGGCAGCCTTCTGGGAGCCCGTGTTGGAGTAGGGGAGCTGGATAAACAGGCAATTTCAAGGTTTTGACCGTGAGGGGCCCTACCAAGGAGAAGTCCAGCGTAATAAGCCTGGGTGTGAGCCGCAGTGGCTCCTGCAGGCAGGGGGGACTTCTTGGAGGAAGGGACCTCTAGGGAGCCATGAGGAGAGCGGGTGAGGTTTCACGCAGAAGCAGCAGCGAGCGTGAGGCCAGAGGCTGGTGCATCCCACTGTGTGTGTCCCGAGGAGAGAGGGTGAGAGAGCTGGGCCTGGGCCAGGCCCCAGAAGGCCTGGGGGCCCCGCGGGAGCCGGGGAGCCACGGAAGCGCTCCCCTGCGGAAGAGCATGGGCCAGTCCGGCTCTGGGCACGGAGGTTTCCTCGAATGAAAAGCAGAACCTGACCAGAGGGAAGCAGCACGCGTTCGCGGACAAACCGTCTCCTGGAAGGCCGAGCCCCTGAGCCACGCCAAAGTGCCACCACCAGGAGACACGTCGAATAGCAGCCTGGCAGTGGGGGCCTGGCAGCGGGGCCTCCTGGGGCGGGGGTGCGGAGTGGGCCCTCTGAGCCCTGCCCCCACAGGCCAGCTCCCGGGAGCAGGCTGGCTCCTCCTCCCAGGAAGGGGTTCGCCCCTCCCACACCCCAGAGCCAGGCTGCAGACAGCTGCGGCTCAGGGAGGCAGGGTTTGTGGAAGGTGGGAGGCACCGGGAGATCAGCCCACAGCCTCCTCACCTCCCAGCTGACTCGGGTCCGGAGGCAGCAGCGGCTGGCCGGCTCCCACCAGCCACAGAGCATATGCCTAGGGCACAGGGGGCTGAGGTGTGCACCTGGACAGCACACGTCCAGGAGGAGGCCAGCATGCCCGCGATCTTGGCACCCATAGAGGACACCCCCAAATCTCTAAGGAACCCCCAATCAAAGCCCCCTTTCGCTCCCCACCTCTCATGAGGCCTCAGGTCTCCTCAGGAGGCAGAGGCCCAGAGAAACAGAGATTCGAGTCCAGAAAACCAAGAGCCGTTGGGAGACGGGCCGCCAGTAAACCCCGCTGGCCGGGGGTCAGTGCCTCTGCGCCCCGAGACCCTGAAGGATGAGCCAGGGACAAAGCAAACTGGTGGGAAACTTTCTAGACTGATATTTTCACAGGAGACAAGTCTCCTTTTCGTCCTCTTCTTTTTATCTTTTAAATATATTTTTATTGACTTCAGAGAGGAAGAGAGAGGGAGAGAGAGAAACATCAGGGATGAGAGTGAATCATTGATTAGCTGCCTCCTGCATACCCCCCACTGGGGTTCCAGCCCGAAACCCGGGCCTCTGCCCTGACCAGGAATCCAGCTGCGACTTCCTGGCTCATAGGTCGATGCTCAACCACTGAGCCACACTGGCCAGGCTTCTCCTTCTTTTTAAATGAAGCATTGCTCGGAGCGCCACCACCCCAGCGATGAAAAGGAAGCTGTCCACATTGGAGAGGAAGGGGTGGGCTTGCATCCCCACATGGGCTCTGTGTCCGCTTGGCCAGCCCCCGGCTTCTCAGAACCGGCTGAGGGCCAGCAGGCAAGCCCAGAGGACTGGGGAAACTGAGGCCCCGGGAGATGCAGGCATGTGCCCCCAGAGACCAGCCTGACCCAAAGACGGCCTCCGTCCGCCCGGGCCCAGACTGCAGGACCCGGAACCAGCGCCGGCCTTGCTTTCGGGGCCTCTGTGCCTGCTCTGTTTGTTGTGACAGCAAATCCAGCAGGAGCTCCCCAAGTCCCGCTCTGCGGGTGGGTGCTTCCCTGGCCAACACACCCAGGACACGCCCTCTGTTGCAATCGTGCCGGCAGGGCAGGAAGGGGCCGGCCCAGCGCCGTGTCCGCACAGGCCCGGGAGGAGGGGCGAATTCCTCCCAGCCTCCTGAGCCTGTCCTGCAGCCCAGGTCCAGTTTGGATCCGCTCTTGGTTACAGAGCGGGGGCTCCTTCCAGGCAGTCTTTGCCCCTGGATGCCACCACCTTCCTGATGGGCATCAGCTCTGCAATGGTAGAGCCTTCCAGAAGCCTTGGATCAGACCAGCGATTGTCCCTGTTAACCTGATCACAGCTACTGTTTCCCCGAAAGTAAGACATCCCCTGAAAATAAGACCTACTTCCAGTTTTGCCTCTTGCTGTCATATAAGGCATCCCCCCCCGAAAATAAGACCTCCCCGAACATAAAGCCTCCCCCGAACATAAGGCCTCCCCAGAATATAAGGCCCCCAAAGCTACCGTCAGGCGTCTGACTCCTGATTTAAAGAGACCTCGCCCTGCCTGAACAGCTCCGGCTGCGCTGCGGCCCATCAGTGAGCTGGTCTGTGATGACAACGACTAACGGACCGTAGACAGGTCACAAATTTCCTTTTTTTTTTTTCTTCAACAATAAATGTGCACCGTCTTCTTCTTCATGGAAAAATAAGACATCCCCCGAAAATAGGGCCTAGCGCAGCTTTGGGAGCAAACATTAATATAAGACACTGTCTTATTTTCGGGGAAACGGGGTAGGGGAGTTCCCCCGTATCATCCCATTGTACAGACCGGAAACCGAGGACCGGGAAGTCACCTGCTGAGTCACATCGCTAACGACAGCCTGGGATGCAGGCGTCCCAGGCGCCCAGGTGCCCGCTCTCCCCTCCCTCGAGGCCTCCCAGCGGTGAGGCTCTGATATAAAGTGAGGACCCCCTGGCTCACCCGACTTCCCATTGTGTTGGCGCACAGGGAGCAGGTATTTGATCTCACCGGTTGTGATTAGTTTATCTTTGGCTTTTACCCGTCCTGCTTCCCCTCCACTCGCCTCCTCCGCCTGGGTTCACCCACGTCACCACCTTTGTCTCTGAACTTCCAGAAGGCCGAGGGCAGCTGGTGTGGCTGTAGCCGTCACACACACACACACACACACACACACACACACACACACACACACGCTTGAGTGGCCTAATGCAAACCTACTGCTGGGGGTGGCACAGCGCCACGGTGCCCGGGAGGGACCTGGCACAGGGGAGCGAGCAGCCCCTGGGGCTGGATCCTTCCGCTTGCTGCTCACTGGGGCTGGTGGGCTGATTTCCTGGCCTCTGGCCCCTCCCCTCACAGGTGAGCAGGTCCACTTCTCAGCGTCACTAACCGGCACTAAACGGGTAAGAAACCAGCTGCGCGAATGAGGCAAGTGGTCTGTCCTTGCAGCGAAGTGATGGTTGCCATGGTAGCCTGCAGGATGGTCTCCAGACGATTCTTACTTCCTGGTTTTCACATCTCTGCAGGCACCACCCACAATGCAGAGGGCTGCCCTGCGTGACCCACCAGGCCAGGTCATAAAAGACGCTGCTGCGGCCCAGCCGGTGTGGCTCAGTGGTTGAGCTTCAACCTATGCACCGGGAGGTCACGGCTCGACTCCCAGTCAGGGCACATGCCCAGGTGGCAGGCTTGATCCCCAATAGGGGGCATGCAGGCAGCAGCCGATCAATGATTCTCAGTCATCATTGCCGTTTTTTGTCTTTCTCTCCCTGTCTCTTCCTCTCCGAAATCAATAAAAGATGTTATTTAAAAAAAAAAAAAAAGAGCCGAGAACGGTTTGGCTCAGTGGATAGAGCGTCGGCGTGCGGACTGAAAGGTCCCAGGTTCGATTCCGGTCAAGGGCATGTACCTTGCTTGTGGGCACATCTCCAGTGTGGGGCGTGCAGGAGGCAGCTGATCTATGTCTCTCTCTCATTGATATTTCTGACTTTCTTTCTCTCTCCCTTCCTCTCTGTAAAAAAACAATAAAATATATTTAAAAAAAAAAGATACTGGCTTCTGCCTGGTTCTCCTGAATCACTCCCCTGGCAGGAGGGGGAGCGGGGGGGGAACCAGCAGCCATGTTGGGAGGAAGCTTAAGCAGCCCTGCAGAGGAGTGCCAGGGGCCAGGAGCCTAGGCGGCCTGCCAGCAGCCAGCACCTCCCCGCCAGCCCTGGGGGTGCGCCTTCTTAGAAAGCCGGCCTCCCGCCAGGTGGCTGCAGCCCCGCTGACATCATGAGCGACACCTCAAAAGAGGCCACAAGCTGGAACCAGCCCTTCAGGCCACTTCTGAAATCCCTCCCCAACGGAACTGAGACAATCCGTGCTCCCTGTTTGAAGCCACTGCGTGTGGGGTGCCTGTTATGCAGGGAACTAATTGCCCATCAGGCAATGAATCCAGGACCAGAGAGACCTTGGGGTGGTGAGGGCCTTTCATTGACTGGGTTCCCAAAGTGTGTTCCTTGGAATACAGCCCCCAGAATCTGCTCAGCACAGCAACAGTCGGCCAAGGGTGGGCAGACTGCAGACTTGGGCCCCTTATTTGAGGTTCCTGGGCCCCTGGGCAGGCCCCCCAGGCCAGGAAGCTCAGCATGGTCTGCCCCCCCCCCCCTCCTCTGGAAATCTCTCTGAGCTCTGGCCTCACAAACACAGCCAATCGGTCCGGCAGCAGGACCCTGGGGCACATTAAAGATCGTGGCCAAGATGAAGCAAAACCACGGCCAGCCTGACACTGGGTGGCCTGTAGCTTTAAATATATATATATATTTTATTGGTTGCAGAGAGGAAAGCAGAGGGAGAGATAGAAACATCAATGATGAGAGAGAATCATTGAACAGCTGCCTCCTGTATGCCCCACAACCCGGGCATGTGCCCTGATCAGGAATTGAATCCTGACTTCCTGGTTCACAGGTTGATGCTCAACCACTGAGCCACACTGGCCGGACTGGCCTGTGGCATTTATATGTGACCAGGTGGCCAGCTGATCCTTTCCCTGGGCTCCTTCCCATGGCAGGACCTGGGTCTGCCCGGGTCCCCCCCGGTCCCAGCAGCCTTACAATCAGGGGAATGGGTTGGGGGTCTGGGCCACAGTTTGGCTGGGAACCTCCGTCTATTGGGGGACCATTTGGGATCCAAATTCTGCAGCCCCCGTTCTCACCGGCTCCGTAGCCCGAGCCACGTGGGCCATGCTGTGCCCTGAAACCCTCTACCCCTCGCCCTCCAGACCAGGCCCTCGGAGCCAGAAGCTTCTCGGTGGAGCGCAGTCCTGGTCTTACAGCAGGAACCGCCGGAAAACAGCTTTGGGTGCAGAACAATTCAGGCTACAGGCAGCTTCAGGAGCGAATCCACCCCCATCGGAGGGGGAAGGTTGGGCTCCGAAAACCACATTCTTTGGGGCCCCTGGGGCTCCGTGGGGGTGGGAACAGAGCTCACTCCACACGCTAGGGGGCAAAGGTCGCTCCTTTTGCTGAACACGGAATTTTACCCTCGTGGTGCTTCGTCTTCCAGCATGGACATTCTGGGGCTGCCCTGCCGGGCCAGAGGTTCCACCGTGCGCACCTCACTGCTCAGCGTGTGCCCCCCACCCCCACCCCGGGCCCAGCATCTGCCTCCCCTGGGAGACCCTGCCCAGGTCTCGAACGAGACCCTGGCGGGGATTCGAGGCCCATGAAAGGTGGGGAGTGCCGGGGTACACCCAGAACTGCCACCTCAAGTCCCCCCAGCCCCCCCTCATGAGCTGCCAGGCCTGCCCTCCTCCCTCCCTGCCCAGACTGTCATCTTGGCCTCAGAGCGGGTCCGTGTGCACCCCTCAACCTCTGCATCCCCCAGAAATCCGCTGAGAGGTCAGGGCACGACAGAGTGTGACGTCAGGAGACTGAGTGAGAGATAGTGCCAACAGGAAAGCCATCACGCCTCCCAGAGCACTCACACCCCGGGAGGGAGGCCATGGGCCCGGGGCTCAGGGCGGGAAGCCCCCCACTGTGGTCACCCAGCCAGTGTGACCCCCTCCCCTCCCACCAGCCACCGAGATCTCCCCAGACCCCGTGCTGCATGAGGACTTGGGGATGGGGACGTGGATTGTCAAAGAGCTGTGCCCCCATCCCAGCCGGCTTAAACCAGGGGTTCCCAATCAGGGGTTCCCAATCAGGGGTTCCCTGGGAGGCCCCATGGCTCTTGAAATCCTGGGCGGTCGCTGCACCCTCAGCAAGGGCCAGGCCTCCTCCACGGCCTGCGTGCACCAGGCTCCTCCGCTTTGGGTGGGATTCTCAGAGTCCCTGTGCCCATTCAGACTCTCCAGGGCTGCGCTGGGCAGTCAGCATCATTGCCCTGGACCAACCCCAAACGGGCGCGATTATGTTACTCAACAGACGGGGTTCGCTTCCCGGCAAACAGGGGCCTTCTGGCTGCGGCAGCAGGAGGACTTCTCTAGTGGGAATGGGGGAGGCCTTCGCGTAGACACCCGAGTTCCCGAAGGAGGGTGTTTGTCTCAATTACTTTTCAGAGCCGCACCTGCCTGCCTGGGGGTACAGAGGCAGCGGGGGGGATGCCCTGGGTGGCAAGGACACCCCAGGTCTCTCCCAGATGCTCCCCACGCCACGTTCTCCACAAGAGCTGATCTCGAGGGCGACGTGCAGGCTCTTGCTCGCAGGTTGCAGGGGAGCCAGGGATGGGGGTGGGGGGGGAGCCAGCCGCAGACACACCGGACTGGCTTGCACAGACCTGCACCGAGACGGGCGTGGGCCTCTGCCTCCACAGGGCCGGCACCGTCCCCCCACCCTGGGCGTGTCCACATGTGTGTGTGGGGCCGGGTGGGGGTTCTCTTGCTCCTTCTAGGCAGAGCCCTCTCCCATCCCTCCCGCCTGCACCCAGGCCCCCAGGAGGCTTGAGGGCTTGGGGGTTCCCGAGCGCGGAGGCCAATGGCCAGGGCTCTGGGGTCCGATGGATGCGGGGCTCCCAGTCAGCTGACTTCCCCCTCGCCTCCCTGGCCATCTGGTGGGGGGAGGGGACCCCAAGCTCCTGACCACGGACAGACGTCCTTCCATCCAGGACCTGAAGTCATCCTTGGCCACCTCGGGTTCGTCTCTGTGCCCTGACAGGGCGCCCAGTGCCCCGCAGTCGGGACTCTAAGCGTCTCCCGCGCCCAGCTGAACCCCTAACCCCAGTGGGGCTCCCCGTCCACCACCGGGCTGGCCAGTTTTCCCTGTGGAACCTGGAGCAAGCCACGCCCCCTCCGCGGCTCCTTGTCCATGCCTGGGAGATGGGATCCGGCTCGCTGGCTCCTGGGGGCCGGGTGAGGGCAGCCTAAGAGGTGAAGAGTTGAGTGCAGGACACCCCACACCGGGGTCTCAGGATCCGGCCTCCCAACGGCCAAATGCAATGCGGGGCGCGGGGCAGGCGCTCAGGCACTGCTCGGGGTTCAGATTTTTAAAAAAACCAACGTTTCTTACAGGATGAGGATGAGAAGCTTAGGTGATTGGTAGAAAACAGAGACATTTTTAAACAGAGAACGCTTGATCTCTCTCTCCCCACCCATTTTATAGGTGAGGAAGCCGAGGCTCAGGCAGGTCTCATGAGAGTCCCAGGGTCACTGAGGGCTGAGTCCGGCTCTTCACCATCAGAGCCTTGGGCTTACCACCCCACCCTCTCTGAGACGTCTGCTTACACCCCCAGAACCAGGGGCCCCATCATAGAGGTAAGAAACAGAGACCCAACTGCAGGTAGGACTTAAATCATGCCAGAAATCACAGAGGGAAGGCAGAGCCACTTCATAGAGGTCTCTGAGTCATGTCGCACGAAAACGGGGTAACTCCGCCAGAGCGAGACGCCCCAAGACGGAGCCAGGGCTGGTCAGCCTTCACCCGCTTCCCTCGTGAGCAAGGAAAAGGAGGGGAGAGAGAGGATCCTTTCAGCAGCCGCCTGGGTTTTAGTACAAAGTCTGCAAGAGTGGGGGGTGTGTGGGGTAGGGGGGGAGGGTTCCATGCTCTGTGGCTTTCTCCAGGGGGTCTCCGAGAGGGTCTCTCCAGCAGCTGTGTGAGCTGGTGATTCAAATCCGAGCGGGCCCCGGAGCCGCGGAACCCTGGAGTCACCTCTGCCAGGCAGGTGACCTCTCTGACCCTCTGTCTCTTCATCTGAACCGCGCCCAGCCAATTCTTACTGTCCGGCTGCTCCTGGTGGTGTGGGCGTTGGGTGGCAGGGACTCAGCCCTGGAGGGGAGGCCAGCCTGGGCCTTCCCCCCGCTCACCGCCGAACCGGGGAGCCAGCAAGCGCAGAGACTCACCGGGGCAGGTACCAGCTCAAGGGAAGTAACGCCGGGTGAGGATGCTCTCGGCCTGAGGCGGGCACTCAGGGCTCCAGGTGGGCACCCCGGCAAGGCAGAGCCCCGCCTGGAGCACATGGGAAACTGCTTTTATCGCTGCCGTGGCGATGGTTATGCCTGGAACCCCAATAACACTGGGCTGCCTTGGGGCGCGCGCAGCCTCCTCCCCGTGTCTTGTTCAACAGAAACCCCAGTCTGACATCCCCACATCCGTGAAAAGCAGCCTAAATCTTCCTGAGCCCTCAGAAACACCAAAGGGGAACCCCTCTGCACGCCGAGCACTCTCGAGGCTCCCTGTGCCAATTTATCTGCCGGGAGTGTCTCCCGGGAGCTGCTCCAGAAACACCTCCCTCCCCTGCGCCTCCCTTTCCGCCTCCCCGGAGCAGGCGCTGCTGCTGGGCCTCAGGAGGCAGGGGACTGGCTGGACCCGGGCTCTGTGGTGCTGCGGAAGGGCTCTGTGCCTCAGTTTCCTCATCTGCCAAATGTGGGTAACGAAACAAAAAAAATGTGGATGACCAAAAAAAAAAAAATGTGGGTAACTGGTTTCAGCGAGTTCTTGTGGGGGTTTGGTGAGCCTTCCACCCACAGAGCACCGGGCCACGGCCAGGGCTGGGCCCACAAACTCTGGACCGCTCCGAGGCTAGGATGGTGCCGGGAAGGGGGATTCTCCTTCCTCATGGGGCCTCGGTCCTGGGGCAAAGGATGGGGTCTGGTGGTCAGAGATAGCGGGACGGCCGCAGAGGACCCGCAGGGCATCAGGGCGGGCTTCCCAGAGGAGGGGCTAGAGCGAGAGGGTCGAAAGGAGCTCCAGGCGGAGGCCACAGCCTGGGCCCAGGCCTGGAGGGGAGACCGGGGCGGGTTTGGGGAGCACAGGAAGTCCTCCCACCTCCCCCGTCATCGTTGACACATGGATGCAGCGCCAGCGCCTGATGCTCACGGAAGGCTCGCTGCCCACACCCGGGGGGATCCGAGGGCAGCAACTCACTCCCAACCACAGAGGGGGACCAGATCTGAACGAGACGACGGCAGAGCCTCATCTCCTGACTCCTGGCTCCGATGAGAACTGAGGCGCCAAGACGGGCCCAGCGCACCCCTAGGATCAGGATCGTCCCAGTGCAGGGCGGCCTGTGACCGTCTCCCCCGTTTGACAGAGGAAGACTCGGAGGCGTGGGGAGCCCACAGCATCCCTCCAGGCCTGCCTTTCCCCCCTCTCTCTCCCAGGACCCAGGACCAGCCTGGGGTGCCAGGGGGGGCCGCAAACACCAGGACCGGGTTGCTCTGGGTACAGGCAGGCGCAAAAATAAATACACACGGGGCAGGGCCAGGGGTGGGGCATGGAGGTGGGGATACGGGTGGGTCTTGCCAGGAGGCCGGCCAGCCAGCCAGCCAGGGAGGGGGGCACAGGGCCCTGGGCGGCCCCTCACTCACTCACTCCCTCCAGGGCGAACCCCAACTCAGCTTCCCGGGAGAAGACACCACCCCGGCTGGGCGGGGAGAGGGACCACCGCTCTGGGCGCCCAATCAGACGCACCCCGGTCTGATGGGGGAGGCAGCCGGGACGCAGGCCTCGGGGACCCTCCGGGAGGAGCCCCCTCCCCGCGATGCCCATCCGGACTCGGTGCCCCCGGCCCCGGCCCCGGCCCCCCGCCCCCCCAGCCTCATTAGCACCGCCGCCGCGGTCCCCCCTCGCTTCCTTCCGGTGGCTCCAGAATTTAAAGGTTAAATCCTAACCTCGTCTCAGCAGTTTCTCCCGGCTTTGCCTCCCCAGCGCCAGCGGCGGGTAATTATATGCATCTCCGAGCAGCCAATCAGCTGTCAGGCTGACAGATACCGATCGCCGCGTTTTATTTTTAGCTGTGCTACCCCCTCTAGTTGCAAAAAAAAATTCTGTTTGTTCTGGGCGCCGCCGCTGCCTGCCCGGCGGCTCTCCTCTGCGCCAGCCCAGGCCCGCCGCCGCCGTCCCTGCAGCCTGGGGGGCCCCAGCGCACCGATGCCCACCCCCCACACCAGCTGCGGCCTCTGCCTCCCCTCCCCGGGGCTGGGGCTGCCTGGGGGACAGGGGGGCAGGAGCAGGCGGGTGCACAGGCCCCTGGAGCCCCAGGGCGGCAGAGGAGCTGTCCCTGGCCTGGCAGCCGGGCAGAGAGCGGGCCTCACCTGTAGGCGGAGGCCAGGCCGGGAGAGGGATGGACACACAGACAGGCAGGACAGGGGAGAGGAAGAGGAGGGGGGATGGAAGGAAGGGAGGGAGGAAAGAGGGGAGACCAGCTCTCCCCTGGGGAAAAAGTCTCCCCCCAAAACTGAGCAGAAAGAAGCAGGAATGGCTGCAGCCCAGCTGGCACTGGAGGGGGTGTCCTGGGACCCGGGCCACCCTCCCAGGCCTGGGTGCCTCGTCTACAAGGTGACGGGCCAGGAAGTGCTCTCCGGAGCCCTTTTGCGGGTCATTCCAGAAGGTTCTGTGGACCTCCCTGGAGGCTCAGGAGGCTGACAGGTGTGGGGGCTTGGCAGGCCGGTCTCACAGGGTCTGTGGGAGGAGAGGAGGGAGGGATCGGAGGCCGGGCCAGCTCTTAGGTCCCAGACACCCGGATGGATAGGACCGTGGCGTTCGCTCCCCTCCTCCCAGCATGCCCTCATGTCACGGGCCGCGCCCTGCCCCACCGTTAGCCCAGGACAAACAGCACGGGGAGGGGGGGGCAGCCAGCATCGCCTCCGTTCTGGTTGACCCTGAGGGGAAAGGAAGGCAGTGCTGCCTAATGGTTTGGGCTTTGCAGCACACAATGATGAGGGTTGGAGCCGCAGGGCTGCTGTTTCCCGGCTCTGTGAGCCCCAGCAGATGACCCGAGGTCTCTGGGCCCCAGCGTCCCCCTCTAAAGGCAGGCCCCAAAGGCCCCCATCTTACAGGGGAGAGTGAAGTCACACGGGGGGGAGTGCTCCTCGTGGCCCCAGCACCCCGGGGGCCCAGCACCCTCGGGAGCAGGTATTCTTAGCATCTCTGTTTTGCGGATGGAGAAACTGAGGTTCATGTGACTCGCAATTGGCAGAGCTGGGACTAGAACCGCCTCTTCCTGGCTCGCTTTTCTCCGACACCCCAGATGGTGCGCGAGCAAACAGGGAAAGGAGAGCGGGAGAAGGGAGCTCGGAGACGGAGGAGAGGCAGGCAGGCAGCGGCACCGCGATCAATTACTTGGGCTATAAATTTCTGCTGTTTTGCAAAGTGAACACACCGCCTCGGAGCCGCCTGGCGCGCCGGGGCTGTTTGGGAGAAACCCAGCAGCCAGCTTCCCGGGGTGGTGGGGACGGGAGAGGGAGAGGGGTGACCTCCAGGACAGGCCCCCGGGGTCACCGGCCTGCGGAAAGGAGCAAGGGAGGGGACAGAACCTGAGGGTGCCAGGGGGGTGGAGAGGGAGCCTGCCTCCCCTCCTCCAGCAGCTCTTCTCCCTCTGCGCCCTTGACCGTGGCCGAGCAGTCCGGGCCAGTCCTGTCGGCACCGCACACACCTGGCCCGACCCTGACCGCTGCCTTCACAGGTGGCCCTGGGGGCGGCGGGGAGAGGCTCGCGGAACTCAGCTCCCTCATCTGTGAAATGGGGATGAGGACAGCATCCATCTGCACGAGATGGTGCCGGGATCAGAAAGATCTAGAAAATAAATGGCTTCGTCTGGGGCCGGCACACACACACAGAGTGTTATTGTTAATGTTAGTGTTCTATGAAGATAACAGAGGCCGGGAAGTCTGTAAAGGGCTAAAGGTAGTTTGGAGAGCAATGGAATTACAGTGGTACCTCGAGATACGAGTGCCCTAACATACGAGATTTTTGAGATCCGAGCCGTCGAGCGAGCGATTTTTGCTTTGAAATACGAGCAACAGTTGAGATACGAGCAATCGCATGGATCAGCTGGCTGCACGCGACCCACCAGATTACCGCGACTCGAGCGTCTCATAGTTTCCCACGCCTCAAGGTTACAGAACGAATTAAACTCGTATCTCCAGGTACCACTGTAAAAGGAGGGGCGAATCAGTCCTCCTTCTGATGGAAGGTGGTGGAAAGGGTCGCCCGCAGTGGGCATCTCACGGGCTTGACCTGTCTCAGCCTCCCAGCCTGTGGGGGGCTGGAGCGAAGGCCAGGATGAGGCAGCCCGGCTCCTCGCCCCACCAGCAGCCTTGGGACAGCCCCCTGAGGGAAAGCACCTGGGGGGTGGGGGAGGCCAGCTTCTCCCTCTGGAATCCAGGCACCCCAGGAAAATGGGATTCCGGGAACCCCGCTCAGGGCCTTCCGCGCCCGCCGTGGAATGGCAGGGCCCACAGCCTGGCAGAAGCAGCCCGGGTGCTCCTCTTCTGCTGGGCAGGAGGCCCTGTGGCAGCCAAGCAGCCCGAACCTTGGCATCCAGGAGCGATTTGTCAGGGAGAAAAGCACAAACGCCGCTCACCCCGAACCCTGGTCTTTGGATCCCAGACAGCAGCCCGAGTGCCTGCCGGGGTGGGGGATGGGGGAGGCAGGCTGGAACCAGGAAACTACAGGCAGAAAGAACGGAGGCGGGAAAGCTGGGGCAGAGGCGCCGGAGGGCAAGGGGGGACGCTGTGCATCGGGGTCCCAGAGAAGAGGGGTTCAGGTGGGCAGCAGGCTCGGGGCCAGAAGTGTCCACTCTCCAGCTGGGGGGTGTCCCGGACTGAAGGCAGTGGGGAGCTTGCTATTTTGAAGGAAACTGACGATGCATTCCTTTCAAACATGTGGATGGGGGTAATAGAAATGGCATTCTAATTAGGAGGGGCCGATGTCTGGCTGTCTATACCAAAGAGCCTCCAAATAAAAGTTCATTTCTCGCTCATGGGACAGTCTGATGGGCTGGGGAGGGTGGGGGAGGGACCAGGGTGCTGCCCCACACAGCCGCCACTCGGGGGCCCAGGCTCCTTCATCCTGTGGCTCCATCATCTTCTAGGGCCTCTCCCTCCTCTGCTCTAAACTTGTGGAAGGTGAAGGAGAGAGTGAAGGAAGGCCGGGAGGCAATTTATGGACCAAGCTAGAAGGAGAGGCACATCCCTTCGGCTCATCGTCCATTGGCCAGAGCACAGTCACGTGGCCGTGCCCACCTGCAAGGGAGGCTGGGAAATGTAGTCCAGCCGCGTGCCCCAGGGGAAAAGCATGAAGCAGGGTTGGATGAAAACATAGCCATGTCTACCACAAAGGCTGTCCTCTTGGAGCGGGTGAGCTGCTGCCCACAGAGCATCCGGTGTGGGGCCTGGCCACCGACGTGTGTGCCACCGCTGGCCATCCGTCCTAAAACCCGGAGACAGCTCACCGGAGGGAGGGCCAGGAGGACGGGTGTCTCAGGCTGTCCTAGCCCTCCTCCTGAAACCATACCTTCAAGCAGCGGTTCTCAACCTTTCTAATGCTGTGACCCTTTCATACAGTTGCTGTAGAGCCTAAGACCATGGGCAAACACAGATATTTACATTATGATTCATTAACAATAGCAAGATTAGAGTTATAAAGTAGGAATGAAAATAATTTTATGGTTGAGGGTCACCACAACATAAAGGGTCACAACATTAGAAAGGTTGAGAACCGCTGCCTTAAAGCATGTTGGGGTGCGGGGTGTTGAGAGAGAAGCGAGACAGGCATAGAGAGATGTATTTGGTCGAGGGAGCGCATCCATAGCTCTCACTGGATTCTTAAAAACTTGTGGCGTAACAGCTTAAAGGGAGGTGGACCCCAGAGCTCGGCTTGGTGCAGAATCGACTTAGTGAGGCCTCGGTACAGAGTCCTTGGGTCCTGATGGCCCCCCATTACCCGCAGCAGGAGGCAGAGCTAAGGATTCCCAGCCACCGCCTCCCCTCCCCCACAAACACGTCCCAGAGACCCTAATCAGGGCAGAGAAGGCCCCAGCTGGTCCGCCAGGTCCCCGCCAGGTCCCCGCCAGCTGCAGAGAGCAGGTTCCTAAAGTGCTGCCCTCCGAGGATGCAGGTGGGAGCTGAGGCCATGGTGCCCAGGGTCCCAGAGAATCGGGACAGAGCCGGGATTCACGTTCAATCTGCCCCTCAGGGTTAAGCAGTAAAAGGGGGCTGTTGGCTTCAGCAGAAAAGGACTTCACCCCAGATGGAGAGGGGAGCAGGGACCCGCCAGGGCCTCCTGAGGAGCAGGGGACTGGCCACCCGGCTGAGGAAGGAGGGCCCGTCCTCAGGGACGGGGGCTGGTGACACAGCCTGGGCACAGGCCGCTCCCGTGGTGAGGAAGAGCCGGGCATCTGGACTGCCAGCCCCCTGCCCAGGCTGCAACTGGGGGTGAATTCCCTGCTGAGGCAACTGGGGGGCTTCTGCCAGAAGTGGGGGTGGTGCGGGGCCAGCCAGCACAGCAGATGTCCGCCTGGCCTCTGCCCCTGGATTGTGCAATCACAACCAAGCCACCACGGCTGCTTCCCTGCAGCCCAGAGCCGCTGCCTCACCGGGGAGCCAGCCCAGAGCACAGCACAAGGCCCAGGGAGCCGGCGCCCCGCAAACCTGTGCTCCAAGCTCCCCCAGTTCCTGCAGGGGGGCAGCCAGCAGCTGGGGGCGGCGAGCAGCCAGCCGGGTGGCCCCACACCAGGCCGGGCTCCCGTGGGGCTGGCCAGGGGATAGAAACTTCCCCAGAAGGGACACCAAGGCCAGCCGAGCGTCTAGGGCAGAACCCGACCTCCCCCCACCCCCAGCGGAGGCCGCCGGCTGAGAGCGGTGCTGGAGCTGGAAGGAGCCAGAAACCACGACCATCACCAATTCCCTGCAATAAATCTCAGCACAGACCCACTGATTCTGATTCTCCCGGCTGAAGCTTGACTGAGAGGAGGGGAGGGGAGGGGAGGGGAGGGAAGGGGAAGGAAGAGAAGGGGAGAGGAGGGGAGGATGCAGAGCTGTGTGGGGTCTGCCCCCCAGTGCAGCCTGGGAACAGGGACAGTGCGCCTCAGGGGCCGCACCCCGGTCGGAGCCTGGGGCTGGGCTGGTGGTCCGCCCCTCCCCGTCCCTTGCCGAGCAGACCCGTGGTTGAGCTCGGGCCACAGGACACGGCGCTAATTCCTCGGCCTTTTGGAACCTGGAGGCAGCGGGTAGCGCCGCCCTCGTGGGCACATGAAGAGAGCGAGGCCGGGACTCTCTCTTTGCTGCGGCAGAGACGGTCCCTGCGCACCCCACCTCTCTCAGTGTGACCTCCGCCCAGCCCACTGATGCCCAGGGGTGGGGGACTTGGGGACCCGCCTGGCAGAGCCCAGCTCCCCCCCTCGCCGCCCCAGCTCAGTGGAGGGCACGGTCTGATTCGGAAGAGGCCCGGTCCCATCAGCCTCTCTCCCCCAGGCCAGGGGTCTCTGGGGCCCTCAGGCCGCCAAAGTCTCCCCCCACCTTGTTGGTAGGCAGAGGCTTAGAGAGCGCCCACCGCCACCTCCAGGAGGCCCTCAGGCCAGCACCAGCCCTGAGTGGACTGGAGCTGACGCTCCGCTCAGCTACCTGTCCCCTGGGCCCAGCGGGTGGAGGGAAAGGACAGAGAAAGGGAGACATGACTGATCCACAGGCCTCTCCAACAAGCGGGGCCTGCAAGCTTTTGGGGGCCTGCCTGCAGGTGGGCGGGACATTTATTGATTGATGGGACACAGATAGAGAGCCCCCACCCGCACCCCCACTCCCCTGCAGGCTCTGCTCCCAGCACCAGGGCTGTTGGCAGCTTTTATCCCATGAGCACTCTGCGAGAGGGGGAGGGGCTTTCACCTCCATGGTCCCCATTTTACAGAGGGGGAGACTGAGGAGCCGGAGGCCCCGCAGCCGGCAGGTGGCCGGTGAGCTCTCTGGCCCCACCCCCTCTCGCCCACCGCCCAGCTGTCCTCCTTCAGGCTTTGGAGCAAACCCCCGCCCCAGGAGGCCTCCCCTCCCGGGCATCATCTAAAACCCTGGTCGAGAGGGTTCTCTGTCTCCTTTGCAAGCCCTGGCCCACCCCCTCCTCTCCCACACGATGCTGCTCCGTCTTCTGGGCTCCCCGGCCCCCCTCTTCCCGGCAGTAAACACGCCCGATGCACAGTCTGGGGAGCACAGAGACCTCACGCGGGGTGTGATTGATCTGCTCCCGGGCCCGCCCCCGGGGCCCCTCCAGGCGCCAGGCCCACAGTCCCACGCGGGGCAGCTTCTGGGGGGCGAGGCCCGGCCCGGAGCAGGGGCGGGGAGGGCCTGCCACCCACCTTGGCTTTGCAGATCCTGGGTGGCTGCTCACCCAGGCCGGCGACATCCATCACAGCTGTCATCCGGGGATCTGCTGCGGGCTGGAGTCAGGCCCGGCGGGCACGCCCCTCGCCCTCCCAGCCCACCCAGTGCACTGCCATCCCCAGCCCCGCGTTCCAAAGGAGGACACTGAGGCTCCGGGGGCGCCGAGTCTGCGGGGCTCAGCCCGGGGCGTGTGAGCACCCCCCTTCTCATGGGGAGGCCCCTCGTTAGGCCTCCACCCCAGACCCCCAGTGCCACGCTGAGCAGCGTCCGTCCCTTCACCCGCCCAGCGCAGGCACACCCCGAGGCCAATCAGCATTCACCCCAAACTGTGATCCCAGAGGTTCCCATAAACCTGCTTTGCTCAACACAAAGGGAAGGGGGGTTCACTGAGTCTGGCGGTTTCCATGGAGCCCAGATGGTGCCGAACAACAATGGTCTCTCCCAGGGGTGCAGGGACCACAGGCCGGGAGGGCGCCCCGGTCCCCTGAGAAGGTGGTGGGGAGGACACACATGGAGCAGGGAGGCGCCCTCACCACCGGCCGCCGGCACAGAGACCTCTGGGTCCACGGACAGCCCCACCAGTGACACGGCGTGGGTATTGCCACGCTTTCCGGCCACTTCCCGCCGGGAGAACGGGCTTCCCGGCAGCACGCAGGCCCTGCCCTCCCCTGGCCTGGCTGCCGCCCCTGCGCCCGCTTCTCCGAGCCTCCCAGGCCCAGGAGTGCCACGGAGAAAGGACCTCACTGTCGAGCGGGGAATTTATCAAAGTCTCCCATGCAATGGTCCGTCCATCCATCCATCCATCCATCCATCTTTCCATTCATTCATTCGTTCATTCCATGCAGTCATCACAAAGCCTTGGTTAGCGTCTTTGTCCTCAGTGCCTAACTATCACCCCCCTCTCCCCAAGTCCCCCCAAACCACCGCCGACCCTCCAGACCCCCAATGCACTGGGGCTGGGCCGATGGGATGAAGTGAATCACATGTCTACACACCTTCCCTGAGCATCACATCCCACCAGGCAGAGTCTTTGGTCGTAACAGCCAGAGCGGGCGCCGAGTCTTACCGTGCGCTCAGGATGCTGTACGTTTCCCAGTTGCAGTGGCCCTAAGTGACCGGCGCTATCGTTATGATAGTCTTACTGTAATCACTCATTAATTCTTCCAAGTAATTCTTTCCAACATGTTTTTTCATTGACTTTTAGAGAGAGAGGAAGGGAGAGGGATAGAGAGGAACGTGGATGAGAGAGAAATATGATCAATCGGCTACCTCCTGCACACACCCCTCCTGGGGATGGAGCCAGCAACCTGGGCATGTGATCAGGAATCGAATAGGCGACCTCTCGGTTCCTGGATTGATGCTCAGCGGCCTGGGCCCACCCACCCGCAGGGCCCAGGGAACGCTTACGAGTTCAGATGCCAGGCCCCCTCCCTGCCGCGCAGGGCCTGGGGCAGACCCCAGGTGAATAAGGCCGGGCTCGCTCTAAGGAGCAGAAGGCTATGGTGGCCAGCTCCTGAGAGGGGCTGCCACCGGCCACCCCTCAAAAAAGCACATTTCCCAGCTCCCCTTGCAACTTCAGAGCAGCTAAACGCAGGCGGAACTGACCGGGTTCTCCGTGGACAGTGGCCGTGAAGCCACCAACAGGCCTGCTGGCCTGGTTCTCGCTGCTCTGAGTCCTTATTCTTGCAGGGGAAGTGCACGTATCCCTCTGTACGAGTTAAGAGTTTTGTTTTGTTTTTAATATATGTTTTATTGATTTTTTACAGAGAGGAAGGGAGAGAGATAGTTAGAAATATCGATGAGAGAGAGACATCGATCAGCTGCCTCCTGCACGCCCCCAACTGGGATGTGCCCTTGACCAGAATCGAACCTGGGACCTTTCAGTCTGCAGGCCGACGCTCTATCCACTGAGCCAAACCGGTTCCAGCACAAATTAATAGTTTTGACAAAGGCATCCGCCTGTGGAACCCTGACACTGACCAAGGCAGAGCCCCTCCATCACCCACAAAGCACCTCCGTGTCCTCCAAACAGTCCTGCGCCCCCAAAGGCAGCCTCCTGCACACCTTTTCCCGCCTGGGAGCAGTTGTGCCAGCAGTGGAACTCCACGGAGTCACACAGTTTGTGTGTCCGTGTCTGGCTTTTTCCATCAGCAGGATGCCCGGGCGAGCCATCTGTGTCGTGTGCTTTGATGGCTCCGCCCCTTGTCACGGGTGACAGTTCCGCAGCACAGCGACACCCCAGCTTCCGTATACCTTCTCCTGTGGGCGGGCCTCGGGGTCCTTCCCATTTGGGGACATTACAAATAAAGCTGCTACAGACATTCACGTGCCAACCTCTCTGGGCACGTGCACACCGCCTTCTTTGGAGAAAGTGTCTGCGGGTGGAAGTGCTGGCTCAGAGGGCGGGCCTGTGCGTGGCTTTACAGGAAACTTTCCCCCAAGTTCCTGTAACGTTGCGCGTCCCTTTCCTTCAGCAACGTCTGGGCCTTCCAGTTGGTGCAGAGCCTTACCAACACGGGGAGTTGTCCGTCTTTAAAGAGGTTAGTCACTGCCAAGACCGGTTTGGCTCAGTGGATAGAGCGTCGGCTTGCGGACTGAAGGGTCCCGAGTTCGATTCCAGTCGGGGGCATGTACCTTGCTTGCGGGCACATCTCCACAGTGGGGCGTGCAGGAGGCGGCTGATCGGTGTCTCTCTCTCGTCGATGTTTCTGACTTTCTATCTCTCTCCTTTCTCTCTGTAAAAAATCAATAAAATATATTTTAAAAAAAAAGATGTTAGTCACTGAATATATTCCTCGGGGAGGGGATAACACATAAAACACCCCAGTATGAGAGACTGTACCTCCTGGACGTTAATTTGCATTTCCCCAGACAACTGATGCTGTGGGCACTTTCCATGTGCTCCCTCGCCTCCCCACACATTCTTTGGTGAAGTGTCTGTTCCGGTCTTTTCCCCACTTTTATTTTCAGTTTTTATTTTAATCCTCACCTGAGGAGTGAGGATATTTTCCCACTGATTTTTTTTTAATATATATTTTATTGATTTTCCACAGAGAGGAAGGGAGAGGGATAGAGAGTTAGAAACATCGATGTGAGGGAGACATCCATCAGCTGCCTCCTGGATGCCGCCCACTGGGGATGTGCCCGCAACCAAGGTACATGCCCTTGACCAGAATCGAACCCGGGATCCTTCAGTTCGCAGACTGATGCTCTATCCACTGAGCCAAACTAGTTTCGGCTCCCACTGATTTTTTTAGAGAAAGTAGAAGGGGGAGAGAAAGAGAGAGAGAGAGAACTTCCAGGTGACAGACACACATTGATTGGTTGCCTCCCGTTCTTGCTGACCAAGGGCAGCCCAGGCACATGCCCTTATCCCGGAAGTCAAACCTGTGACCCCCTAGTGCGCAGGCCACTGCTCTAACCACTAGGCAGCACTGGCCAGGGCTCTTCTCACCACTTTTTTTTAAAAACAAATAAAGTTTTATTGGAATCCTGCCAGCTCATTCCTTTACGCAGGTCTGGCTGCCTTCATGTGCAGCCGCAGAGCAGTGGTGTGACAGACGGAACGGCCCACAGAGCTGAACAGATTTCCTCTTTGGCCCTTCCCAGAGAATGTCTGCCAGCCCCCGCACCAACAATCGTGGGGAGCCTGTGATAGCCGAACCCAGGGGCTGTGAGTGCCCTCCATGTGGAAATCAATTTCATGTTCAGGAAAAGATAACAAAGTAAAATAAAATATGTGGTTAGATTAGCAGAAATGCATTCAAAACTCCCAGAGTTTTGAATCTGAGCCATCAGGATGTTTGTTTTCATATAAAAAACAAACAAACAACTGGCTCCACTTCCGTCTTTGGCTCCTGCCAGTCATGAAGGATGCTCTCGCCACATGACATGCCACCCCCGCTCTGTGTCTGTAGCCAGCAACAGGGGCTGTGAGCCCGCCCTTTGCTGGCTCTTGGCTCCGGAGCGAGTCACTGGAGCTCTCGGAAGCGTATCTTCCCCCTCAGACAAGAGGGTCAGAGGGCAGAGCGTGGACGTCAGGGTCTCTGCGTCCTCTTCCTGGCGAAAGCTCTCTGGTTCGCCTTTTCACCGCTTTCAGCGAGGCACGTGCCCTTTGACTCCTTGAGTTGTAGGCGTATCTCTCGAACCCAGGTACCAGTCCTTGATGTTCTATGGGCTTTTCTCCCAGCTGGTGGTTTCCCTTTTCACTGTCTTCATAGTGAGCAGAACTTCTCCACGTTGATGAAGTCAATGTGTTGATTTTCTTTCTTTTTCTTTTTTAAAAAAATATATTTTATTGATTTTTTTACAGAGAGGAAGGGAAAGGGATAGAGAGTTAGAAACATCCATGAGAAAGAAACATCGATCAGCTGCCTCCTGCACACCTTCTATCCTACTGGGGATGTGCCTGCAACCAAGGTACGTGCCCTTGACCAGAATCGAACCTGGGGCCTTTCAGTCCGCACGCTGATGCTCTATCCACGGAGCCACACTGGTTTTGGCTTTGTGTTGATTTTCTGATGGTCAGGGCTGGCTGGGTCCCATCTCAGAAATGCTGGCCTGCTTTCCGGTCATGAAGGTTTTTTCCTTCCCTCTGTTTTCTTCTAACGCTTCATCGTTTTAGTTTCTACACTTACATCTATGATCCATCTTGAATGAAATGTGTATAATGTGAAAGGTCAAGATTCAGTTTCTCAATATGGACACCCAATAGTTCCAAAGACTTCTTTTGTTCAAAAGACTTCTTTTCCCGTTAAAATGTTTTGGCTCCTGTGTCAAAAACCTATGAGCCCCCCCAAAACGTGGGCCTACTTCTGGACTCTCTAGGCAGCTAAGTTAATCTATGTGGCTGGCCTTGACCTTAAAATTCGGTGGTAAGGCCTCCACCTTACAGGCAGTTCTTGTGGCTACCGTAAGTCCCTTGAATTTTCATATAAATAGTAGACTCGGCTTGACATTTGGCTCTTTTCAAAAGGCTTCGGGGATTATAACTGGGATCAGGCTGAATCTCAGGTCAACCAGGGAGAACTGACCTCTAAACAGCTTGAGTTTTCTGACGCGTGAACGGTTTCTTTCCATTTACCTTAGAACTTTTTAAAATGTCGTTCTTTTGTTAGATTTATTGCTAAGTGTTTCAGGCTTTTGTGCTACGGTAAGTGGAAATTTTTAAAAATTTCATTGTCACCACTACACACCCGTTAGAATGGCCAAAACTCCGAACACGGACAACACCAAATGCCGGCGAGGGTGTGGAGCAGCGGGAATGCTCACTCATTGCCGGTGGGAATTCAAAACGGTGCAGCCACTTTGGAAGACAGTTTGGTGGGTTTCTTTCAAAACTGAACACGTTTTAATCAGACAATCCAGCAACCGGGATCCTTGGCATGTGTCCAGAGGAGCTGAAAAGTTACATTTACGCAAAAACCTGCGCACAGATGTTTACAGAAGCGTTGGCCAGAGCTGCTAAAACGTGAGAGCAACCAAGATGTCCTTTAGCAGGTACATGGACAAACTATGGCACATTCAGACCTTGGAATATTATTCAGTGGCAAAAAGGAATGAGCTATCAAACCATAAAAAGACATGGAAGAAACTTCCGTATGATTCAAACCATAGACTGTTCTGGAAAAGGAAAAACTATGAAGACAGTAAAGAGATCAGTCGTTGCCAGGGGTTAGGTGGGAGGGAGGAGTAGAATGGAGCACAGAGGAATTTTAGAGCAGTGAAAACACTCTATATGACACTTGTAATGGCAGATACTTGTCATTATACATGTCTCCACACCCATAGAACATACAACACCAAGAGTGAACTGTAACGTAAGGCATGAACTTGGGGTGATAATGATGTGTCGATGTAGGTTCATCAATTGTAATAAATGTCCCTCTGTGGTGGGGGAGGTTGATCATGGGGGAAGCTGTGCATGTGTGGGAAGAGGGACTACATGGAAAATCTCAATAAATTAAAAGTATTGAAACCAAACAGCGTGTGTTCTCTGGCCATAAGGGAATCAAAGTAGAAATCAATAACAGAAAAATTTCCCAACACTTGGAAACTAAACAACATGCTTTTTAAATGTGCTATAAATCAAAGAAGTCTCAAAGGAAGTTGAAAAATACATAGATCTGAATGAAAACAAAAATACGACACCTCGAAATTTATGGGATGCAGCTAAAGCAGTGTGCTGAGGGAAATTCATAACACTAAATGCTTATGTTAGAAAGTTTCAGGTCATTCAGCTGATCTCCCATGTTTTAAAAAAACTAGATTTTAGAAACAATTTGAGCGAAATATCCCATCTACAAAGTATGGACTTTAAATCCAATTTTGCTCCAATAACATACTGGTGAAAAAAAATTTTTTTAAATAAAACTAGAGAAAAAAAGAGAAAAACAAACAAGGGGGAAAATAATGAATACAAAAGCAAAATTTAACAAATTAAAATCAGAAAAACAGTAGAGAAAATCATAGAAACAAAAATCTGGTTCTGCCCTAGCCTGTTTAGCTCACTGGATAGTGTCAGCCTAGGGACTGAAGGGTCCCAGGTTCAAAGGTCCCAGGTTTGATTCTGGTCAAGGCCACGTACCTTGGTTGCAGGCACATCCCCAGTAGGGAGTGTGCAGGAGGCAGCTGATCAATGCTTCTCATCGATATTTCTAACTCTCTATCCCTCTCCCTTCCTCTCTGTAAAAAATCAATAAAATATATATTTTTAAAATCTGGTTGTCTGAAATAACAAGATTGAGAGACCTTTAGCATGAATGGCAAAGAAAAAAGGAGAGAAGACACAAGTCATCAATATCAGGGATGGGACGGGAATACTCTACAGACCCTGAGACATCCAAGGGGTAATCGGATGTACTGTGAACAGCTAGTCACCTATCGAGTGGACAAGTTAGAGGAAATGGGCCAGTTCCTTGGAAAGCACAAGCTATCAGAACTCACCCAATCTGAAACAAACCGTTTAAATCACACTATGACCATTAAAGAAACTGCGTTCATAGGAAGAGAAGGGAAGACTTCTAATTCATTGTATGAGAACAGTATTACCCTGAGACCCAAATCAGGTGAAGACAGTACAAAAAGGAAGGAAGGAAGGAAGGAAGGAAGGAAGGAAGGAAGGAAGGAAGGAAGGAAGGAAGGAAG
>JAAGEH010000126.1:237944-337615 GCA_011751065.1 Lasiurus cinereus | reverse complement strand
CTTTGGATTTGGAGTTAGGGTTGGGTTTGTGGATATGGTTGGGTTTGGGGTTATGGTTGGGTTTGGTGTTATGGTTGAGTTTGGGGCTAGATGTCAAGTTTTCAGTTAGGGTTGGGTTTTGGTTAAGGGTATTGAGTTGGGCTAGATGAGGGTTAGTGTTGGGTTCAAGATTAGGGTTGGCATGGGCTGAGGGTTGGGCATAGGTTTGGTTGGTCAGGGTTTGGACTGCACACTCGAGCTCCATTAAATGTACACTAGCCCCAACACACAAGCTGCGCATGGTAGGTGCCCAGTGAACGTTTTCGATGGATTAACCTGCGGTTTACTGTGAACCCCAGAGACAGAGGCCGGGCAGCGCCATTTCCGGGCACACTCTGGCTGGCTGGCTGCTTCACTCAGTGTGAACAGACTGGTCACTCTCACCGGGCACTAACTTCCTCCTTCTCCCTAGGACCGCACTAGCATCATTCCGATGTCGGAACAAGCGGGAAGCAGTCAGTGCGCGCTGAAGCAGGGCTGTGTGTTTGTGGGTGATGCTCCGCCAGCACCGAGGACCCGATCCTGGTCAAATGTTTGATGAGCGGAGGGGTGGACGGGTAGATGGGTGGATGGATGGACGGATGGATTGCTGGGCTTCAGGAACGTTCTGGACTTGCACGCAGGCCTCAAGGACTCCAGGACAATCCGTCCTCAGCTCAGCCTCTCTGAGTCCTCACTCTGGAGCCTGAGAGTCACAGCCCAGTCCACAGTGACCTCCAGGTTTCAGAGGGGACGGGGGGGGGGGGGGTAGGCTCCTCCCCCCATCGTGCAGCCTCTGCCCACGGCCTGCTGGGAATGGCCGTGCTCCCCTGGGCCAGACCCCAGCGCCCGGAGCCCTCCTGTGCTCTGGCTCTGGCTGCAATTCTGGTTGCCAGCCGCACTTAAAAATAGCTCCAAGGACGTCCAGGGGGCGGAGGGGGGACTGGTCCCCAGCTTCCAGAACTAGAGATGCACTAGATCCCATCTCTCCCTCTCCCAGGGCCCATAGGACTCTGATTCGAACCTGGGTCTGAACCTGTGTAGGAGCCACAGGCCCGAACTCGGACCCTGCTGAGGCTGAGGCCCAGGTGAGGTCTTGAGGGAGAACGCCGAGGCCACGCCCACCGCCAGCTCTGAGCAGGACCCTGCAGGGCCAGCCAGGAGGAAGGACAGAAAGGCTGCATCCAGTGTGGAGCCCCAGGAGCCGGCAGGGCAGGGATGGGGAGGGGGGGAGGGGAGAGGGCTGCCCAGCGCAAGGTGCTAGCGAGCCTCTGCTCAGGTCTCCAGTGCTTTTATTCCCCCCCCAAAATGGTGATGCAAATGTGCGACCAAACCAGCTACACAGCCCAAAGCCTTGCCTGCCGGGCTGAGACCCCAAAGGCAGGAAACACCCCCAGGCAGGTGGGGGGTGGGGGAGGGGAAGCGCTTTATAACAGGCACATGAGGATGGCAGGCAGTTGGAGGCTCCACGCACACATCCTCCAGAACCCTCACACCCCTGGAGGATTATCACCATCTGTCCCCATCATACAGATGAGCAAAGCGAGGCTCAGAGAGGGAATCGAGCCACCACGCAGCACAGAGGGCACACAGCCGGCGGGCGGGGCAGAGTCAGGATTCGAACCCAGCGCCCGGGCTCCTGGCCCCAGCACTAACCAGATGGGCTGAAGGCAGACGCTGGGCAAGGGCCGGGGTCAGTTTTCCTCCAGCCTCCCCAAGGCCCCAAAATAGACCTGCTTTCCTGGCGAAGGGCTCCTCCCCTCAGCTCTGCAAACACCCGGGTTCCCAGGCCACGCCCGGGCGGGTGCGCAAGAGCCCGGTGCCGGCAGGACTATTTCTGGCCTCAGCCTGGGCGGCCACAAGCGGCCTTCTGTGGTGGCCCTGGCCACAGCCCGCAGTCCAGACCGAGGCTCCGGCCGGCCTCCAAAGGGCCCATTGTCCGGCTGCCTGGGCCGCCGGGCCGGCTCCGGGACGCTGGGAGTCAGGGCAGAGGGTGACCGAGGCCAGGGTGACTGAGGGGCCTGTGTGGGAGCTGCAGCCCAAAGGACGCCCCAGAGGCTAGAAAGAAAACAGACTCCGCCTCGGGCCGGGCCTCAGGATGGCCTCAGATGGGCCCCAAGGTGACACACACACGCACACGCACACACGCACGCGCGCACACACCACAGAGGTGACAAATGCTGAGGACAGCCAGCCCAGGAAAACAAGGAGGTGACAGCCAGGGTTCAGAGCCAACCAGTCTGGGATTCTAATACCGACTCTCCAGTGCTGGCCACGGGACCTGGGCAGGGCGTGCCGCCTCTCTGAGCCTCAGTCTCCACACCTGCAAAATGGGACGAACACTGCTCCCATTTCACAGGTGTGCAAAGCCAGCTTCAGAGAAGGGGCCTGATGTTTTTAAACACTGAAAAGGTTTTGAGGTCAAAAAATGGAAGTTTTGGCCGACCACCAAGACATTTTCCTCTGTGAACCACGTGATGGAGAACCGAATTGTTTGAGATGGATGGGAGACGGTCAGGAAACAAGTTTGGTCCTGCTGAAACAGCTAGAGGAGGAAGAGAGAACCAGGACCCACCTGGCAGACAAAGACTTCCTCTCTGTTTAAGACGACAGGAAGAGACCCTCGGAACTGAGACCTGAGCCCCCTGCACCCTGGGTCCAACTGGTAAAACCCACAAGTATGTATTGAGCTAATGGATTCCTCTGCAGAGCGGATCACCCCAAAGATGGTTAGTATGTGGCTGAAAAAGTGGAACCAGGATGTACACAAGGAAACCAGTAACCTTGTCTACTCCTGAGAGTAATTTGGTCTCTTTGGGTTGCGCTTTGCATAGAATCCTATCTAATAAAAGAGTAATATGCAATTGACCGTACCTCTGCTACACCCACAAGCCATGCCCACCAATCAGGAGCAAATATGCAAATTAACCCAACCAAGATGGCTGCGGCCGCAGAGAGAGCAGGAGGCTTGAGTTGCCCCTGGTGATGGAGGAAGGCAAGTTTCTGCAGCCCTGACCTGCCTTGGCCTCTGCTCAAGGCTACAAAGTTTCAATTATAGAAAATAAATAAATCCCAACAAAAATGGCTGCAGCCACAGAGTAAGCAGGAAGCGTGGCTCCGCTCCAGGCTACAAAGTTTCAATTATAGAAGATAAATAAATTCCAGATACCAGGGCCTCTGCTCGGGTCACCTGGGGGGCATGGCCAGCCTGCAAACCACCACAGGCCCCTCACCCAGGCCACCCCATGCCCCAAGGGAACCCCCACCCTGATCCAGGATACCCTTCAGGGCAAACCAGCTGGCCCTCACCTGTGCACCAGGCTCCTATCCTATTTAATCCTGACTAATAAAAGAATAATATGCAAATTGACTGTCACTCCAAAGCACAAGATGGCTGCCCCATGTGGTCAAAGACAACTGCCCCCATGTGGACACAAGATAGCTGCCACAAGATGGCCAGCAGAGGAGGGCAGTTGGGAGGGACCAGGTCTGCAAGGGAGGACAGTTGTGGGTGATTTTTCCAGCAGGGGAGGGCAGTTGGGAGGGAACAGGCTTGCAAGGGAGAGCAGTTGGGGATGATCAAGCCTGCAGGGGAGGGCAGTTAGGGGTGACCAGACTGGCAGAGGAGGGAAGTTGGGGGTGACCAGGCCTGCAGGGAAGGGCAGTTGGGGGTGATCAGGCCTACAAGGGAGGGCAGTTAAGGGTGACCAAGCCTGCAGGGGAGGGCAGTTAGGGGCAAACAGGTTGGCAAGGGAGCAGTTAGGCATCAATCAGGCTGGCAGGGAGTGGTTAGGAGGTGATCAGGCTGGCAGGCAGAAGTGGTTAGGAGCAATCTGGCAAGCAGGCAGGTGAGCAGTTGGGAGCCAGCAGTCCTGGATTGTGAGAGGGATGTCCCAGATTGGAGAAGGTGCAGGCTGGGCTGAGGGACACCCCACACACACCCCGTGCATGAATTTCGTGCACCGGGCCTCTAATAAAAATATAAGGAGCTAGAGAATTTTTTTTAAAAAAAGGTTTTGAGCCGAGACTGGTTTGGCTCAGTGGATAGAGCATCGGCCTGCAGACTGAAGGGTCCCAGGTTCGATTCCGGTCGGGGGCATGTACCTTGCTTGTGGGCACATTTCCAGTGCGAGGTGTGCAGGAGGTGGCTGATCGATGTCTCTCTCTCATCGATGTTTCTGACTTTCTATCCCTCTCCCTTCCTCTCTGTAAAAAATCAATAAAATATATATATTTTTAAAAAAGGTTTTGATTAGGAATATTTTCAAAAATACACAAAAGTAAATACATTACAATATATTACCAGGTCCCATCATTCAAATCAATAATCATTGAGATTGGCCACAGCAGCTTTTGCTCTCCCGTTGGGTTATTATGTTGTAACCACTGCAGCAGATTTAAAGCCAGTCCTGACACGTCCCTGCGTCTCCCCCACGTCAGTTCCCCTCTAAGTTCACGGAGTTGTTCTAACAACCACAGCACCCTCAGGACACCCGGCAGAATCAACAGCCAGCGGGCCGTCACCTACATCCGGGCACGGAGCCCAGCTCCTCACTGTTCTGGCTGCAACCCGGGACCGGCCACCAGCAGCCTTCTGTGGTGGCCCTGGCCACAGCCCACCGCCGAGACCTGGGCGGTGGTGTGATCAGAGTCCACGTAAGATCCACACGACATTCGGCTGGTACGTCCCGTCACACTTTTTTTTTTATTAATTTTTTATACATATCTCCCCATTGTCCCCCCTCCCTCCCAGGCGTACCCCGACCCCCCAGTGTCTGTGATCATTGGTTATGTTTATAAGCATGCATACAAGTCCTTTGATTGATCACTTATTTACCTCACCTAACTTTAATCTTTCTGCTATAATTTCAGTCTGTTTGATGCTTTATGATTTTTGTCCTCCTGAGAATTATCAATCAGTCTACTCCCTTTCTGTGCTCCTGATTCTATTATATTCACCAGTTTATTCTGTTGATCAGATTTTTAATTCACTTAATTTTTAGATTCACTTGTTGACAGATGTGTATTTGTTGTTCATAATTTTTTGTCTTTTACCTTTTTCTTCTTCCTCTTCTAAAAGGGTACCTTTCAGCATTTCATATAATACTGGTTTGGAGTTGATGAACTCCTTTAGCTTTTTCTTCTCTGTGAAGCTCTTTATCTGCCCTTCAATTCTGAATGATAGCTTTGCTGGATAGATTATTCTTGGTTGTAGGTTCTTGTTGCTCATCACGTTGAATATTTCTTGCCACTCCCGTCTGGCCTGCATCGTTTCTGTTGAGAAATCAGCTGACAGTCGTATGGGTGCTCCCTTGTAGGTAATAAACTGTTTTTCTCTTGCTGCTTTTAATATTCTCTCTTTCTCTTTTGCTCTTGGCATTTTAATTATGATGTGTCTTGGTGTAGTCCTCTTTGGATTCCTTTTCTTTGGGGTTCTGTGTGCTTCCTGGACTTGTAAGTCTATTTCTTTTACCAGATGTGGGAAGTTTTCAGTCATTATTTCTTTAAACAGGTTTTCAGTATCTTGCTCTCTCTCTTCTTCTGGCACCCCCACAATTCTGATGTTGGTACGCTTGAAGCTGTCCCAGAGGTTCCTTACATTATCTTCACATTTTTGGATTCTTTTCTCTTCTTGCTTTTCCAGTTGAATGTTTTCTGCTTCTTTATATTTCAAATTTTTGACTTGATCCTTGCCTTTCTCTAGTCTGCTGTTAGTACCCTGCATAATAGTTTTTATTTCAGTCAGTGTATCACTAAATTTATCCATCTTTTCTAGCATATTCTTGCAAAACCTTATAAGCGTGGTTTTGAACTCTATATCCAGTCGTTTTTTTTCCTCCATTTCTTTTGCTTGTAATCCCTTCCCTTGTCTCGGCATTGTCACTGTGCTGGGGAAACTTCTGTGCTGGATTCAGCCGCAGCAGCCTCTGCTGAGCTTGGGAGGGCGGAGTCTCAGGGCTTAAGGGACCGCCTTGCCTTCCAGTCGGCCCCGCCCTCCACGGCCCCTGAGTCTCACGTGACTGGGTAATGGCTGGAGCGGTCCCTGTGCGCGCGCACCCGCAGCGCCTCCAACCGCCGCCTTTCCGGCTCCCCTGCGAACCAGGACCACACGAGTCTAGGTCCCCAGGGTTTCGCCCGAAACAGGGGCCCAGTGGACTCAGAAGTGGCGCAGTTCGGAGGGTCTGTCTCCCGCCCACTCGCGAAAGCCAGCGGCACAATCAGCAATCCGTCCTCCGCGTGGTGCCGTGCGTGACCGGACCTCCGATCCTTTGCAACTCCCCTAAATTTCCGTGCACTTCTCCCTTTTCACAGTCCAAACTCCCCCCGTATGAGTCTCGGCTGGATCTGGGGTTTAGTGTCGCAGGACAAGGGGTTCAATGCCGTTGGGAGTCTCCGTCTCCCTCCCGCCAGAGAAAGCCAGCCAGGTACTCCGGCACCTGCTCTCTCAGCGCGCGTCTCCGTACCTCAGCTTTTTGCAGCTCCTCTGGGCCTCTGTGAGCCCCTCTCTTTCCCTCTAGCTGTAGAACTTACACTCGGCCAGCTTTCCTGTGGTTCTGGATGATGTCCGTTCTGTCTTTTAGTTGTAGTTTTGAAATTGTTGTGCGAGGCAGCAGTGTAGGTGTTTACCTATGCCACCATCTTGGATTTCCTCCCCGTCCCGTCACACATTTAAAAACGTACCATCATGCCACCGACTTGTTGAAGACACCGAGCCAGTTGTGCCACTGAATGTCCCATCCTGTCTGCTTCCGCCTGGTGTCGCCCCACTTGTTTCTCTATCCCTACGCTTCCTGCGAACTGGAAACCGGGCGCCTTCCTTTCACAATAGCTGTTTTGCTGAGATATAATCGTTCACGTACCACAAAATTCACCCTTTCAAAGCATGTGGTTCGGTGGATTTTAGTCTATTCACAGAGCGGTATGACTATGCTGACTGCTCTCCGACTTCAGAACACGATATCACTCCTAAAAGGAGCCCTGAATCTACCAGCGGACACCCCCATTCTGCCCTCCCCCCAGCCCCCAGCAACCACCAGCCTGCTTTCTGTCTCTCTGGATTTGCCTTGTCTGTATATCTCATATGAACGGAATCATAAACTATGCGGCTTTTGTGATTGGCTGCTCTTACTGAGCATCATATTGCCAAGGTCCGTCCATGTCACCGCGTGTATGGGTACTGCGTGGCTTTTGATGGCCAACTCCTGTTCCACTGCATGAGTGTCCCGTACTCTGCTGATCCAGTCATCCGCTGATGGACATGGATGCTGTTCTCATTTATCGGCTCTTCTGAGTGATGCTCCTGTGAACAGCTGTGGCCGAGTGTCTGTGGGACTGTATGGTGTTCATTCTCTTGGGTAGAGAGTGGCCGTGTCATGTGTTTTAAACAGTGAGGAGGCATGTTTTCCATAGTTATGGCGCCTGCAAGGTATGCGGGTCCAGCTGCTCTCCCTCCCCCAACGCTTGTTATCGTCCATCTTTCTCACAAAAGTTAGGCCTCCTTGTGGGGAGGAGGTGAGAACTCATTGTGGTTTTGATTTGCATCGCCCTAATGACAAGTGGCATTCAGCATCGTTCCAGAGGTTTGTTGCGATCTGCGTGTCTTCTTTGGAAGAACGTCTGTTCAATCCTTTGCCCACGTTTCAGTTAGGTCCGTGGTCGGCAAAGCGGCTCGAGAGCCACCTGTGGCTCTTTGGCCCCTGGAGTGTGGCTCTTCCACAAAATACCACGGCCTGGGCAAGTCTATTGTGAAGAAGTGGCGTGAGAAGTAGTTTAGAAAATGTGGCTCTCAAAAGACATGTCAACCGTTGTGCTGTTGGTATTTGGCTCTGTGGATGAATGAGTTTGCCGACCACTGAATTGGGTCACGTGTCTTTTATCATTGGGTTATAAGAGTTTTCTCTATCTATTCCAGACACAAATCCCTCATCGGATATATGATTTACAAAATTTGCCTCCCATTCTGTGGCTGTCTTTTCCATTTTCTTGGTGTCCTTTGTAGCCCAAAGTAATTTTGAAGGAGCCCCACTGATCTATTTATTCTTTTGTCTCTGTGCTTTTAGTGTGATATGCCTAAGCCAAGGTCACAAAGATCTACTCCTATGTTTTATTCTAAGAGGTCTGTAGTTTTAGTTCTTACACTGAAGCCTACGATTCATTTCAAGTTAACTTTGTATATGGCATGAGGTAGGGATCCAGCTTCATTCTATCCGGTTGTCTACACCGTTTGTTGGAAAAACTGTTTTCCCCCCATTCACTGGGAGCCCAGTCAAGAATCAATTGAACAGAAATGTATGGGTTTCTTTCTAGAGTCGCAGTGTTATTCCTTTGATCTTGTTGGTTCTCAGGTCAATGCCACAGTCTGAATTCCTTCGGCTGTGTATTAAGTTTGGGAAGTCGGAAGGTATGAGTTCTCCGATTTTGTTCTTCTTTTTCAAGATCATTCGGCTATGCAGAGTCTCTCACCTGTCTGTGTAAATTTGAGAATCGGCTTGTCCATTTTTGCTAAAATGCCCATTGGAATTTTGAAAGGGAGGGCATTAACTCTATAGGTCACTTTGGTTGATGTTGCCCTCATTAGCAACTTTATCTTTCAATCTGTGAGCCTGGATTAGACATGTTCACCTGTTTGTTCAGGTCTTCCTTTAAATCCTTCTAACAACATGTTATAGTTTTTAGTACAGTGGTACCTCGAGATACGAGTGCCCTAACATACGAGATTTTTGAGATATGAGCCGTCGAGCAAGTGATTTTTGCTTTGAAATACGAGCAACATTTGAGATAGGAGTAATCACGAGGATCAGCCGGCTGCACACGACCCACCAGTTTACCGCGACTTGAGCGTCTCATAGTTTCCCACGCCTCAAGGTTACAGAACGAATTAAACTCGTATCTCGAGGTACCACTGTATACAAATCTTATAGTTGTCTCGTTAAATTTATTCCAAAGCATTTTATTCCTTTGGATGCAAATGTAAATGCAATCATTTTCTTCATTTCATTTTCAGAATGTTCACTGCAAGTGTATAGAAATATAATTGATTTCTGTATGGCGTATCTTGTATCGGCAACCTTGCTCATTTACTCGTTCTGTTTTTTTAGGGAATCCCTTATCGTCTTCTAGATACGAGATTGTGTCATCTGCAAATGGACCCAGGTTTACCTTTTCCTTCCTAAATGACCTTTATTTCTTTTTCTTGCCTAACTGCTCTGCCTAGAACCTCCAGTACAATTCGGAGTAGGAGTGGAGAGAGGTGGGCATGCCTGGTTTGTTCCCCCTCTTACAGGAAAAGCTCTCAGTTCTCGCCATTAAGTGGGGTGCTCACTAGCCGTGGGCTCTTCAAAGATGCACACAGGCAGGGTTTCACCGAGGCCTCCAGAGCCCTGACCTTCTTGCCAACCTAGGAGCTAAGAGGCGAGGCCTGGTCAGGGAGGCCTGCAAGGAGGAGGTGCCAGGAGCGGCCAATCCTCTCGGAAGGTCTGCATGATTTGGGGTGAGTTGAGCAGAGAATGCCCAGCTCCACCGCTAGTATGCTCTGGCCCCATTTCCCCTACAGCCACAGACAGCCCTCAAGTGAGAGAAACCTGGTATCCTAGCCCCCCCCCCCGAACCCCACCACAATCCGGCCCTCGCCACGCCCACCTGTCATCCTGCTCTGAGGCAGACGCCCGTGGTCAGAGACAGCGGGAGCCGGTGACATTGCACGGGGAGGAGGGAGAAGACGGACAAAGGAAGTCAGCCAGGTGGAAAGTCAAGAGCACGGATGTGGGAGCTGGACTTCCGGGTTCAACCTGCCCCTCCCCCACCATGTGTACCAGCAGGGTGACCTCGGCCAGGTCATCCCAGCCCCCTGCGGGTGCGTTTTTCTGACTGAAATAAAAGGGGGCCCCTGGGAGGATGGCGGGAAGTCTGGCGAGGCGCGCAGGCAGCAGGCGGCAGAACCTGGATGCGGCCTGGTTAGCGGTCCCTTATTGTGGTCGCTGTTACTCTGGCTGCCATGGATGCTGCTGCTGCTGCTGCTGGCGCGGCGGAGGCTCTCCCAGCATCCCCTGGGAGAGACAACCTTTCTGAATGTGGAGCCCTCGCCCCAGGGACCCCAGAACTCCTGGGTTCCTGTTCACGCCACACCCCATCCGGGACCCAGCTCCAGAGGGGGAGCACCCACTCCTTCCTCTCCAGAGCAAGAGCCTTACCAGCTCAGAAGGCACCCGGGACCCCAGTGGGGCCCAGGCCAGGCCCCCAGAGATGCTGCCCCAGGAAACGCTCACCGAATTCGGGAAGAACAATCGGTAGTCCCCATTTCACAGAAAAGTGAGCTCAGGGAAGGTCAGCGATCATCTACGGAACAATGGCTCCTGGGAACTGGAGGTGGGATTTGAACCCGGGCTCCTCCCCTCTCCCCAGCCTCAGGCCATGGTGGAAAGTTCCAGAAGTCACCTTGGGACAGGAGGAGGGAGCCCAGGCGGGTCTCCAAAGGAGCTTGGAGGTAGAAGCAGAATAGAGCCGTACTGGGCCTTAAGGATCTAAGTTTGGACCCCAATACCCCAGAGACCCCGGCCTGGGTGCTCTCGGGGGGCCGCCGGGCCATCTGGGTACCTCTGGGGGCCCGTGCCACCCTGCAGCCAGCCCCCGAGCCCTGGAGCCGCCGGGCAGCCGCGTTAGGTCCTGTCCACCCGTCCTTCAACCGACTCGGCCACGCACAGAAGTGAGCCCGCGTATGCGAACCCCTTTGTACGCGTGGACAGCAGGGAGGTCGCTGTGAATCCTAATTCTGCCGAACAGGGACCAGCTCTGGGCCCACAGAGCGACCCCCCTCCCCCCACCGGTCCCCATCTGCTGGCGGTGAGGCTGTGCTTTCTGGGCCGCCGTCACTGCTGTTTTCACCCCACTGAGTCAATCGCCTCGGGAGGTGGGGGGCGGCTCCTGGCAACAAGACAAAGGCTGGACGCGGCGCTAACCCTGGTCCTCCAGCCGGAACCCTCGCCCGCATTCGGCAGGCTCCGGCCTGGCTGTGCCCGGCGTGGGGGCAGGAGCCAGTATCTTCCAGCCCCGACCCCGTGCCGGGAGCTGGGCACTGCCAGGGCGTTCAGGCCCGGTCAATCGCTCAGAACCCTCGCCAACCCCGGGGAGTCCGTGGCATCACGACTTCACGCACAAATGTGTTTCTTTCTCCCAAACTGCGCCTCCAGCAGCTGCCGAGGGCCGGCCCTTGTGAGGGGGCGGATGCGAGAGGATGACAGGATCCGGGTCCCTGCCTCCTGGAAGGTTCTCAGCAGGAAAGGCAGCGGCGGAGGAAGAGAAGAAAGACAGGGAGGGAGGGAGGGAAGGAGGGAAGGAGGGGGTCAGTGCACAGGCACACGGTGGGTGACCGCACGGAACGGCAAGTTCCAGGAGGAACCTACTTTAAGGACCCTGATGGGGCGGGAGCCTTGGAGGAGGCCTGGGCTAAGGACCAGCCAGGCGGAGCACATGGAAAAGCATGGGGGGGGGGTACCCCAGCGCGCAGCCCTGAGGTGGGGGCCAGACAAAAGGCAGGCGTGGCTGGGGTGTGGGCTGGGGTGCTGGGCAGGGGTGCAGGGCCAGGAGGGGCAGGCCGGATCCGGCAGGATGGGAGCCCAGGCTGAAAGCAGGCGGGGACAGAGGCCCCTGGGGGTGCAGGAGGGCTCGGTGCGCCCCGGTGTCTGCTGCACAGTCGCCCAGGCCGCTGTGTGGGGTGATGATGCTGACACCCCATGGATGGACCCCAGAGTCTGAGGTCTGAATGGGCGGGGGGAGGACAGAGAGGAAACTGGGGTGCCCCCAGGTCTCTGTCTGGAGGGACAGCTCAGTCTGTAGGCTCCAATGTTCCCTGTTTCCCCTTCTAGGGGCGCTGCCTCGGGCCTGGGCACCCGGCAGACAATGGGCCAGCTGGAGAGGCAACACACCCTCCCCCTCGGACCCTCTGCTGCAGCCCCGCTTGGCGGGGGAGGGGAGAGGCAACGAGGCTCTGTCCACCGACGGGCTGCCTGACCTTGGCAGCTGCGTGACCTTGGGCATCCACGTGCTTCTCTGGACAGGGTCGGTAACACAACCCGCCCCTCCTGCCCCCCGCGAGGGAGGCAGGTGTGAGAGGCAGAGAATCACTCCATCTCAGAGCCTTTGCACCGTGCCAGGAGGCCGCCGGCCTGCAGGTCCCCGTGGGAATCGCTTCTCTTCCCCGTCACCCCACGCAGTACCCGGCTCCGGGAGCCGCGGACCCGCCCCGAGCCCCGTGGGGCCCGTCTGTTCCCGTCTGGCTGGGAGGGATGGAGGCACAGCTGCAGCATGGTCCAGCCTGAGGCCTCCGTCAACATCGGGGTGGGAGTGAACCCCAGTCACACTCCGGGCAGACACCACCAAGCTCCTACTTCGGCCAGGGCCTGCATGGACAGTGGCGTTTCATCCCCATGAGAGCCCAGCCCTCAGGCTTCACGGCGTTCGCTCTGATTGATGGGAAGGCGGGTCCTGGGTCAGACGCAGGAAGGAGCAGACGGTCGCGGAGCTTAAGACAACGGGAAGGCACTCCTCTCCCCTGGAGCCCAGCATGGACCAGGCACGTTCTAGGCCTGAGGAACACCCCCGTGGGGGCAGGACAGCCGATGAGGAGCCTGTCAGACGCCCCGGAGGACAAGCCCAGAGGCCTGTGTCCAAGCCCCCGCCGAGGGGACAGGGACGTGGCAGCGGCTGCTGCTAAGAGATCAGGCCCATCTGCACCCCCTGCTCCCCCTCCTCTTACCCTGATAGTCTCCATCCCTCTCCATCCCGACAGGACAGGCGGAGAGATCGCGGCAGCGGACCGCTCAGGGGCTGGATCCGAAGTGCGGGGCCAGGGGGCCGGCGTGGGAACGCAGGGGGCCCCCCAGAGCCTCTCTCCAGCCCGCCGCCTCCCTCCCCTGGAGGAAGCGGTGAGTCACTGAGTCCCACGGGCTCCGACACCCAGCTGCACTTCGAAGGAAATCCATTCCAAGGTTCGACCACATCCCTGGTGTGCACCTTCCCGGGAAGCTGTCAGGAGGAAATGAGGCCTGTGTGCTCCTCAGACCCAAGTCTCAGGCCCCAAGGCCCAGTGTCCCTGAAGGCCGGGGGTCAGCAGGGGGCTCAGCCGGGCATCGCTTGCCCCTAAGTCTCAGCCACCGCCATGGAAGTCCCTGATTCCCCCCACTCCCACCCCCTGTGTCCCCAGACAGACGGTTCCTCTGCCAGGGGCCCTCACTCTGCAAATGACCCCACGTCCTCTCAGAGCCTTAAGGCCTCTGCACCCCACAGCCCCCGCCCTGTCCAACCTGGATCTCGGTCCACCTCATGTCTGGACGCCTCTCCATGTCTCCCTGTCTCCGTGTCTGCAGCCTCCTCCTCCTCCGCCCCTTTGCTGGCGGCACACTCCACTGGGGTCCCCCACACTGGAATGACCCCCTCCCACCCGCAGGCCAGGTCCCAGCTGGGCACCAGGGGGACCACCGTGGAGGTGACTCCGGAGGGAAAGGGCATGTCGGCGCGGGCTCTGGGGGCGAAGCCTGAGTCCAGTGAAGCCAGCAGTGGTGTGACCTGGGGCAGCCTCAGTCCCTCTCTGGACTCAGGTCTGTCTGTCCCTGAGATGACCAGCCTGCCCTGTCTTCCTCACGGAGACAGGTGTGAGAGTGAAAGAGAAGCACTTCCACATACACTGTAAATTGGGGGACGTCCCCCGCACCCGGACAACTACTCCGCCATGCGCCCCACCTGAGTCCCAATGCCCTCCTCCTCCGAGAGACAGCAGGCAGCGGGGAGACAGAACCGCCCAGAGGCCAGCAAGCAGCTGTTCCAAGAGCTGGGGGGGGGCACCCCCCAGAACCAGAGAACGGGGCCTTGAAGGTCTCACTCATGGTTTTGTCCCCAGCTCGGGGCCTCGCACACAGCAGGTGCTCAATCAATGCTCCAATGAAGGGTGATGCCCCACCGCCAGCTGCTCCTCCAATCACTGAGAACGATGCCAGCAGAGGCCTGCCTGGACCAGGGCGGCCAGCGCACTGTCCTGAGGAGGCGGGGCCCGGCCTGGCAGGACAAGATGGATGTGACCAGTCAGTGGAAGGGAAAGGACGTTCTGGAAAAGGGGCACAGTGTTGGCAAAGGCAGGGAGGGCAGGAACAGACGTGGAGGGTGGGGCAAGATGTACGGAAAGACATAGAATCTGGCCAGAGAGCGCCATCCCCCCAGCCCTGGCCATGCTCGGAGATAGAGAACAGTCTCCTATTTCACAGATGGGTAGACTGAGGCTACAGATGGTTAGATTGTTCCCGAGGTCCCACACTCAGGGATTCTACCCCGAGTCAGAGAGGCGAGCCCCTGGCATCGTCCCTGGCTTTCCCTTAGCAGCAGGTTCTGGAATGTGCAGGAATGAGCATGACATGAAATAGGGTTTTCTGTAATCTGAATGAAAACTTCTCCTCTGGCATATCCTCCTCTTCCTGGGACCTACTGCCCCAGTTCTTGGCTTAGGACCGGGAGAAGGCAGTAGCCTCGGGGAAAAGTGTTCTAGAAGGAGCCTGGACTGCTCTGTGGGATGGACTGGCAGGGGTAGTCATCCCACCACTCACTCAACAAATACGGCCTGAGCCCACAGTCAAATGGAGTTCCAGCCAGGGAAGCAGGTGATCACAGTCCAGTGAGGAGAAAACAGCCCTCTGGCCAGGCACTGCCAGCTCAGTTGGGGGGTGAAGGAATGGTTCCCAAAGAGCCAGACAAGTTACAATGTCAGTGCAGACATGAGAAGAGCCATCCACCCATCTATCCATCCATCTATCATCCATCCATCCATCCATCATCCATCCATCATCCATCTATCCATCCATCCATCATCCATCCATCATCCATCATCCATCATCCATCATCCATCCGTCCGTCCATCCATCCATCCGTCCGTCCGTCCGTCCATCCATTCATCCATCCATCCATCATCCATCCGTCATCCATCCATCATCCATCCGTCCATCCATCCATCCGTCCGTCCATCCATCCATCCATCATCCATCCATCATCCATCCATCCATCCATCATCTATTCATCATCCATCTATCCATCCATCCATCATCCATCCATCCATCCATCATCCATCCATCCATCATCCATCATCCATCTATCCATCCATCATCCATCCATCCATCTATCCATCATCTATCCATCATCCATCTATCCATCCATCCATCATCCATCCATCCATCCATCATCCATCCATCCATCATCCATCATCCGTCTATCCATCCATCCATCCATTCATCATCCATCCATCCATCTATCCATCCATCCCTTATCCATCCATCCATTCATCATCTATCCATCATCCATCCATCCATCCATCTGTCCACCCATCCATCCACCCATCCATCCATCCATCATCCATTCATCCATCCATCCATCCATCCATCAATCCATCTATCCATCCATCATCCATCCATCCATCCATTCATCATCCATCCATCCATCCATCCATCACCCATCCATCCATCCACCCATCCATCATCTATCCATCATCCATCCGTCCACCCATCCATCATCCATCCATCCATCCATCCATCATCCCACCACTCACTCAACCAATATGGCCTGAGCCCACAGTCAAATGGAGTTCCAGCCAGGGAAGCAGGTGGTCACAGTCCATTGTGGCCGGTGTTGTGATGGGAGATGGGCAGGGCACTGGGGGGCCCCGGGGAAGCACCTGACCTAGCCAGAGGCTGGGGTGGGCAGTCGGGAAGGCTGCCTGGAAGGCATGGTGTCTGACCGAGGCTCAGAGGGCAAGCAGGACCTCTCAGGCCAAGAAGTAGGGAAGCACATCTCAGCCAGAAGGGGCCAAACAGCACTGCCCACACCAGGGAGCAGGGCCTTCGGGGACAAGAACAGCTCAGTGTGCTGGAGGGGAGAGTGGGGGATGGAGGTGCATTTGCAGAAGAGGATGGCTGAGCCAGATGTGCCAGGACCTTGAGAGACACAGTCCAGAGTGGGATCTTGCCCTAGCCCGTTTGGCTCAGTGGATAGAGCATCAGCCTGCAGACCAAAGGGTCTCAGCTTCGATTCTGGTCACGAGCATGTACCTCGGTTGCAGGCTCTACGCCTTAATCAAGACGCATGCGGGAGGCAAACGATGGATATGTTCTTCTCACATCGATATTTCTCTCTTGTCTTTCCCTCTCTATTCCACTCTCTCTAAAAATCAATGGAAAAATATCCTCAGCGAGGATTTAAAAAGGGGGGAAGGGCGGGATCTTTACTGGAAGGCAGTAGAAACCCATCAAGACTTCCACATGGAGGAGAGACGCGGTGTCCTGTTTACAAAGAGAACGCAGACATGTGACGAGGGCGGGCTGGGTAACTGTGGCCCTGCTTCCCACTGAAGGCAGCCTAAAAATAACATGTCTAGGTCTAAGAGAGAGATACCCTCGCAGAAGCACTAAAAGTTTACGAGAGAGTAAGACATTTCCAAACTAAACCTGCCGGGAAACGAGGAACTCGGAGAGGCCTCTTCGTACCAGCTCCGAGGAGCCCCCCTTCCGCTGTGAAGGAGAAGGGCGCAGAAGCGACGGCTCACAGTCTAACGGGAGAGCCTCCCACCACCAGTGGGGACCCTAGGGGCTCCCTCCTGGGGGAGAGGGTGACCGGAAGAGGACCGGCCCTTCTGAGGACACAGCTGGGCTGGAGTGACTCAGGTCTTCCCGGAAGCTCCAGCCTGGGAGGGTGGAGGGAGACAGGTGTGTGGCTGGCGCAAACCGAATTCCTCTGTGGAGGAAGGTGGCTTCATCCAAGCCCTGAGTCACTCCCGCACTTACTGTTTCAAACACTATGGCCACGGCATGAAGAAAGCCAGGCCACGGGAAATAAGATACCGTGAGAAAACACACACACACACCAGAAATACACCTGTAAAGTACGTCTCAAACATTGGGATTAGCCTAAAACAACTATGCTTACTGGGTTTAATAAAAAAAAAAAGAGTACAAAACATCACCAGAGAATATCTATATATATAAAACCCTAATATGCAAATAGACCGAAGGGCAGAACAACCGAACAACGGAACATCCAGGCACTGTGACGTGCACTGACTACCAGGGGGCATGCATGCAGAACATGGTGGACATTGGCTGTGGAGGGATGGTGGATAGGTGAGCAGGGCCGCCAGACCAAGGCGGCGTGCGGGTCACTGTCATGGGGGAGAGCCTCCAGTGGTCACTGGAAATTCTTTGCTCCTTTGTGCCACAGTCCCACCGGGCGCTCAAGCTTGCACCAGCCCCACCCACTGCCAGTGGGTGCAAGTGGCGGCTGCTGGTCCCAATCACTCCTCAGGACTTCTCCACCTCCCCCTGCTCCTGAGGGGTGATCAGGGCAGCAGCCACCGCTCCCACCCACTGCTGGCGCCATCCCCAATCCTTCCACGCCATCAGCAGGTGCGAGCCGGGCTGGTGCTGTTAGCGCATGGAGCAAGGTTGCTGGCAGACAGGGAACCGGGGGCTGCAGCAGGAGGGGTCGGGCAGAGGTGAGGAGGGTGGGCCCAGCCCCACCGCCGTGCCCATCGCAGCCTGGCGGCCCACAGTTCCTTTCAAGGTGCATGAATTTGTGCACTGGACCCCTGGTCAAACTCTAAATGGTAACCAAGCAAGTTGACAAAAGAACCAAACAGAAGTTCTAGTCATGAGCATTTCCATGAGCGAAATTTAACATTCAGAGACTTTATTTCTTGACCCGTCGGTGATGGCCCCATACATGTTTTGGTTCTTAATCATTCGTTAAACGGCACACTTTTTCACTCTTCCACAAAGCCGGGTGCTTATAATTTATGCATTTCATGCATGTGTGTTATATTTCAAAATAATAAAGCACACAAAAAAACACTCCACGGATGGGTTTAACAATGGATTAAATGCAGCCAAAGAAAGAATTAGGTCAAAAGAAAATATCCAGAATGCATTGCAGAGAGACAACAAAGATGGGAAAGGGGGAGAGGTTACGAGACAGAGGGGACAGGAAGGAGTTTAACCGAAGTCCCAGAAGAGAATCGGGCAGAGGCCATGTTGATGAGACGGAAGCCGGTAACGTTCCAGAACTGACGAAAGGCACCAGGCCCTGGACTCGAGACACCGAAAGAGTCCCCAGAAAGATGAGCAAAAAGAACCCATGCCTCAGCCCATCATGGTGACGCTGCAGAAAACCAAAGGGGAGGGGAGCGTGTCCCTCACAGCAGCTTCAAGGAAGAGCCAGGCCCGCTTTGGAGGGAGCCCTCGTAAGAAGGAAGGACAGCTGACTGCTCTACCGCAGCCATGGGGGCCAGGAGCTGTGGGAAGCACTGCCCACCCAGAGCGCGGGGGGCGCTGCTCAGCGGAGAGTGAAGTGTGGGGGCCGCACCGAAAGCCGGGAAACAGCCAGAAGCTGAGAGGCCGACGGCTGGACCAGATCAGCCACCCTGGGGCAGGAGGAGACTGGGCCGATGTGCCAGATGCTGAGGAGGCAGAACCGGACTCGGTGGTGGGTGGTTGGCTGCTTAGGATGAGGGGAGGGCGGGGGCAGGGGTGAAGGTCAAATCTGGTTCAAGAAGCTGCTGGGCCACCCGGGCCCCCCCGCTCAGACAACTCCGAAGACCAGCAGCCGGTTGGGGGGGGCGGGGGGAGGACCTAGTTTTGAACGTCAGTCAAGAACACCAAAGCCATTGGTGCCCACGGAAGAGGACTCTCCTGGCAGAAGTCGGCGCGGTTCCCAGAGGCAGAGGCAGGGGGCCGGAAGTGGGGGATCTCCAGGACAGCAGGCCCGCCAAGCCCCAGCCACGGCTCTCAGTGCAGCGAGGGAGATGGAGGCCGAGGCGAGGGCAGGGAGGCGGGCCGCAGACGGTGCCCTCCGGCCCCGGCATCCAGCCGAGCTTGGCTCCCGACCCCGGTGCATTTAACACGTGCTGGACACACAGAGGAAGGCCTGTCCCCGTCGTGACCGTGGCTGGTGGCCACATGAGGCCAGCCCGGTGCTGCTCCCCTCACCTGTGATTCCCAGGCCACCCCTGTGCCTCCTGCCAACTCCCGCGGGCATAGCACCAAGTTGGGAAGCTGAGGCAGACCGAGACAAAGCCTGGGAGGTGGAGGGACCAAGCCCCAGCTCCTGCTGCCCGACTGCCTGCCCCCCAGCCTGGTACCCCCCTCCTCCATCTGCCCCCCCCCCAAGCAGAGGGCTTCCACCGGGGTTGCTGTTGCGATGGCGATTGCGTCTACATCTCTCCCAGCACAAACAGCCTTGCCACGTCCTCAAGGGGCTCCCACCTCCAGAGCTAAATGCACAGCCATGTAAGGACCCAGAAAGCCTCTCCTCCCCAGGGGAGAAGCCCCCAGGGGTCCCCAAAGCCTGTGAGATTGTGGGCGCTGCTGAAGCTCTCGGGGCCTCCTGCTCCTGCCTGCCTCGGGCTGCTCATTTCCACAGAACGTGGGCTGAGTCTCGGCGTGTGACTCACCTCCCTCCTCCCCTCCTCTCGCTCTGAGTAAATGTCAAGTAACATTAGTTATCGCATCTCCCTCAGCCCTCTCCCCCCTCCCGTTCTGGCGGCGCTGTTTACCTCGGCAGGATCAATCAGCATTTGGGGAGAAAATAGAAACCCTTTTAGTCCAATTAATGGAAACTGGGCAGCGGGGATGAGCCTGCTTAAAATTTCCCTACCTGGGCAGGGGGACCGCCGAGGCTGGGCCAGAAGCCCCCTTCCCGCCCCAGAACGCCCAGCCTCCCCGCAGCCAAGACCCCCTGGCACCTGGGACTGCCTGTGTCCCATCTGGAGCATCGGTGACCTGGCTCATGGGGCCCCCCCACCCCGCAGACAGCCCTGAGGGGCAGACTGTGAGGTGCCCGCTTTACAGGAGGATCAGAGAGGCTGAGCCAGGACTCCGCAGGGGCTGCCCAGCCCCCGAGCAGGGGTTACTCAGCTCTGAGGACCATGAGCGCCAACTCCCCCTCTCCCCGCTCCCCCCCCTTCCCCCCCCCAGGACCCGCAGCCACGGGGGCAGCGTTAGTGCTTCTCATTCACCCCTATGTCCCACGTGCCACCGAGGGCCCACAGCGGGCAAGCCGGGTGCGGTCTGAGGACGGGGGAGGGGACTGACAGTCCAGAGGGCCTGCACCCTAAGAGATGGGGAGCAGCAGGTGATGGCACCCCTCCAGGCCTCCGTCTGTCTGTCTGTCAAGTGGGGGTTGAATCAGGTGTCTCCTGGGCCCACGGCACGTCCCTGGGCCTCACCTCTGCTCCGGGGAGCTCCAGGCAGAGACAGACGCAGGCAGGTGAAGACCGCACTGCACCCTACGTGCCCCCACCCCCACTGGGAGCCCCAAAGGCGTGATACTGGGAGTACAGGGACTTCTCACCTCCAGGCCACCCACTGCCGGTGCAGGCAGGCTCTGGAGAGGAGGGCCTGGAGAGGGAGGCTGGGCGCCCAGCTGCCCTCCCCGCACAGGCTCCTCCTGTCTCACCTGCCCGCCTCCCGCAGCCCCCCACAGCCCCCCGGAGCCCTGCCCTCTGTCTGCACGGGGTCTCCTCGGGCTCTGCTTCTGGCACAGAAGCTGGAGGAAACAGCCTGGAAGCCTGTGATGCCCAGGGGAGCCCCGCAGGGCGCAGGCGCTCTGCTCACCGGGCAGTGGGGGTCCGCTCACCCGATCCGCACCCAGCACGGCTGGGAGCACTCCCCCCTCCCGCCTGGCCAGAGCCCCAGGAACGGATTCAGTCCCCTCGGGCAGACGACCAGTCCACGGAAGGGTGTCAGGCTGAGGGCAGGGCTCCTGTGGACGTGGCAGGGGAGGGGGGAGGAGGTGTCCCCTGCACCCTGCATGAGGCTGTGGCGAAGGAGGCGGGCTTGTGTGCCAGGCGGACAGGGCAGGAAAGGCAGAGCTGGAGGTGGCATCAGAGGGAGAAGCGGAGGGACGGGCAGGCGGGAGGCTGCAGAGGCCAGAGTCATGAGCTCCCGCCAGCCAGGCCCTCACTGGCCTGGCGGTGAGGCCTGGCTTCTGGAACTTTCCGAAGCACCTGGGCTAGCGTGGCACAGATGTCCTCCCGCCCTGCCAGCAGCAGCTGGGCCGGTGGCGGTGCCTGGCTCCAGCGGGCGCCCACAGGAGCCACCTCAGCTGCGCCCCGGTTCTGTGCGGCTGTGCCAGGGCCAGAAAGGCCTCGGCGAGAGGGAGGCGGCCCCGTGCCAGCCTGGAGCGGAGCCCTGCCAGGGTCCTGGCGCCGGGCAAGCGGCCGGAGCGGCCGGTATGGCGGGCAGCTCTGCCTCGCACAGACGATCTGGGAAGCCATGTCCAAGCGCCCTCCCACCCACCCCAGGCCTCCCCACGTCACGCAGGGTCTCCCCTTTCTACGCAGGGGCAGGCGTGGAGGTGGGAGAGCGCCCCAGCCGGGCAAGGCGAGGCTCTGCTGCAGGAGCAGACAGCCCGCACCCCAGGGGCTCCCACACAGGCCTCCTCTCCCCACGGTCACTCAGAGACCAGGCCGGGGGCTCCCCCACTTGGAGCTCCCGTCTGGAACAGGGGCCTCCCGAGAAGACGACAGGGAAGTCGGCCCTGCAGCCCAGAGGGCACACGTCCCCGGCTTCTCCGCCCGTGGGCCACTGCTGGGCTTAGCAAGCAGAACTACCGTTTCCCCGAAAGTAAGACATCCCCCGAAAATAAGACCTACTTCCAGTTTTGCCTCTCGCTGTCATATAATGCATCCTCCCGAAAATAAGACCTCCCTGATCATAAGGCTTCCCCCCGAACATCAGGCCTCCCCGGAATAGAAGGCCCCCGAAGCTACCGTCAGGCGTCTGACTCCTGATTTAAAGAGACCTCGCCCTGCCTGAACAGCTCCGGCTGCGCTGCGGCCCATCAGGGAGCTGGTTTGTGATGACAACGACTACCATACCGTCTACAGGTCATACATTTCCTTTTTTTTTTTTTTTTGTTCAACAATACATGTGTACCATCTTCTTCTTCGTGGAAAAATAAGACATCTCCTGAAAATCAGACCTAGCGCATCTTTGGGAGCAAAAAGGAATGTAAGACACTGTCTTATTTTCGGGGAAACAGGGTATATAGGCTGCCCGGTTACAGTTGAATTTCTGGTAAACAGCAAGTGACATGTCGGTACAAGCGGGTCTCATCTAATATCTGGGGCACATTTATACCCAAATAGCTGTTCGCTGTTTATCTGAAACGTACTGGGTGCACTGCATTGTATGCGGCCACCCCAATCCCGGTGACCTTACGCCATGTCCTCCCTGAGATCTATCCACGGCTCCCCGGTGCCCAAGGCCAGGGGTGCACTCTGGACGCAGAGAGCCCCCCATCTCAGCAGGAGAGCACAGTGGGGCCCCGCTGATAACGGCACGGTCCTTCCGCCCGCCCCCTGGGGACCACGTCCCGCTCTTTGCCAGGCGCCTCACTGGGGGCTGGGGACCCTCCTGAACCTCCTCTCTGTCATCTCTTTTTGTTTTAAGCACTGCCTCCTTCCACTTCCTTCTCTTCAGGGAACCCCAAAAGTCATCCGGCATTGCCATGGAACCTGCGGTCGAACCCTGGACTTCAGAGCTGCCCCGCCTTCCCCTCTCGGCAAAGGGCGGAAGCGGGAGAGACCCTGACTTCCCGCACCCGGGACCAGCTACAGGCCTCTGCCTTCGGGCGGACAACAGACCAGCTAGGGGGGTGCCTAGGGGGGAGGGCACGGCGGGCATGAGGCCCCAGGAAGGGGTGAGGGCAGCAATAACAGGCATTTGCGGGTGCTGCGTGCACAGGGCCCACATCCAAGCATCCAAGACTCGCTCCGAGGACCTTCCCTCCCCACCAACTGGACAGGCCAGGCCCCTGACTCCGGGGTGCCCGGGGCTCCCCTCTCCCTCGCCCAGGGCAGGCTGAGGTGCTCCAGGTCTGGGGAGGGGCACCTGGCCTCTCCCCGAGGGCCTTCTCTTCGCACCCCTCCTCCAGGCACCCTAGCGCCTGGCCCTCCCTGCAGGGCTGAGCCATCCCCGCCACAGCGATGGGGGGACGGAGGACGGAGGATTTAGGGGAGCAGGCAGAACGCTCAGAGTTCCTCCCGCCTCCAAAGGCCTCCAGAGAGGTGGTTATATAAGGGGCCCTTTTTTTTTTTCCTTCTTTTTTTTTTTTTTTTTAGGCTGGAAAGGCAAAATCTTTAAATGCTAAGAAATGCCACCCCGGGCAAATAACGGGGTGGCCTTCCAGCCTGCGGACAGGGCAGGGCGGGAGCCAAGGCACCCGGCCTCCCGGTGGGCAGGGCCCGGACCATCCTGGCACTGCCCGGTGGGTGCCCCGGCCAAGCTCGGAGCCAGGCCGGCAGGAGGAGGTGCCCGGCAAACCTTTGCAGATGGAGCCAAAGAAACGCAGAAGAAGAGACGGAAAGGAGGGGAGACGGGCCAGGGTTGGGGGTGACAAGAGGGAGCCGGAGCGAGAAGATGGGAGGGGGCTCCCACGGGGAGGGGGCCTGGGCAGGAGGCGGGGCCCTGAAATCAGGAAAACTGCTGAGTCCACCCGTCTCTGAAAAGGCCCCAGATTGTTCATCTCGGGCCGCTTCTCGCTCCATTTCAGTTCAGGCGGCTGCAAATATTTGAAGTGAGTAATTTCTCCTGATGAAGAGGGTCTGATTTTGATGCTGCCTCATTTCCGCGGAGGAGATTTAGGGGAGCCCCCGGAGGAGAGGGGTTGAGTCTGCCGTCAAGCAGCTCCCGGCCGGTGGGCCGGCCACCCTCTCTCTCCCCCACAAGCTGCCTGCGGGTCCTGCCCGCCCGCCCCAGGGTGAGGATGCTGGGGAGGGGAGGACAGGCTGGTGCCCCTGGACCAGGGACAGCCCCGGGCCACCCGTGAACCTTGGGCCCACAGCAGAGGGGCCCCATCCGGGCACAGAATCAGCCAGGCGACCCCAGCCTGCGTCAGCTCCCTCTAGGCCTCAGGTCTCTGGGCTGCTCGGTCTCCCCCGCCACCCCCAGGCCTGGCCCGTGGCCTCTGGCTTCCTAACACGTCCCTGAGCGCCGGCCCTTGCTCTGCCGGAGGCCCAGAGCAGCTGCCAGGGTGCTCATGGGTAATGCGTGTGCTGGCACCCACGACAGTGAGCTCCAGTCTCAGCACGGTCCCCCTGCACCTGCCCTCACCCCCACACAGCCAGTGGACCCTGGTAAAACCTCTGTCCCTTTGGGTCACACCCCGACTGACAACCAGCAGCGGCTTCCCGGAACAGCCCTCGGCCCACCCCCAAGAGCCGAACCCAGTCGCCAACAGCAATGCCGGTTCCCCAAGGGCAGTCTCTCGCTCGGCGATGGAGTCTCATCCTAAAGTCCAGCCTCACCCTGAGGAGCCGACAGTGTCCCGAACAGTCAGCCCGTGCCCCTAGGAAAGAGGGTGGAGCCTCACCCAGAAGCCGAGAACCTGGGTCTAGCACCTGCACCCCTCCCAAAGGGTAGGGCAGAGCCCCCCCCAAAGAATGGAGCCTAATCCGGAGGAGCCCCACCTCCTCCAGAACAGCCCGCCCGCCCCGATGGCCTGGCCAGGAGCCCTTCTCGTTCTGGCTCACGGGCCGGGCCTGCCCCCGGCTCTGCCACCAGCGCCCGCTCACTGCCCTGCTTGGGCTCCTTCCCATTCCGGTCTCAGCCCCAAGGTGGGTGCCGGTTGTGGGCAGCCGATCTCACCCGAGTGGAATACAGTGGTACCTCGAGATACGAGTTTAATTCATCCCGTAACCTTGAGGCGTGGGAAACTATGAGACGCTCGAGTCGCGGTAAACTGGCAGGTCGTGTGCAGCCGGCCGATCCACACGATGACTCCTATCTCAACTGTTGCTCGCATTTCAAAGCAAAAATCGCTTGCTCGACGGCTCGTATCTCAAAAAACTCGTATGTTAGGGCACTTGTATCTCGAGGTACCAATGTAGCTGTGTTTGCTGTGGCTGGCTACCTAAGAGACCGGCGATCCTTTCAAAGCCCACGGCGGTGATGGCAGCGCCGGGAATGGGAGGTGGGAGCGGCGGTGGGAGCGCCTCCCCTCGGAGCGCGTCCTGGGGCTGAGCTGGAACCACTTGGAGGCTCAGGCCGCCACACACACATGTGGATGCACCTCTCACCTTCCCACCTGCCGGAGAGGCCCCGGCATCCTCGCCCCTCCCCACTCTGTTCGTCCCCCACTCATCACCAATCGCCATCATTTCCGCGCGTGTTTGATTGACTATCGTGTGTCCCTGCCACTGAAAGGTCACCCTGGGAGCTCAGGCCCTGTCCTGTCCCAGCGCCATGAGTGGAAATGGCCCAGCCGCTCTCACTGCCCGGCCGGGCGCACCTTCCCACGGGGCAGGGCCTGCAGCCGGCCAAACAGCACCCCACAGGTGCTGGGGGAGGGTCTGCATGAGGGGAGCCACGGATGTCACACACATTCCAGCCGGTGGCCACAGCCCTGGCCGCAGGGCTCAGGGTTAGAGCGTCCGCCTGTAACCCCGAGGGTCGCAGGATCGCTTCCCAGTCCGGGCCCGGACCTGGGCGGCAGGTCTGATCCCCCCGTCGGGGTGCCTGTCTGAAGCAACCAATCAATGAGACACGTCTCCCTCTCACCCCCCTGGATCCCCCTTCCCTTCCACTTCCTCTAAACCAGTGGTTCTCAACCTTCCTAAGGCCGCGACCCTTGCATACAGTTCCTCATGTGGTGGCGACCCCCAACCATGAAATGTTGCTACTGTTATGCATCGTGATGTAAATATCTGCATTTTCCGAGGGTCTTAGGCAACCCCTGGGAAAGGGTCGTTCAACCCCCGAAAGGGTCGAGACCCACAGGTTGAGAACCGCTGCTCTAAAAACATAAAGAAGTAGGTGAGCACATACCTGCCAGAGAGACGCGCACCGCGTTTTCAGAAGAAACAGCCGAAGAGCTCCGTGCAGAGCGGACATGCCGCGCAGGGCAGCGTCCCGGCCTGCGGGCCTAGTGGTCATTGTGACTGGCGTGTGAACGACTGGCTGACCGCTTCCGGGGGCAGGGGGTGAGCAGGGCGTGAGCAGAGGGCGGCTGGGAGGGAGAGCCTGAGGAAGAAGAGAGGCAATTCCAGAGACGCAGGAAGTCTTCTTGGACGTGTTTCTCCAACGACTGCACCCTCCCCTTTTTCTTACAAGTTTCCCTCATGGGGGGCTCTGTGAAGGTACCCAGACCGCCAGAGAGCCAGGAGCCCCGTCAGAGGAGCTACACATCCAGACATGGGCTCAGAAAGCCCATGCCCCCCGGGTCCAACGGGGCCACATACAGGTGCTGGGAGGCAGGAGAGCAGAGAGGAGCAGCCTCTCACCCCAGCTCCCCAGCGCCCCCCCCCTCAGCTCTCCTACCCCCCACACCCCATCCCACGCCCCGCCCAGCAGCCCTGAGAGGCCACAGCACAGGATGGGAGGAACTCAGCCTCCGGAGTGACTGCCCAGACCCCGTCCCAGCTCTGACCTCCCAGCAGGTCCCTGCCCCCGTCACGGACACATTTCACCCCACAGCATCGTGGAGGGCAGGCAAGAGAGAGGCGGGAGCGTGTGAGGACCGCAGCACGGCTGGGGGGGGGGGGGGGGCCAGGGAGCAGCCTGCTAGGGCAGCACTGAGGGTCCCATCGGACGCCTTAGGCCAGGGGCGCCCCGGGAGCCCGTTTCCCTGTCTGAACAGTGGGGAGAACAGAGGCTCCTCCTCAAGTTTACTGTGAACATTTAATCCCGTAGAAAGTGTCTCCCCGGTTTGCTGGGGGGAGGTGGGAGGGGAGGAGAAGGTAGGAGGACTCATCAAACGATCTCCTTCTCTCCCCGGCAGCCCTGTGTCGGCCCCTCACTGGGGGGACAGCGGCCTGTGACGGGGTTCTCCCTCCGCTGAGTGGGGTGAGGATGGGGTGCTGGGGGCCCGCAGGGGCGCAGGGCGGGGCTGAGAGCAGGGGGGACTGCACCGCAGGATGGGCGCCGGCTGCCCTCCATCCTTAGCTGCCCATGAGGAGCTCGTGAACGGACGGGGGTGGGGGGAGGGAGTGGGGGGAGAGGGAGAAAGCGGGGTGGGGGGGAGCAGCCCCTCCCACCCTTTGTCTCTTCCTCGCGGGGCTGGTTCTGGTTTTCGTTGTGTGTGTGTGTGTTTTTAAATCCAGCCACTCCGGGGTCCTGCCGGGGCTCCCGGCTCCTCCCGCCTCCGCCCGGTGGCTGTCACACGACAGACATTTTTAGTGATGACAGCTGGCCTGGGGAACGCGGCTCGAGTACGGAACGGCTCTTAAAAAGAGCGAGAGCCAAACCCGCCACTTTAAATAGCAGCGGCGGAGAGAGGCGGAGCGTGGCGGGCGCCTGGCCGGGCCTCCAGCTGAGGCTCCGGCGATGCGGGGAGGCCCGAGCCGCGGGGACCCCGGCGCTCAGGGGTCCCAGCTCCACATGGGACCCAGGGAGGAACTGCGGTCCAGAGAGAGCGATGTCACACCTTCGTCCTCTCCGCGATCACACGTGACACATCGAGAAACACGCCTACTTCTATGTGAGAAAAGCTCCGGTTAACAACAACAGCTACTCGTTCGTGGAGTATCTGCACGCCGGACTCTGACACGAGCATTTCCACACACGGGACGTGTTTTTAGAATAGATGGCCTCCTTTAACGGGCACGACACGCCTGTGTGGTGGGCACTGTTGTTATAGATGCGGACGGGTTGGCGTTTGCTGCGGGACGGCTCGCTGGCCAACAACCTCGCCAATCAAGTGAATCGCCACCTTTCTCTTCCTCTCTGGGAGGTCACCTGGGGTGCTTCCGCTGCATTCTGTGGGTCACCGCAATTTAGCTTCAGGCCCCGGTTCCGATCCAGGTGTCTCCTGCTGGAGCCAGCAGCTCCTGGGACATGTTTATGCCGGAGCCCATGGCAGGGGCTCAAGCAGCCAGTCAAAGCCCCACCAAATGGCGAGCCACGGCTCTGATCCAATCCGCTCCTACCAGACTGGCCAAAGCGGGTCACTGGCCACGCCCACACCTCAGTGGGTTGGGAAGGCCCTCTCCCTACTCCAGTGGGAGGCACTGCGAAGTCCCACGGCAAGGAGCAGGATGCACCTGTAATTCCACTACAGGAGAGAAAGAAAACGGGGGAGTAATATCCCATCGACCCCCTAGGACAGGGGTCAGCAAACTCATTCGCCCACGGAGCCAAATATCAACAGGACAGCGATGGACATTTCCTTGGAGAGCCAGATTTTTTAAACTTAAACTTCTTCTTACGCCACTTCTTCAAAATAGACCCACCCAGGCTGTGGTATTTTGTGGAAGAGCCACATGTGGCTCGAGAGCCGCAGTTTGCTGACCACGGCCCTAGGGGTTTCACAGGTAAGACTCAGAGCCTCCATAGGCACCGAGGCGGCCCAAGGTCACCTGCCGGCTACAGAGATTCCAGCGGATTCTGACCCAGGTTGTCTGACATCAAAATTGCTCTCACCTGGAGAAACCAAGATGGTGGCATAGGTGAACACCTAAACTGCTGCCTCGCACAACAATTTCAGAACTACAGCTGAAAGACAGAACGGACACCATCCAGAACCACAGGAAGGCTGCCTGAGTGGAAATTCTACAACTAGAAGGGAAGAGAGGAGCTCATGGAGACTCAGAGGAGCTGCAAAAAGCTGAGGTACAGAGACATGTGAGTGGAGAGGACAGACGGCAGAGTGCCCAACTGCACTGAACCCCAGTTCCAACTGCACTGAACCACAGTTCCGGGTGAGACTCATACTGGGGGTGGGGGGGTCTGGACTGTCGGAAAAAGCAAGGAGTGCACAGAAGCTTAGAGGAGCCTTGAAAGGCAGAGGTCTAAAGGCGCATGCAGAGAGGACTGACTACTGATTGTGCCACTGGCTTTCTCTAGCAAGAGGAAGATGGAACCTCCTGACTGGCCTGAACTCCACTTCCGACTGCACTGAAGCCCAGTTTTGAGCAAGACCCTAGGAACCCAGACTCATACCGGTCCCCAGAGTGCATGGAAACTCAGGGGAGCCGTGAAAGGCAGAGGTCTGGAGGCACATGCACATGAGTGTGCGCAGAGAGGGCTGTAGCAATTACCGAGGGACACTGAGACCCAGAGGCCCTGATGGGAAGCCAAGGCCCTCAGACTCCGCCCCATTCAAGCTGAGCACAGAGGCTTTTGCAATTTTACAAGTCTTGTCTCATAAGGCTGACTCCAGCACAGAAGTTCTCCTGGCGTTGACACAGCTGATCCTCACAGCCAATTGGCTTGGAAGTCAATCCCCCCACTCCCTGGCCTCCCGTGAAACCAACAACAATCAAGACTTAACTACAACAAGGCTGTACACACAGTCCACAAAGGGGTGCACCAAGAGAGTCCACCTCAGGTAACTGGGGAGGCAGAGCTACTGGGCTATATAGGACACCTAGCACACAAAGCCACTCTACCAACTCAGGGAAGCAGCCAACATGTGGAGACAAAGAAACAGATCAGAAACAAAAGAAATGGAGGAAAGCAAATGACTGGATATAGAGTTCGAAACCACGGTTATAAGGTTTTTCAATAATTTCCTAGAAAAGGTCGATAAATTTAGCAAGAACCTTGAAGATATGAAAAAGGACCAACTAGAAATTAAACATATACTGACTGAAATAAAAAATATTATACAGAGATCCAACAGCAGACTAGAGGAAAGCAAGAATCAAGTCAAAGATCTAAAATGCAAAGAAGCAGAAAACACTCAACCGGAAAAGAAAAAAGAATCCAAAAATTTGAAGATAGTGTAAGGAGCCTCTGGAATAACTTCAAGCGTACCAACATCAGAATTATGGGGTGCCAGAAGAAGAGAGAGAGCAAGATACTGAAAACCTATTTGAAGAAATAATGACTGAAAACTTCTCCCACCTGGTGAAAGAAATAGACTTACAAGTCCAGGAAGGGCACAGAACCCCAAACAAAAGGAATCAAAGAGGACCACACCAAGACACATCATAATTAAAATGCCAAGAGCAAAAGACAAAGAGAGAATCTTAAAAGCAGCAAGAGAAAAACAGTTTATTACCTACAAAGGAGCACCCATACGACTGTCAGCTGATTTCTCAACAGAAACTATGCAGGCCAGACGGGATTGGGGAGAAATATTCAAAGTGATGAATTGCAAGAACCTACAACCAAGATTACTCTACCCAGCAAAGATATCATTCAGAATTGAATGTCAGATAAAGAGCTTCATAGATAAGAAAAAGCTAAAGGAGTTCATCACCACCAAACCAGTATTATATGAAATGCTGAAGGGTACTCTTTAAGAAGAGGAAGAAGAAAAAGGTAAAGATAAAAAATATGAACAACAAATACATATCTATCAACAAGTGAATCTAAAAATCAAGTGAATTTAAAATCTGATGAACAGAATAAACTAGTGAATAATAATAGAATCAGGGGCATAGAAAGGAAGTGGACTGACAATTCTCAGAGGGAAAGGGGTGAGGAGGGATGCGAGATTGGACAAAAATCTTATGCCTATGGATGAGGACAATGGGGGGCAGGTAAGGGCAGAGGTTGGGGTGGAAACCGGGTGGAGGAGAGCTATGGGGGGAAAAAAGAGGAACAATTGTAATAATCTGAACAATAAAGATTTATTAAATTAAAAAAAACTGCTCTCACCTGCTGGCTCAGTGGATAGAGTTGGCCAACAGACCAAAGGGTCCCAAGTTCGATTCCCATCAAGGGCACATGAAGGATTGCAGGCTCCGATCCCCAGGAGGGGGTGTGCAGAAGGCAGCCAATCAATGATTCTCTCTCATCAATTATGTTTCCATCTCTCTCTCTCTCTCTCTCACTCTCTCTCTCTCTCTCATCAACAAAACTATATTTTTTAAAAAACTGCTCTGCCTGCACACATTGTCAGGCAAGGACCTGATACACAATAGGTGCTCAGTTAATTATCAGCTCATTGTTAAAGTGTACACTTTAAGTAGGTTCACTTTATTGCATATCAAAGATATGCACTGAAACTGTTAAACTGTTCTTAAGAAGAAACTTTAGAGAAAAAGATGATCAGTGGGTGAATGAAGTGCTAGCACCTATGCCAGGGCCTCAGAAGAACCTCACCAAGGGCGGGGGCTCAGCCTGCAGGGCGAGAACCAGAGGCTCCGGTGACCTCCACAGCGGCTGGTCACGGACAGGCAGGCCAGGCCCACGTGGCGAGGCTGCAGAACGGCCCAGATGAGAGCCGGCAGAGATGGCCGCCCTGAGCGGCCAGAGGGAAGGAGAGAGGCAGGCCCACTGTGCCAACTCTGTCCACACCTCAAGGCTAAGGGAGCCTCAAGCCCGCAGGGATTGCCCGGGGGCCACGGGGTCAGAGGGAGGATCCAGGCGGAGGCCCCAGGTCAGTTCCAACGACAGCTGCCCTTTCACCCCTGGCACTGCCCTTTCACCCCCTGGCACTGCCCTTTCACCCCTGGCGCTGCAGAAGTGACCCGTGAGAAACGTGAGCTTCCAGCCCCCGCCCCATGGAGCCCTTCCCGCCCTCTGCTGTGTGACCCAGAATGCAGGCTGCACGCTGCCTCCGACCCTCAGCTCCCCCCTGGGTGGAGACCACGGTGAGCGGCAGGTGGTGGGGGACAGGGACAGGGTGGACCCTGTCTTACCTCCCCAGACACTGCAGCGCCGGGCCCCAAGCATCGCAGAGGCACGGCTGGCAGATGAGGAAGGAGGGACCCGTGGCTGTCCGCACCTCACGCCCCCGTCTATTACTGCACCCAGATAATCACAGCCACCGGCGGCGGACCCCCATCAGGAGAGCGCCAGAGGCAAACGCCACGTCCCCAAACAGGACCCCGAACCCGCCAAGCCTCAGACCGAGGCCGATTTCTAGGAGCACAGGGAGCGGAGAGCAGCTTAGAAGCCCGAGGGGCCGTGGGCGAAACCCAGGCCGAGCCAGGCCTCCCGGCCGACGCAGCCACGGACAGGGCAGCACCGGGCGGGCTCGCGCCGCAGAGACTGGCACAGCGGCTTCGGATCCGCTCCCGGGAACAATGACAGGCGAGCGTGTGTGGAATACGTTTTACATGAAGTGAATCACATTCAATACACACATATAGTCACTGAATTTTCCAGCGTATAAGACGACTGGGCGTATGAGACAACCCCCAACTTTTCCAGTTAAAATCTAGAGTTTGGGATAGACTCGCCCTATAAGATGACACCTGGTGTATAAGACGACCCCCGACTTCTGAGAAGATTTTCCTGGGTTAAAAAGCCGTCTTATACGCCGGAAAATACGGTCTAGATGAAACATCTAGCACAGGAATACACTAAATAGCACGTAAAACTGTACTAGAGCTGCCTACCATAGTTATATTGCTAGAGCTGTATGTTTCATGTCTGTGGTGTGCTTATAAAGTCAGAGCACGGGAAATCTGGTGACCCTCCCTAGGCGTTCTGCGTGTATAATTACGTATGAGATGCATGTATGTAGTAGGTGTGTACACTCTGAGACATGAGTCGATACGGCCTGGGTTTGTGGGTGTCGTAACTTTGGGTCACGCTCTGGAAGACCCACCTTTCCCAGAGCGGCAGGCGGCTGTGCTTCCCGGGGAGGGTGACCTGAGGGGAACCGAGTCGCTTAGTGATCCGTTCAGAAGCACCTGACCCCGTGGCTCAGCCGGTTGGAGCGTCCCCCCATATGCCAGAAGTAGCGGGGGGGAGCGGGGGAGAGGGATTTGATTCCCTGCCAAGGGCATGTCCCTGGGTTGCAAGTTCCATCCCTGGTCAGGGCATGTGCAAGAGGCACCCATCGATGTTTCTCTCTCTTCCTTCCTCTCTCTAAAAATCCATCAGAAGCAGCCCCCCTCCTCCTCCTCCAACGATGACGATAACAAAAACAGTAACGGCCTCGTATTGAACGGATGCACGCCCCGTGCAGCCCTGGTCGACAGGAAGAGCTCGGGGATCAGAGAGGAGACGCCCCCGGCCCCGCCTGGTGCGGTGAGAGCCGAGCAGGCCTGGGGAGGGGAGAGGGGAGACCGATCTGTGTCCCCCACACTTCGCTGCTGCTTTAGCTGGAGGCTGTGGTCCCCACATTCAGCTGCCCGCACCGCAGCTTCAGGAGCTGCGTTCCAGCCCCTCCCGGGACCCACCGCGGGGGGATCTCAGCACTGGGGGGGCCAGGATCCATGTTCCCCAGCCGGGAGAGTCCACGCAGCCAGACAGCAGGCACGGGAGAGGGGGGGGAGCCATCTGGTTTCCATGGTACCGGCCCCAAATCCCACCAAAGGGGTGAGCGTTCAGGTGGAGGGAGACATTTCTGTTCCTCGGGCGCCGGCGAGCCCATCGGGAAAGGCACTTCTGCAAGATCCACCCCCGGGTCCTCCCACCCCGAGGTCCCCCTCATACCGAGGTTTCCCTTAGCTTTTCCGTAGCCCCTCCCTGTTTCAGCACAAACGTGCAGTTCCCACCAGAACCAGGGGGCGGGGAGGGGGTGTGGAAGACCAACACTCGCTATGTGTTCCAGTCCTTTCTCAGGGCAAGGCCCCCCGTCTGGAGACACCGCTCCTACCATCTGAGCTGCACATTTGAAGGGTCATTGATCGGCTTCCTATTTTTTATTCATCAAAGACCCACCCCAGCCAGCCAGGCTGCTGAGCTGGGGACCAGGCCTCACGAGACGCCATCCTCACACAGAACACAGACCTGCCCCTGCCGTCCCGTTGGGGCCCCGGGGGTTCATTCCTGATGGGCTCTCTCCACGGTGCCAGGGAGGGCACCCAGGTCCAGGCAGAGGGGATGGGGAACAGGCCGAGAACCATCTGTCGAGGTTTCCACGGAAACAGAGCCCAGAGCCCAGCACTGAGGTTCGGGACCCCGCCTCTCCCTTTAGAGGTGACCCGAGTCCGGCAGCGTGTCCCCTGGGTGTGCGGGTGTCAGGGCCAGGGGAGGGACCACCAGAGCCGTGGCCCAATCAAGGCTCGTTTCACCAGCAGCGCTCCAAACAGCCGCTCCCGCCCCCAGGCAACCTCCTGGGCCTCTGGACCCCCAACATCTGGCTGAGTCCTTCCTGTTTCTGCCACATCTGGGGGGCGGGGGGAGAGGATGTGAAAACGACCCTCCCCCACTTCCCAGGGCTGGTCCCCAACAGTTGAAGCGTCTGTAACTGCTGTACCCCAAAGCCCCCAAAGGCCAGACACACAGTTGACAATCCCTTGGCAGAAGCAAGCGGAAAAGATTTCAGTGAGATCTCGGGTTTTGAAGCAGGGATCAGACGCCCAGGGGGCTGCCGTCTGTGAGAGTGGGGAGTCACCCTAAGGGGCTCCCAGGAGAAGGCTAAGGGGCTGTCCCGGGATCCTACCCCCCAACCGGGAACCCCACGGGAGCCCAGCTGCTCTGCACACACCTGGCTGCAGCAGGAGGGCCGTTTCCTAAACTACAACTCCCATCATGCTACACTCCACGGCACCGCCCCTCACAGTCTTCTGGGAATTGTAGTTCTCCTCACGGGGGTACGGCCTGAAGACTAGGGAGTCTGGCATAGGGAGAGCTGAGGGTGCTGGCTGCCTGCTGCCTGGCTCGGGCTCCTTTCGCCCCAGCAGCAGCTGTCTCTCCGGCTCACTCTTCTGCACCATCATCACCACCACTGCTCCTCTACTTGCTGAGCACCTACTATGTGCCCGGCCCTGAACAGAGACCAAGACAGACATTGCCCCTGTCTCTGCTGGCACACAATCAGGCAGGAGGCAGACCTGGGGCCTTCAATCACACCAATAATTACCCGTGCCGGGTCCCAGGCAGGGCAGCCTGCAGTGTAATAGCACAGCAAGAGGGGAGGTGATGGTGGGGATTTTCCGACCAAAGACAGACACGAACAGAGAGCAGCCAACGGACCGGGACCTGTAACACTCACAGGGTGAGTGCGGTGGGTGGGACGGGAAAAGCCAGAGCCGCCTGCCAACTCCCTCATCATCTCCGAGAGGGAGATGGCCGGGGGAGAGAGCCGTGCCCGCAGCCACACGGCACGCCCGCAGAAGTGGGCCCACGAGACGCCCCATGTCCAACCCCCACAGATAGCGCCTGGGCCTGAGTGTCTTCTAGAGGCCTCTCCACCACACACACACTCACACTCACACTCACCTACACACACCTACACACACATTCACTCACACACACTCATACACACTCACATACACCTACACACTCACACATACACACATACACTCACACCTACACACACATACACCTATACACACACACATACCTACACACACACTCACACATACACACACACTCACACATACACCTACACACACTCACACAGACACACACACCTACACACACATTCACTCACACACACACACTCACACATACACACACACACACCTACACACACATTCACTCACACAGACACACACACCTACACACATACTCTCTCACACACACACACCTACACACACATTCACTCACACACATACTCACACATACACATACACCTATACACACACACAGTCACACATACCTACACACATACACTCTCACACACACACACACATGCACTCACACACACACTCACACAATCACACACACTCTCACACACACTGACACACTCACACATACACTCACACACACACTCACGGAGCTCGGCACCCGGCAGTGTGAGGAAGGCTCCGGGGCAACCACACCCCGTGGTGTCCCCCTCGATGTGGCGGAGCCAGCCCTCCCCGTGCAGGCTTCCACCCCGAGCCCGTCTCCCCATCCGTGGGGGGCGACCCGGACCCCACCCCGCGGGGAGGGTCAGCAGAGAGAGCCCGGCGAGGCTGTGAGCTGGCGTTCACAGGCAGGAGGGCCGGGGCGCCTTCCCTCTGTGCCCGGTGCCGTGCGGGCGGCCAGGAGCCCCCATGGACCACGCCGGGCCCAGCTGCGGGGAGGGAGGGCGCCAAGGAGAGGGGTACGCGGGTCCCCGGGCGGCCGCCTGCCGTCTAGCAGCAGGGCAGCGGGAAGGTGATGGTCCCGACTTCCTGAGCCAGAGCCCGCCTCTCGGAGTCCGGGGTTACGAGCCTGGGGTCCCCAGGGGTCCCCTCGGAACACACCACGGGCTCGGTTCAAAGAGCCGCAAGTCAGCACCAGCCCGGCCACGTCGCTCCGGAGACGAGTCCCTGCTCCCGGAGACGGAGGTGGGACCCGGCTCCCCAGCCGCGCCCTGCCACCCCTTCTACCAGAACTCACCCGACCTCCCTCCCAGGGCCGGGGCAGCCTGTGGCCAAGCTCCGGGTTGGCACCCCCAAGGCATCCAGTCCCTTCCCCTTCCTTCCTCTGCGACACAGGAGCGTTTCACAGCGGCACACCGCGGCTCGCCGGCTGCATGTGGCTCCAGAGCCGCAGTTTACCGGCCACTGGACTAGGGGCTAATCCCTGCTCATGGTATGAGACAGTGGTCGGCAAACTCATTAGTCAACAGAGCCGCAGTTTGCCGACCACTGGCTTAGAGCATCACTCCAATATGCCAGGGTTATGGGTTCAATCCCTCATCAGGACATCTCTCTCTCTCTCTCTCTCTCTCTCTCACACACACTCACACACACACACACACACACACACACACACACACACTTTCTAGGGAAAAGGAAGGTAGAAACAGCCAGGGTCATGGTGTCATTCGTAAGCACGGACTCGGGACCACTCACTCACCCAGCTCACTGCGTCTAAGCCAAAGCCCCGCTCTGCTCGGCCGCTGAGGTCCCGGTCCCTCCTCTGCAGTGAACGAGCTGCTGTTAACACCGGCCCGGTGATCGGCCGCTGCTGAGTGCCTGACTGCTCGCCGTGGCTCCCTGCCCTCCCGCCACGGCACTGGCCTCCGTCCGTCCATCCGTCTGTCCGGGGACCCCGCGGAGCTTGTTGCTGCTGCAGGACCTTTGCACGGCCCACCTCCCCTGGTGGCTGGCTCCTCCCGCCCTCCAGGTCTCAGTGCCAGTGCCACCTCCTCCGAGAGGCCCTCTGTGTCCACCGCACCGCTGGCACGTGGCCACCTCTTCCTCCCTGTTCCTCCGGCTCTCAGAGACGTCTCGTGTGTCTCTTCACTTCCTGTCAGGCAGAATGGGGGTTTTGCTCATATCCTCAGCCGCTGTGTCCCCGCGCGAGGCGCCCAGCAGACGCTCACGAGAGGCGTAGCGGACTGGCTAATTAGCGGGTTCATTAATGCCACTCTCCGGCCCGATGAATTGCGCTCTCCCTCTCTGCTTGGGAACGGGAATCCCGTCTCCCTGCCGCCCGCCGCCCGCCCCTCCTGGTACACGGGACAGGTCTCGCTCCCAGGCCCAGGACCTCCGCCACGTCCCCCTCCTCGGCCCACCTCTCTCATCCCCCTCTGTTAGACGGCATCCCCTCCGGGAGCCGAGCTCCGAGAGGGCAGGATCTGCCTCTCCGCTCCCCGTGCCCAGCCAGCGCCTGGCACAGCCAGCGGCCTGCTGCGCCAATGATGGGAGGAAGGAAGGAAGGAGCGGCTGCTGGCTGACTGTGTGCCACGCCCGGGAAGGGGCTGCTGTCCCAGCCTGAAGACCCCTCTCCAGCGCCCGGGACCACCCAGGTCCCCCCCTCCCTGCCCCCAGCTCCAAGGAACACAAAACCAACGCTGCGTGCCGGGTTCAGATGTGCTGGGCTCGGAACAAAGGGGCAGCGGCTGCTTCTGCCCAGACAGGCGCCTGCCTCAGCCGCCCGCACGCAGCCAGCCTGGCTGCACAGCCCATGGGCTCCGGCTGCTTCTCTGCCAGCGGGCGCCCGTCCCTGCTCCCCGGCCTCGGTCCTCGCCCCCCAGAGCAGCGCTCAGCCTGGCCCCGTGCAGAACGTGGCGTCTGGATGCACTTTATAACCACGGCTCGTTAGCGAGCAGCCCCCCGACACCAGAGGCTGCTCTCCGGTGCCCTGGCCGGAGTTCGAGACAAAAACAAGTTTTTCCCATAGAGCGGAGCGGCCCGCAGCCCAGCTCGCTGCGTGGGGGGGGAGGGGGGGAGGGCGGAGAAACGCTGCCTCTGGCCGAGCTGGGCGGGTGTCAGCTCCAAGGACAGGGAGCCCGGGTGCCAGGCTCAGGGAGGTGCCGCCAGGTGCGGCTGTGCCTGCCCGGGGCCTGAGCCCTCGCTGGGGCGTGGCTGCTGCAGGAGCGTGGCCCCCCGCGGCCTGGCACCTCTTCCTGCTCCCTCCTGACCCCCTGCCTTCCACCCTCGCCCTGCGCTCCCCCCCCCCCCCCACCCCCCCACACCGCCTCAGCCCCGGAGGGGGGGAGGCTCCCTGGGGATAAAGGAGGGGTGGGGTGGGCCGCTGGGGGCGGGGCCCGGGCTGACCTGGATCCACACCCGGACCTGCCACTGGCGAGCTCGAGCTCGGGGACCGGGAAGGTGCTGCCTGCAGGACAGGGCCATGCGGGCCCCGCCTCTCGGGGGGCTGGGAGCACCCTGGGGGAGGAGGCGGGGGGCTCCCGGCACCGGGGAGCGGACATCGTCCTCAGCAGCAGGGGCAGCTGCAGCCTCCCCGGCTCCTGATGCAGAGCTGGGCCAAGGCTCCAGGTGGGGGCCGGGTCCCGGGCACCGAGGAAGCTCCCCCAAAAGGAGGGGCAGGCGGCCCGCTCCCTGAGGGGGGCCTGGCTTGGCCCTCCCGCCTCCACACCCCACACCAGCTCACCCACAGATTAGGCTTTTCATAGAGGCCCACCCGGAGAGCCAGAGAACACCCCATGAACCACCGCGAAAGCCTCTCGGAAACGCTGCTCTCCAGAAACGCCTCCCCTCGGGCCCCACCAACATCGGGGAGCCTCTCCTGGGTGCCAGGTACGGCGCTGGGTGCAAGACGCTGCCTCGGAGGAGGGCACCGAGGAGCCAGCTGCTTCCTGTCTCATCCTCCAGGGAACAGGCCCGGGTCTCTGTGGCCCCCAAAGGCAGGCCCCTCGAGGACAGAGACCAACGGGGTGTCCCTGCCCCCCGTCTTCCTTTCTATCGGAACCTCGGCTTTGTCCGCAGGGGCCCACAGGCTCAGAGAGCAAACAGGTACCGCCCCGGCTCCTGGCAGCTGGCGGGGCCGCTGGGGCACCTTGAGGCAGAGATAGAAAGAGGCGTCTCCCGCTGGGAATGCTGGAAAGTCAGCAGTTTCCCTGGATAAAGAGGACATGGCCCTCCACTGCCCCCCTCACCCCCGTCCTCACCCCCATCTTCCGCCCTGGAGTGCCGACCTGACACTGGAGGCAGAACGGCCATTGGGTGATATGAGGATGGGAGCCGCGGGCCAGGGACCACAGAGGTTAAACCCAGAAGGACTTCCCGGAGGCGGCGGTTCACGGCTCCGACCGTGGACAGGGGAGAAGAACAGGACAGACACACCCCCATGTGAATCCGAGCCACGGAATGATGTCTGCTCTGTGCTCAGGCCACTGCGGCCGTTCTGTGACTCCTCACCAGGCTGCCTCCTGGTTCCCAACATGAGTCAAGGCAGAGTGAACAGACGGACAGACAGACGGATGGACAGGCGGGTGGACAGATGGACGGTGAGGCCCACCGGACCCCCGAGGGGCCGAGAGCTTGGGACTGCGGCACTGGAGGCACACCCTGTGCCCCCAAAGGAACGTGCGGGCCATCCTTAGAGAGAGGAGACCTGGGTGCCCGGCCCAGCCCTCCCCGGTCCACCTTGTGGGGCCCTGAGCCAGGGCCTGGCCCTCCCCGGGCCTGTTTCCCGTCTGAAAAGCCAGGGTGGGGTTCAGGGGTCTCTGGGTGGGTCTGTGAGGGGAGGCACCAGATTCCTGGGCAGCGGCCCCCCTGACTCCCCTCTCCGTTCTTGCTGGTGGGGGAGGAGGGGGTCTTCTCACCTTCCAACCCAAATCCCACCGAGCAGATCTGGGAGAGGGGGGCCTCAGCGAGCTCACGCCTGGGCCAGGCGCTGGGTCCCCTCAGAGCCTGCACATCCCCGAGCTGGGTTGTTCCGCTCCCAGGATGTTAAAATGAGAGCATTGGATACTAAAACTTAGAAGAGGTAGCCAAAGCAATACTCAGAGGAAAATTCATATCCACAGATACACTAAAAGATGTTACATTCCTAAGAAAGAGATTCTTTTAACAGAATGAGAACGAATGAGGAGCCCAAGTTCAGGGTGACACGGCTCGGCCTGATTTACGGGGTGAGCATGAGGCAGGGGGCGGGACCAGAGAGCCACAGGGTGAGGCCAGCAGGACTCGGTCCCGGTGATGGTGGTCCCTCAAGAAGTGAAGTCCCGGAGGAAAGTCCCACAGCCGGACCCCGGTCCTTCTGCCTCCCGGCAGGTGCCCCTGAGCACCGCACCCCCTCCCGCAGGGAACTGGCCGGGGACGGGAGAAGAGCAGGACAGACACCGCCCGTGAACCCGACCCACGGAAACAGTGCTGGCCCAGCAGAGGTGCTCAGAGACACGAGGACACGGGAAGCCTGGGGCCATCAAGAAGGGTTTCGGGGAGCAGACTGAAGGGGCATGTTGAGGGGTGGCAGTTCACACCCAGAGAGTCCGCGGAGGTGGCCATGGGGCAACAGCCCTCACCTCTGCCTCAGCCAGGAAATGGGCCAGAAGCTGGAGGGCCATTTCCCGTGTGAAAAGTCCGTCCTCAGTCGAAGCCGGTGTGGCTCAGTGGATAGAGCGTCGGCCTGCAGACTGAAAGGACCCGGGTTCGATTCCGGTCAAGGGCATCTATCTTGGTTGTGGGCACATCCCAGTAGGGGGCGTGCAGGAGGCAGCTGATCGATGTCTCTCTCTCTCATCAGTATTTCTGACTTTCTATCTCTCTCCCTTCCTCTCTGTAAAAAAATCAATAAAACATTAAAAAAAAAAGAAAGTCCATCGTCTAATTGCCACCCAGGAACTCCCAGATCATTTGAATGCAAAGGTCATCAACCAATCGGGCAGCGTGATGCAGGGATGGGAAGAGGGGAGAGCAGGAAAGGGAATACACCAGAAACCAGCCTCCTGCCTCCTCCCCCTCAAACACACCCCGGGGGGGGGGCGGGTCAACTGCTTGTTAACGGTTCCTTCCACACAGACCCCCCGGTTTGCAGGATCCACTCATATTTCTTATAACAAAGCCCATCACTTCAGAAGAGGTCAAAGTCACCACAGAACAGACACCAGGCTGGGTGGATCCTGGGGAGTTATCTCTTAAAACAAAAGCACCCTGATTTTCAACTACTTGTATATGATCCCAAGGAGCAGAGGGGGAGGAGGAGGTATGAGGGGTTAATTTTACTGGGATTGCAAGTATGGAGAGCTGTCCGAAACTCACACTCTTACAGATAATAACTCCACGGGATATTTAAATAATGTGGTATTCAGGCACAGAGACCATTTTAACTAATTCTAAAGTAAAACACATTCTCAACACAAGTGAAGTAAACATTTTAGGTGAATAGCTGGAGACTCTTTCTAATCTAACTTGGTGAAAAATTTTTTAAGCTTTCAAATCACCCCAAGATGAAGAGGAAATTGCACACGACTTAGACATTTCATAGTATTTGGATGTTAAAATGAGAGCATTGGATATTAAAACTTAGAAGAGGTAGCCAAAGCAATACTCAGAGGAAAATTCATATCCACAGATATACTAAAAGATGTTACATTCCTAAGAAAGAGATTCTTTTAACAGAAAATTGGCTTACCCATCAAACAGCCTTCAACAAGGGGAGGAACTTTTGTCTAATTGTTTTGCCAAATGTCCTTAAAGTTCATACAACAGAAGATTGCTAATATGTGGCATTCTTTTCTTTAAAAAAAATATTTTTTTTACTGATTTCAGAGAGAAAGGGAGAGGGAGAGAGACATAGAAACATCAATGATGAGAATCACCTGCTGCACACCCCCCACTGGGGATCAAGCCCACAACCTGGGCATGTGCCCTTCAATGGTATGGAACCTGGGACCCTTCACTCCACAGGCCAATGCTCTATCCTCTGAGCAAAACCAGCTAGGGCACATGGTTTTCCTTTCAAAGCCTCTCCATCTCTTGCACTGGCTGGTGTGTCTCAGTGGATAGAGCATTGCCCTGCACACTGAGGGTCATGGGTTTGATTCCTAGTCAAGAGCACATACCTGAGTTGCAGGTTCGATCCCTGGCCCCGACTGGGGCGTGTGCAGGAAGGCAACCAATGAATATGTCTCTCTCCCATCCCTCGCTCTCTATCTCTCCTCCCCCTCCATCCCTTCTACTCTCTCTAAAAATCCATGGGAAAAATATCCTTGGGTGAGGATTAACAACAACAAAAAACACTTCTCCATCTCCAAAGTTAAGATGTTGGTGATGAAACTCCAGTAGTAGCAGAGATGCTGATATGTCGAATAATAAAAGCATAATATGCAAATCGACCAAACAGACCAAACAGTAGAACGACCATCCAGATGACCTTCTGGATGACCTTCCAGACAAAGCCATGGCTTCCAACACAGCGGCCAGAGCTACTGCCTCAGCCCGAGGCAGCCAGGGCTGCAAAGCCTACTCTTGCACGAATTTCACGCATCGGGCCTCTAGCAAACTATGTTTGCTGTCTCCACGAGACAAAGAAAGAAAGAAAGCGAGAGAAAGTCCCTAATGGCGACAGAGAACCCGCCCTCCCTGTTCTGCTCTCACTGTGGGCTACCTTTACCTGAAGCCTTCAGGTGAGCACTAGCCAGGGGATATAACCAGGCTGATGATATCGGCACCATTAGCTATGCGACCTCAGTCAAGTCACTGGACGTTTCTGTCGTGGTCAGCATTTGCCAGAATCATGCTGTGTAACAAACAACTGCAAACGCTCAGGGACTTCCCATGCGAGTATTTCTTCTCACACGTGTTGCTCTGTAGGTTGACTGCAGTTGCCTGGCCGAGGCTGGACTCAACTAGATACAGTGGTACCTCGAGATACGAGTTTAATTCGTTCCGTAACCTTGCGGCGTGGGAAACTATGAGACGCTCGAGTCGCGGTAAACTGGTAGGTCGTGTGCAGCCGGCCGATCCGCGCAATGACTCCTATCTCAAATGTTGTTCATATTTCAAAGCAAATATCGCTCGCTCGAAGGCTTGTATCTCAAAAATCTCATATGTTAGGGAACTCGTATCTTGAGGTACCACTGTAGTTCTGTTTCAGGCTGAGGATCCGTTGACCTTGGCTCCAGGCTGTAGGTGGGTTCCACCCACCCCATGTGTCCCCACATTTCCTTTGCGTCTGAAGTTGAATAGGATGTATTTTGTCGTGACAGATGAGAGCAGACACATGGGATGGTCTCTCCCCAGGCCTCCTCTTAAGAGGCGTGCTCTCTCTTTACCCACAGTCATTGGCCAAAGCAAGTCATGTGGCCAAGGCCAAAGCATTGGGGTAGGAAGAGAGATTCTGGCCCAAGGAGAAGGGTGGGTGTGTGTGTGTGAATAATTGCTGAACAATAATCCAACCTAGCCTACTTTCTGAGCCTCAGTGTTCTTGTCTGTAAAATGGGGTTGCTGAACGTGCTATCTCATAGGAACAAACGCCAAGCTTTGCTCTGACCTAATAATGCACGTGAACCGTGTGCTGGTTGGCTTTGGACTTGGGTTAGGACCCACTCCTGCCAGCTCTGCTGCTTTCTGACACGGGTGAGCTCCATGCACCTCCGTTTCCTCATCTGGGCTGGTGACTACCTCCCAGGGGGGTGTCTGCCCACAGGGGTGGAGGGACGATGCAGAGCTTGGCTCTGACGTAGGACAGCACCAGGCTGGAGCCTCAGTGTTTCCAGTGAGCGGCTAGAAAAGCCCTGGTCTCTTCAGCTGTAAGTTGGGGGTTACACAAAGTGCATGACGGGGTGCACAAAACACCTGTGCTGCACACCACCGAGCACAGCGCCCGAAACAGACTCAGTTCTCAGTAAAGAGTGCTTCCCTTCTTTGCTCTTCTCTGTGACTCTACACATACCGAAGAGATTGCCTTCGCCGACACGGGGACAGAACTAGTCGCTGACGTAGGATGAAGGAATATGCGGCGTGATGTGCCGTATAAACGTTGATAAGCCCATCAGTGAAATACCAGACTCTGGCAGATCTAAGATGTTATCAACGGCAAAACACATCCCACTTCAGAGACGTTAGCTATCGGGGACGTGGGTGCCTGAGACTAGATAAATCCAGTGTGTGGAATTACAGGTGGGCAATTAAGGCAGGGTCTCATACAATCAAATGGTGTCTGACTTCACTACCTTGGGGTAGCCTTATCTCCCCGAGTTTATCGAATGCCATCGCAGAAACTCCACAGATACCTACTGTTATCTTTTGAAAGAAGGACCCAATCTCTCCTCCACTCCTCAAAGAATCAATGAATGAGTCAACAATGAGCGGGTTCCTGTTGACTTAACAACTCTGTTCCCCACTAAGCTTAAAACTTCTGTTTCTTGTCGAGAGGGGTTTCCATGCTAGACCCAGGTTAGGATATACTTTGGCAGGCAGCTGACACATGCAAAGCTAATACAGGTGTCCATCTAAACCAGCAGTTCTCAACCAGTGGGTCGCGACCCCTTTGAGGGTCGAACGACCCTTTCACAGGGGTCGCCTAAGACCAGCGGAAAACACCTATTTCCCATGGTCTTAGGAACCAACAGACCACTCCTCGGTATAGCAAAGTGTAGCAATGTAGTTCACTGTTGTCATATGAAGACTGTTACCCATGCTACACCACGATTCAAGACAAAATTTCATTTATTTGTAATTAGAAATAAATATTTCACAATATATAATTACATGTTGTTTTTGTGATTAATCACTGTGCTTTAATTATGTTCAATTTGTAACAATGAAAATACATCCTGCCTATCAGATATTTACATTACAGTTCATAACAGTAGCAAGATTACAGTGATGAAGTAGCAACGGAAATAATTTTATGGTTGGGGTCACCACCCCATGAGAAGCTGTCTAAAGGGTCACGGCACTAGGAAGGTTGAGAACCAGTGATCCTTACCCTAACCCTTTTCCCACAATGCTTATTCACTGAACAGACAGCAGCTGGGCACCTCTTATCTGCTAGGGACAGGTAAGCTGCCGAGCACAGAGGCGTATGGCCCTGCCCACAGGGAGTTGAATGCAGTGGGGAGACAGGCCGGCGGGTAAATAAATAAATAAGTAAACGTTTTCCTGGAAGGTATGCGGTGAGAAGCCCTCGCCACCCCACTGCCAGCTAAGAGCATTGCAGTCTACTTTTGTGATCTGAGAATGGATCACAACTCCCCGCCGCTACCCCTCACCCCTCATCCCTTGCTCCCCGCCTTTGTTTTTTTCCAAGGCCTTTATGTCAGCTGCAACACTGTGTATTCACTGAACCTAGCTTTTTGCCTGCTGTGCCCCCTGAGGACTACATTTCCCAGTCTCCCTTGCGGCTAGGTGTTGCCACGTGACCCCAGTCTGGCCAATGGCAAGGAGGAATGCTGATTCAAGACTTCCCCGTAAAACATCCTGGGGCATCATCCTCACACTCCTTCTACCTCCCACTCCTGCAAGGCTGGAAGCAAAGAGGGAAAAAGAAAATCTAGGAGGGTGGAACCGACATGGAGAGGAGCCTGAAGCAAAGCCGTTTAAGCCACACTGCGCGGCGGCGTGAGGAAAAAGAGGCCTTGATGGGATCAGGCCCCTGCGAGCTCAGGAGTTACTTGTTACTGCCACGAGCAGAGTCCCACTCACGCAGCCATTTCTAGAGACCACCCCAGTTTCCTCAGGACCCAGAGGAAACAGGTCCTCACTGCCAAGGAGGAAAGGCAGGCCCTGGGCAGGACCCTCCCCCAAGGAAGGGTGAAACCACCACCCAGGGGAGAGGAGGCTCCAGGCGGGGGCCATGGCCATGGGCCAAACCAGCCTCCCGACCCCGAGCACTCAGAGCCAGAGCCAGGGAGAGCGGCTGGACCGGTGGCCCAGGACAGAACCCCAGCCTCCCAGGCTCCCAGGGGGGGCAGTTCACAGGCCTCGGCCTCAGCATCCTGGAGACCACCTTCTTCCTCCCGCCACCTACCTGCCTCCGCGGGCGCCGGGTGAGGAGAGCAGCTCTGCAGGCGAAGAAGTCAGACTGCGGTCCATTCACCTCTCGGGGCCTCGGCCTCCTTGTCTGTGAAATGGGCATGATAACAATAGCACCGCAGTCAGAGTTCCACCGTGAAGATTCACCAAGGCGGTTCATCTAAAGTACTGACAGCTGCCCGGCCGGCATAGCTGAGTGGTTGAGTGGCAACCTTCTGAACCAGGAGGTCAGGGTTCGATTCCCCGTTGGGGCACATGCCCGGATTGCAGGCTGGATCCCCCGTGTGGGGCCTGCAAGAGGCAGCCGATAGATGATTCTCCCTCATCATTGATGTTTCTCTCCCTCTCCCTTCCTCTCTGAAATCCATAAAAATGTTTTTTCTAAAAAAAGAACTTAGTGGCTTGTCCACAATAAGTGCCCAATAAACAGACGAAGGGGAGAGCGGGCACTGGGAGTCCCCAGGAAGCACATGAGGCCCTGACCCGTCCTGCTGCATCCTGGGGTCAGGTCTGGGGAAAGGCTCTCCCCAGCTCAGGAGGTAAACTGAGGACAGTCAGTCCTCGTTGGGTTGTCTCCAGCTCACTCTCTCTCCTCACAGACACTTGAGAAAACAATTTTTGTTTAGAAAACAAAAATTCTCCGCTTTGTTCCATGGAAGCAGCATTAAAAACCCAGCAGCTGGCCCTGGACTGTGTTCCTCAGTGGTTAGAGCATCGTCCCACAAACCTAAGGGTCCCGGGTTCAATTGCCAGTCAGGGGTACATACTTGGGTTGAGGGTTTGCTCCCTGCCCCCAGTTGGGGCATGTGCAAAAAGACAACCAGTTAGTGTGTGTCTCACATCAATGTCTCTCTCTCTCCCCTCCTTCTCTTCCTTCCACTATCTCTGAAAAGCAATGAAAAATATATATACTGTATTTTCCGGCATATAAGACAACTTTTTAACCCAGGAAAATCTTCTCAAAGGTTGGGAGTCGTCGTATACATCGGATGTCATCTTATAAGGCCGGTATAACTCCAACTCTAATATTTTAACTGGAAAAGTTGGGGGTTGTCTTATATGCCAGAAAATATAGTATATATCTCCTCGGGTGAGGATTAACAGGAAAACAACCAAAACTGGTTTGGCTCAGTGGATACAGCGTTGGTCTGTGGACTGAAAGGTCCCAGGTTCGATTCCGGTCAAGGGCATGTACCTTGGTTGCTGGCACATCCCCAGTAGGGGGCGTGCAGGAGGCGGCTGATTGATGTATCTCTCTCATCGATGTTTCTCTCTTCCTTCCTCTCTGTAAAAAATCAATAAAATATATTTTAAAACAAACAAACAACAACAACAATAAACCAGGAAGACAATGTGCTAGTTGTGGGAAGCAGAGGGACACGGCGTGTGGCCTGAGCTCAGAACCGACCGCTGGAGAGTTTGGGCCAGCGAAGAAGGGACGGTCCCTGTTGACTTCCCTCCTCGCCTCCCTGCTGCCCTGTGTGTGTGTCCACTCGCTCACTCTGTGTGTTTGCATCTGGTCTGGAGAGGAAGGCAGGCCCACGGGCTGGCTCAGAAGCCAAGCAGAGGCCCACAGCAGGCACTGGACACCCTCAGCAGGACCAGGCTGGGGGCTCGATGGACAGTTAAAGGACTGGACCAAAGAGCAGGGCGAGTTGCGGCTGGCGGAGGATGGATCTCTCCCTCCAGCAGAGCGGAGGCTGGTCCCCGGGCAGCGGCCAGGAGCCGTGTGGCCCAGAACTCCTCCTCGCTGGGCCTCAGTCCCCTTTCCTGCATCCTGGGGATGCCACTCCCCCCCACCAGCGAGGCTGTTTGGAGCATTAGTGGGAAATCCGTGTGACCCCTAATTCTGCGTCTGGCCCGACGGTCTGAGGTTTCGGTCACTGAATGGGGAGGCGGGTGCGCACGCACCAGTGACCGCCACTCCGATGGAAAAAGACTCCACGATCCTCCTCCTAAGACCCAGGAGCTTCTCCCCAGAAAGTCCCAGCTGAGCCCAAGGTGGGGACAAAGGTCAGCTCTGAGTGAGTCAGAAAAACAGCTCCCGCCAGGAACCACTGAGCTGCCCCCGCCCCCGCCCCCACCCCCACCAGCTCGAGCCAGGGATTAACTCTGGCCTGACCAGCTCGCTCAGCTTCTGGAAGGCTTTTGCGAACGGAGACGAGAGGGAGGGGACGGGTTTCCCCCTTTCATTCCACACTAATTCCCCTCCACTCTTCACATCGCTTCCAAGTCATCTGATGCTCACCGGGCCTCCTGGAAGGTGTCAAATGAGGAAACTGAGGCCCAGGAGAGGTGACACCCGTCACCCCGGGGAACAGCCAATCAGGCCAGGGCCTGTGTCTCCTGCTCTGCCTGCTAGACCACCCCCCCACCACCAGACGCCTAAGGGGACACCCCATCCTCATCCCAGGGCAGCTGTCCTGCAGGTCTGCCTTACAGGCTCCCAGCTGAGCCCTTGGCAGACATCACTAATTGATTGGGACCTAGGCCAAATCCCTTCCACCCTGGGCTCCAGGCAGACGCTACCAATCAATCCGAACCGGCCCGGGGCCCTGGGAGATTCAAAGGATTCTCAGCCGCCTGCCTGCCTGGTGTTCTCCCGGGCTTAGCTCAGCTCCTGCACGCTGGCCAGCATTCCGTCCACGGTGACCGAGTGCGTGAATGCGGGAGTGACAAATGGACGCCAGCCTGCGCCAGGTGGAGGGCAGAGACGCCGGTGAGAGGTCGAGATCACGTCTGCCCTCTGGGCACATTCCAGCCCTAAGGTCTCCATCCCTCTCCTGCTGCTCAGAGTGCTCCCACCTCCCCAGAGCCCGGGATTACAGTCACTTCCTTTTTTAAAATTTCTTTTTCTTTTTTTTTCCAGAGAAGAAGGGAGAGGGGAGAGAGAAAAACATCAGTGATGAGAACCACTGATCAGCTGCCTCCTGCACGCCCCCTACTGGAGACTGAGCCCACAACCCGGGCACGTGCCCTTTACCGGAATCGAACCTGGCACCCTTCAGTCCACAGGCCAATGCTCCATCCACTGAGCCACACCAGCCAGGGCTGGAGTTGCTTCTGCTCCTGCCATGTGACCAGACAATCACATGCTTCATCCCTGCAGTGGGAATTACAACCACATGGGCCTCAAAGCCTAGACTTGGGCTCCGGAGCCCCAGAAGCCTATGGCCCAGCATCGGGCACAGTGTCAGCGCTCCGGAAGGCCAGGCGGCTCGCAATCTGCTCACTGCACGTACGGAACTCGGACCTGGGGCCACAATATCCGTCCTGGCACTGGGCCCCCTGCCCGGGACATGCTGGGCGAGCAGACCCTGCGGGGTCATGAAGCTCCACCCGGGATGATGAGGGCGCAGGTTGTGGGGCAGCCGATGGGGCTGCCGGGGCTCCAGGTCCCCAGCTGAGCTCCCCAGAGCCTGCCAGCCACAGGGAAGGGCTGCCCATGCCCGAGCACCAGGGAGAGAACGCAACAGCGGTTCCTGCGGTCGCCATGCCCACTTGCGTCCTTTGGCACCCCATCCCCCCTCTGCCAAAGACACAGGCCCAGGTCTCAGTCCCCACGGAGCCACCCCAACTGCGAACCACAGACAGAGAGCTGGGCAGCCAGAGGCCGAACTGGGAGGGGGGCTGTCTGGCTCCAGACCCAGCTCCAGGGGCCAGCACCCTCAGAGCATCCCTCCTCCTTGCAGGACTCAGTTTACCCATCTGGAAGCGAGGGATGGGGGCAGCTTGACCTCTAAGGCCCTTACAAGTCTGTGTCTTCTGCGTGCTTACTTTCCATTGACGGATTTATTCCACAAATATTGAGGGCCTACTGTGTGCCAGGCCCTGTGCGGGGCACCTTGCTCTTCTCTCTGCTGCAAGGTCCCTCCTCCTCCTAGGACCCCAAGTCTCAACTTCCCAGGCCGGCACGGGAGCCCCCCCTGCCTGCCCCAGCCCCCGCTCCTTCCTATCACAGCCCCGGCACTGTCATCTGATCTGACGGTCCGCTTCCCTCTGCATGCGGCCTCCTGAGGGCAGGATCACTTCTGGATCTTTCTCCCGCCTGTAGGGATTCCAGAGGAAGGTTCCGGAAATAGCTCTTGGGCAAATGGCCAAATGAAACCGCTCGAATTCCAAATCTGTCCCCCGACCTCCTCCCCCTGGCACAGCACCTCTGCCTTCCCTTCCCCTAACCACTCCCTGGGAACCCGAGGAACCTTCCTCGCCAAGACTCCCTCCTCCAAGCGAGGTGCCCAAAAGGTGCCCACAAGGCACGTGTGTCACTTTGGAAGTGTTCCTGGCTCTGCTGGCACCCCCTGGGGTTTGTCCCCACAGATATCATCAATATTTAGGCATGAACCCACTTCCGGGGGAGCTCTGACTCAGTCCAGAGTGGCAGGGGAAAGGGGGGCGCCCAGCCTTTCACCCCAATACGCCAGCCCTTCACCCCAAGAAGCCGGATCTCATTCCAACCTGCCTCCCCTCCTCCCCACACACGTGCACGTGGCCTCGTCCACACACGCACACTGGCTGTGCATCCTGCTCTGAGCCGCTGTGCATTCAATCAGCAGCCCGCGGGCCACCCACCTATTCTGTAAACCCTTGTGAATTCCTACTGTGTGCCCCCAGTTCACTGCCCCCCCGGGGGGCACCATGCGCTCAGCTGTTGCACGGCCTCCTTCAGCAAGTGTTTCTCCCAACAGCTGCGGAAGCTCCCCCTCCGGCCACCCCCAAAGGAGATCAAGGGGTTTTCTTAAGCTGGACAACTGCTCAGCCCTCCCCCCTGGACCCCCTCTCGCTTCTGGAGAAGGCGGTAGACCAAGGAAGCATGGGCCCCAGAAAGAAGGCCCAGAGAACGGGGCCCTGCCCACGGGGTCACCTTGGGACAGAAGCGAAGCCGGTGGCCTGGGAAGTGTCAGGCCCTGGCTCCCCGCCCCCCTCCCCCAGGGCTAGACAACCCACCTCCATCCCTGGCCTGACTCCCCATCTGGGTCCCCCGGGGTACAAGGTGCAGCCGTGAGGATGGCTGTGAATGCTGAGCGGAGGGAGGCTGGGACCGATACTGGCTTCTCCTGGACTCCTCGCTGCGGGCCCTGGTCTCAGAGCAGCTGGCAGGAAAGTCGGGGGGTGGCCATCCAATCAAGGTCACGTTCCCCACGAGCTGACCCGGAGAACCGAACTCGGATTCGCCGATGGCAGAAACAAGGGGCTGGTTTTGAGGAACCCAGAGGGGGTCCTGGGAATAGATCTGAGTTCCAACTCTGTCTGTCGCCATCCCTGCTCGGCTGTGTGACCTTGAGCAAGACACACACACACACACACACACACACACACTGAGTTTCAGTTTCCCGCCGTAAGTCCCAGGCCAGGCCAAAGTCGGCATTAGCAATGCGTTCATGGAGTCCAGCCGGCGGGCTCAGTGGCTGAGCGTCGACCTATGAACCAGGAGGTCACGGTTCGTTTGCAGTCAGGGCTCATACCCGGGTTGTGGGCTCGATCCCCAGTGGGATTGAACGCACAGTGGCTCAGAGCAGGATGCACAGCAAGGGTGCGTGTGTGGATGAGGCCACGAGCACGTGTGTGGGGAGGAGGGGAGGCAGGTCGGAATGAGACCCGGCTTCTTGGGGTGAAGGGCTGGTGTATTGGGGCACCCGAGAAAGGCTGGGTGCTCCCCTTTCCCCTGCAGGAGGCAGCGGATCACTGATTCTCTCTCATCATTGTTTCTATTCCTCTCTCCCTCTCCCTTCCTCTCTGAAATCAATACAAACATTTAAATAATAATAATAATAACAGCAATACATTCATGGCCGTGGTAATGAGCCAGACACCACAGATCCCGACCTGCCTGTTGTACACAGAGTGCTCCCCTCCACGTAACAGTGATGCCTCAAAGGGAGCTTCAAACACCATTCGATGAAGCCTTTGTGTGTCTTTCACACGGGCTCCAGGGAAGAGAGGGGCGGTATATCTTTATGCCTCCGGGCATCACACAGACACGTTCCAGGCCTGTGTCCCTGTCACCAGGTCACCACTAAGATGCCCCTTTCTGGCGTCCCCTTAAAATATCAATCCCGAAAAAAAAGTCCCTCCCGGCTTCCCTGGGTGGCGGCAGGGCAGGGTGCTGCTGGTCCCAGGGGCCCGGGCCAGTGTGAGGCTGTCCCCGGCGGCAGGGGAAGGACAGAGCCCGGGCCTGGGGCTGTGGGGCCGTGAACAATCCCTCCCCCTGTCGGTGCCCGTTTTCTCCTCTGACAATGGAGTGCGTGCTCCCTCACTTTGTGGGAACCCTTGTTCCCGGCCTGGAGTAGATGCCGCAGAATTGTCTGAAGCCAGGGTCTCAGGTTCGAGTCCCCGTCAGGGCAGGTACAGGAGGCAATCAACCCATGTTTCTCTCCCACCCTCCCCCTCTCTCTAAAAAAATCAGTAAGAACATATTCTGGGGTGAGGATGTAAAAAAGACGGAAGAGAGACCAGAGTCAGCAGGATGGGCTGGCTGGGACTCTCTCTCCCGCCGAGGGATGATGCTGGTGCAGAGGCCAGCAGCCTGAGGACAGAGGAGCCGCAGCAGAAACCCCAAGGAGAGGGTGGCCCAGCAGGAAGCTCACTCTGCCCCACCCCGGCCCCCACAAGGCCCACTGAGCCCTCAGTCTATGAGACCCCCTTTCTCCTTTAACGCGCCAACTCAAGGACCCCTCCTCCAGCACACCTCCTGACCGCTTCAAAGAGACCCCACCCCAGGCACCTTGGACCCCCCCTTCTCAAAGCAGCAGCCCCCATCTTCCAGCCCTCCCCTCCCCATTTAGAGAGCCCCAGAGATCATCATCCTGTCCCCCTGTCCAATGTCGCAGTCCCCAGCTGGGAGGAGGTGGCCCCCAATGGTTCAGGACCAGAAGGGAAAATGTCAATAAAAGTCAAGTTGTCACGTTCCGGCCCTGGGTACAGGCCTCCTTGCCTGGAGCCCACAGTCCTGGCCGGATCCGCCCTGCCCCTTCCCCGCTGGGCCACCCCGGGGGGGGCTCGGTCCTGCACCACAGGCGTGGCAGAGAGGGTGCAGGGCACCCCTGGCCAGGGCCTGCGGGCTGCTAGGGACACAGCCGGGGCTCCATAGGGTCGCTGCTAGCGGGGAAGCGGCTTAGAGACCCGGCGGTTAGGGCTCCCCGTGGGCCTCGCGCTGCGGCTCCGGACCTCAGCAGGTGGCACGGCCCAGGCCATCAATGGGCCATGACTCAGGGCCGCCGCCGCCGCCTCCTCCTCCTCCTCCAGGAGAGACCAGATTCCCCAGGTTTTGTTCTGCCCGCCGGGCAGATGGGGAAACGGCGGCCCTTTCCCCGAGGATTCCCTGCGCCCCCCCAAAAAAAAAAAAAAAAAAAGTCGAGGCGCCAGGCCCAACCTTGGAGAGTGTGGGGCACCTCCAAACCTTCCTCCCAGGAGGGTCCCCCCTCAAGGTCAAGCCGGCTGCCCCCCAAGCCCCGAGGCTCCTGCAAAGGCCTGGGGGCTCGCGGGCCCCCCGGGGTGGACAGGGAGGCGAGAGCAAAGGCGCGCGGTGTGGCCGGGGGGCGGGGAGCCGGGCGCACCTGCCGCAGGTGAGGGCCGGCCGGGCGGGCGGGCGGGCGGGGTGGGGGAGGGGCGCCGCCGCGGCACGCTTAGTGGGCTCACCCCGGCTCCGAGCAGCTGTGCCGAGGGGGGGCCAGGGGCTCCAACGTGGCCGCCGAGAGGGGGGCCCCGCTCGCCGGCGGCCGCCCCAGCGCCTCCGAGTCCCGCGCAGCGGCCGCGGCCCCAGGAGAACATTCGAGGCAGCGGCGGCGTTAGAAGCCCCGGGTCTGTTCGGTATTTGAATAGCACAAAGGAACCGCCTTGGTCTGATTGGCCAGCCCGGTGGCCGCGGGGCGGGCAGCGCCTGTCACTCGGGAGGCAGCGGGCGCTCCTATTGGCTGAGCGGGTATGGGGCGGGATCGGGACGCCCGGCTAAATAGCTGGGGCCGGGCCGGCCGCGGCTCATTGCTTTGGCGCCGTCCCGGGAGGGAGCACGGTCCTGCGGGCGGCGCGCGGCGCGCGGTGGCGGCTCCTCTCGGAGCGCAAGCCGACCCGCCGATCCGGGCTCCGTTTCCCCTCCGCCCGCCCGCCCGCCCGCCCGTGCGTGCGCCCCGGCGGCCGGCTGGAGGCCGGACCCAGCGGCAGCGTTAGGGAGCAGCAGCAGCGGCGGCCGCGGCTGCTCCGCCGCAGCCGTCTCCGCGGGAGCATGGAGTGCGCCCTGGACGCCCAGAGCCTCATCAGCATCTCCCTGCGCAAGATCCACAGCTCGCGGACCCAGCGCGGCGGCATCAAGCTGCACAAGAACCTCCTGGTATCCTACGTGCTCCGCAACGCGCGCCAGCTCTACCTGAGCGAGCGCTACGCCGAGCTCTACCGGCGCCAGCAGCAGCAGCAGCAGCAGCAGCAGCCGCCGCCGCTCCACCAGCACCAGCACCAGCACCACCAGCACCTCCCGTACGCGGCGCCGGGCATGCCGGCCAGCGCGGCCGACTTCGGCCCGCTCCAACTTGGCGGCGGCGGGGACGCGGAGGCGCGCGAGCCGGCCGCCCGGCACCAGCTGCACCAGCTCCACCAGCTCCACCAGCTGCACCTCCAGCAGCAGCAGCTGCACCAGCACCAGCACCCGGCGCCCAGGGGCTGCGCGGCGGCGGCGGCGGCGGCGGCCGGGGTGCCCGCGGGCGGCGCGGGGGCGCTCTCGGAGCTGCCCGGTGGCGCCGCGCTCCAGCCGCCGCACGGCGCGCCCCACCGCGGGCAGCCCTTGGAGCCGCTGCCGCCGAGTCCTGCGCCTCTGCCTCCGCCCGCGCCCGCCGCGCTCTGCCCGCGGGACCCTCGCGCCTCCGCCGCCTGCTCCGCGCCCCCCGGGGCCGCCCCTCCGGCTGCTGCCGCCGCCGCCGCCGCTTCCCCTTCCGCCTCCCCGGCCCCCCCCGCCTCCCCCCCTGGCTTCTACCGGAGCGCGTACCCGGCCCCCTCGGACTTCGGCGTGCACTGCAGCAGCCAGACCACCGTGCTGGACCTGGACACTCACGTGGTGACCACGGTGGAGAACGGCTACTTGCACCAGGACTGCTGCGCCTCCGCCCACTGCCCCTGCTGCGGCCAGGGCGCCCCGGGACCCGGCCTGGCCGCCGCCGCCGCCGCCGGCTGCAAGCGCAAGTATTACCCCGGCCAGGAGGAGGGCGAGGAGGACGAGGAGGAAGACGCGGGCGCGGGCGACCTCGCCGCCGAGCCCCCCGGGGGCGCCCTGTTCGCCCCCTGCAAGCGCGCCCGCTTCGAGGACTTTTGCCCGGACTCGTCCCCGGACGCGTCCAACATCTCAAACTTGATCTCCATCTTTGGCTCGGGCTTCTCGGGGCTGGTGAGCCGACAGGCGGACTCCTCGGAGCAGCAGCAGCAGCCGCCGCCGCCGCTCAACGGGCAGCTGTGCGCCAAGCAGGCGCTCGCCAGCCTCGGCGCCTGGACTCGAGCCATTGTCGCCTTCTAGGGGACCCCCCGAAGGCACGGAGAGGAAGGGGGTGGGGGACCCGGGGTCCCGCGGGGGCTCTGGGGCCAGACAAAGACTCTCGGCCAAGGGGGCGAGAGAGGAGGGAAGGGACGGGGGTGCCCGGCCACTCAGTGGGGGTCAGCTGAGCCTCTTGGGGACCAGCAGCGGGGGAAGGCGGCGAATGTTTTATAAATTGTAAAATAAAAAAAAAAAGAAAAATCTTTAAGATCTTGGACTTTTTTTTTACAGAGAGGGGGGGGGAAAGCGCCTATTTAAGTATGCTTTGTGTTTCTCCTCCTGTTGTGTGTGTGTTTTCTCTTCTTTTTATTGTAGAGGTTGCGGTGGTGTTCAGCGAGGAGCCAGCCACGTGAGAGGGAGGGCTGCTGGCTGCCCCGGAGGCGGCGCGGGGCAGCCGGGGGGCGCGGCAGGGCCCCGGGGCGCCGCTCCCCCATCAGTTGTCAGACCCCGGAGCAGCCAGGAACGGGTCTTGTGAAATCCTCCGCAAAAATAAAAAAAAAAATAAAACACACACAAAAAAAGCACAAAGGCCAGCCCTCTCCGCGAAAGGGACGTTCGGGTCACATTTCCTCTCCGGGGGCGGCCTCCAAAGTTCGCAAAACGAGAAGAAGGCAGAAATGAAAACACTTCAACTTTTTTTTTCCTCTCTCTCTCTCTCTCTCTTTCCCCTTCCTTTTCTTCCCGGCGGCGGGTGCCTCGAACCCCTCCTCTCCCCGCCCCTCTGGCTCCGTCCTCCTCCCCCTCCGCCCCCCGCCTCCCGGACTCGCAGGGGTGGCGCCGGACACCCCGACACGCTCTCTCGGACACTGTTTGGGGACGGGGTGGCGGGGCGGCGGGGGGGGGGGGGGGGGGAGGCGGGCACCTCGGACTACATTTCCCATCATGCCCAGCACTGCGGTCCTCACCCAACAAAAAAGGAAGTCGATTCCTTCACCTGGATCCCCGGCGGCCGGGGGGGGAGGGAGGGAGGAGACTTCGCGAAGTTCCTGGTCCGACGTGCTGTTTTCTGTGTGTGTGTGTGTGTGTGTGTGTGTGTGTGTGTGCACGCTCCCGGGGTCAGCAGCCTTGGGGTGCCTTTCGTGACGCCAGCATTGTTCGAGCCTGTGGCCACCCCGTCCGTCCGTCCTGTGTCCCTCAGCTCGACCGGTTTTGTTTCCTTTAAAGCCTCTTGTAACAAAAAAAAAAAAAAAAAAAGGTGGGCGCCTGCAGCCCCTCGGGTTCTCTGCCCTCAGCCACATGTGAACTCTCCAAACCCACGTTGCCACCTTTCTCGGCCCCCCTCCTCCCCCCCACACCCTTTCACCCCCGTATTTTTGTGCATCCTGAGATTGTACATCAGCGGGTCAAACTGTCCAGATTGTTTACATTTATAACCTTAATAAAAAGTCGAGTCTATGGAGGATGGCGGTGCCTTGTTTTCAGGCCGGCCCGGAGGTGGGGGGCATCGAGGGATGGCGGGGGGTGGGGGTGGGAGGGCGAGCCCTCGCAGCGCTCCTGGCTCTGCAGGGACAGGGCCCGGAGTGGGAGCAGGAGGGAGAGTGGGGGGGAGAGGCTGGCGGCTGGGGATGAAGCCAGTGCTGCGGGCCTCGGGGTAAGGGGCCTCCTCCCCCAAAGAGACTCCCCCCTCCAAAAAAGAAAAAAAAAAGGAATAAAAAAAAAAGGCCCGGCCGTCGCAGGGTCTCCAGCAGGAAGCCCCGCCGGCCTCGTGCACATTTCCTGCCCCGCCAGGGCCCCGGGGCTGCTGGGCCTCAAGTCTGAGCTCGGCCTGCGCCGGGGAAGGGGAGCGGGGGGGGAGGGGAGGCCGGGGCCACGCCCCCTCCAGCCCGGGGCCACGCCCCCCCCGCCCCGGGCCGCCGCCGCCCGCACGTCGCAAGTCGCACGTCGAGGCTGCTGCAACTTGGGGAAGTTTTTTTCGTTTTCTCTTTTTCCTTTTTTTTTTTTAAGTTGAGTTTGTTATCACTGCTCCGTGCCACTTGGTGGTGTGCTGGCGGCGGCTCCCGCCCTCCTCCTCCTCCCTCCCTCCCTCCGCGCCCTCCTCCCTCCCTCCCCTCGCCCCGCCCGCCCGCCCGGCCGCCCGGCGGAGGGAGCGGGAGGCTCGGGCGCGCTCCGCGCTGACCACCTACGGGATGACCTCAGAGTGGGAGAATGCGCCCGGGCCCCGGGGAGCCGGCTCGCCCGCTCCCCGCTGCAACCAAACGCGCATCTGGGCCCGGGGGCGCCCGCGCGGGGTGGTTCCAGCGCTGCAAGCCGGGGAGAGCAGGGAAAGACTGGGGGGGGTGGGGGGGGGATAAAAAAATAAAAAAGAAGGAAGGGAAAAAACCAGAGTGGCTGCTTGCCGCCTGCTCGCTCTGCCTCTCCCTCCTCTCGGGCTCGGGCGCCCGCAGTCTGGCCCCTGCGCCCCACTTTCCCGCACCAGCCGCGCCCCCCACGCCCGGCAGCACCGCCCCGGCCTGCACGCCTCCCGCCGAGAGAGGAGCCGCGGCTGCTTCCGAGAGGCACCCGCAAACCCGTCCTGGGTCCCCGGGGTAGCGCGAGGCGGAGTTTTGGGGGACACTCCGAGCGCAGGGGGGGCTCCAAGGGCCGCGCGAGGGGGGTGGGGGGAGAGGGAGGCTCTGGAGGCGGGAGTTACAGGAGGGAAAGGCACCACCTGACACTCACACACACGCACACGCACACGCACACGGGGTGTTTTCGCCGCATCCCACGGGGGGGAGAGCCGGAGCGTCCGGGGCGGGGGGCGTGTGTCCCCCCCAAACCCCCCCCGTGTTCCCGGCTCCAGGAAGCGCCGCGGGGCGCGCGGGGCGGAGGGCGCCCGCCAAGCCAGGGGCCAGAGCTCCCCCTAGCGCCGCCTGCCCGCCTTGCAGCCGCGGAGGCAGCGAGTGGGCGAGGCCGCGCGGGGGGCGGCGGGCCGCGGGGGGCTCCTGGGGCGCCGCGCCGCGCGTGGGTCCCGCCCCGGCCCGGGCGCGAGGCTGGGGCTGCGCGCGTCCCCGCGCCGGGCGGAGGGGCACGTGGCCGGCCGCCTTTGTTGGGAGCGCCGACCCCGGCGCGGGAGGGAACCCCCGCCCCCACTCTCTCCACCTCCGCAGGGCCGGGAGCGGGGGTGAGGGGGTGCTAAACACGAGCTCTGGGCGCCACGGGGCCCCGAGCCCGGTTCCCCTCCGCTGCCAGGTTCTCGAGCTTCAGCTGCGCCAGGAGACAGCGCCTTGGGGAGGGGGAGGAGGACGGAGCGCTCTGGAGCACCCAGAAGAGGAGGTGTCTCTCCCCCCGAGCTTTTCAGGGTCCAAAAACCATGGGCAGCCGCACGAAGGGTGAACGCCCTGAGCGCAGCCCGCAGAGACTCCGCACACAGCGGCCCTCCCCCGCCCCTCTGCACCGCACACTGAGGCTCCCGCACTGACCCACACGGCCCTCCACTGCGCGCCCAGCGCACCGTCCCCACGCAGACACCCCAAGGAGCACCCTCACTCCACTCGCCGCCCCGCCCTCAGTCCTAGCACCGCATGCAGCAAGAGAATGTCCAGAGACCGGACCCCCAGGCCGAGCACCCGGAAAGATGGGGGGTGGGGGTTGAGGGGGGGCGCATGCCTGGTCCTGACAGTCTTCCAAAAGGGGAGCGGGGCGGCGGTTCACAGATCCAGGTCCACAGACAAGCCTTTCTCCAATCAAAACGACCAAGTCAGACCCACAAGAGCCCCCAGGCAGACTTGGGGGTGTTGCTTGGGGTGGTAGGGAGAGTGGAAGAGACTGGAGGGTCCAGGGCATGACGAAGGGGGAGGGGAGACTTCCAGAAAACAGCAGCTCTGGAAGCCAGAGCTCCAGCAAGGCCCTGGGGCCCCAGGTTCACCGGCATCAGCACCACCACGGCCCCTAGAGCACCCCCCGGGTCCTCCCAGCTGTGCTCCCAGGTCACCGAGCTGCTCAGTGACAGCCCGGGGCCTGCAAGAGCCGCAGGCTGCCCTCCCTGGTGTCCCTCCGCCCCACGAGGAGGCTCCTTGCTGCGCCTCCATGCTGAGCACCGGTGACAGTGCCCACCTGGGGCCTGGCCTGTGGGGGCACCTGGCCGGCCGCGGGTGGGGGGAAACAGCCTATAAAAGAGCAGTGAGCCGGGGTGTGGACTCACTCCGGTTCCCAGCTGCTCTCTGGAATAGACTCTGGTAGCACCTTGTTCTAGAAATGAGAAAACTTCCCAAGAAGGGGTGGGTCTTCCTGTTGGGGCCCACGGTGTCTGGCCGGGGCGAGTGTAAGACAGGCTGCAGCACAATGCAAGCAAGGATCCTGACGCTGGCCAAGGAGGAATGTTGGTAAGTCCAACTGAACCCCAACTAGCAGGCCAGGAGCACCCTCCACTGCCACCCCAGTGCTTCATGCTCTGGGTCCCAGAATCCAGGGCTCAAGAGACACAGGACAGGGGTCTCTGTGTCCCGCCGCACCAGGGCATGGCCTGAGCGTCTCCTGGTATTTCTCCCGGGAAGGGACCCAGGCCTGTGGGATCAGCTTGGACCAAAGGGAGATTTCTGGGCTCCGGGCTCGCCACTGGGCAGTGGGCAGGGACGGAGCAAGCTGCAGGTACAGCTGGATCCAGGCCCCACGCCCTCCCCCTCCTCCCCCTCCTCCCTCTCCCTGCATGGAGCTGCCCCCTCTCCTATTTCTGACCCACTGCTCCCCGGAGGCAGCTCCTGGCTTTGCCACCAAGAGGGCTGCCCCTCCTCTTCTTTCCAACTCAGAAAACCTCAGGGAAAGACTCTCCTGTCCCAAACCCGAGGCCGGGGTGGGAGGGTGGCCGGTGGGCCCCACTGGGCGCTCATGGACAGAGAAGGGATGATCTTCCCAGAAAAACGTGGCAGGGGGTGACCGTCCAAAACTGTCCTCCGGAGAGAGGGCTTCTGGAGTGGGCACCTCCACAGGGGTCTTGGGGGGAAGCAGAGGCCAGCGCCTCGGGGCCTGGGTGACGGAGCGCCGCCTGCACAGCTCAGGAAGGCGCATTCTCCTTGCTCCCCGCCGGGATAATGAGGCTTCGGGGCCATCTGGTGCCTCCCCGGTTTGCCACTCAGGCATCACCAGGGGAGGGGAGGCCGCAGCTCCTGCTGGGGACAGGGGGCGGTTCTCCCAGCAGGCTCTGTGGCAGGGACAGCGACAGGGCCCACCCTCAGGGGACTCGGGGCGGTGGGCAGCCACAAGCCGGCCAATGTGGAGGAACTTGGCTGGAGCCCAGCATGGCCCTGCAGGTACCCCCGGCATCATGGAAAGGCTTTGAGGAGAGGCTGGGGGGTTGGCCCGCAGGGGGAGAGGCCCGCCTTTACACCCCCAGCCCGGGGGGGCCTGGGACAGTCAGGGGACAGGTAACAATCTGTCTGAATGTGCAGAATAGAAGCTTGAAAACCTGGCAGGCGGAGGGGAACCCAGGTCGGGGGTCCCGTCGAGTCCAGAGCTCTTGTTTAGCACCCACACTCCTGGACCTTTGTTTTATCGTTCATGCATTTCTGTACAGTGGCACCTCGAGATACGAGTGCCCTAACATACGAGATTTTTGAGATACGAGCCATCGAGCGAGCGATTTTTGCTTTGAAATATGAGCAACATTTGAGATAGGAGTCATCGCGCGGATCGGCCGGCTGCACACGACCCACCCGTTTACCGCGACTCGAGAATCTCATAGTTTCCCACGCCTCAAGGTTACAGAACGAATTAAACTCGTATCTCGAGGTACCACTGTATTTCCTACAGTGAGCATGTATCACTTTTATATTTAGAAGAAAAATTAACACATATATTTTTCAAAGGAAAATCGTGACGTGACAGGTACTATAATCCATGTACAGCCCATCTGGGGCAGGCGCAGCCCGGAGTGACAGAGCGTCATCCAGAAAGGCTGGACTCGCCGGAATGCGTTCTCTCCGTTAAAAGAAGTGCAAGACGAGCTCGCCTCGGGAACACGGCGGAGTGGACGTTCTGGAAGGAGCTGTTTCGCTCTCACCTCCGACCCCATCCCAGCCCCACCCAGTCCTGCCCAGTGGGTACCACAGAATGGTTCGCTCCGTTTCTGACCCTCCTGGCCAGGTGGGCAGGAAGAGGCAGATGTGCTTGAGGAACGTTTTAAGCGACGCTGGCTGAAACTGAGGAGAAGCGGCCACCTGGGCAGGAGGAGCACTGGGCCAGAGGCTGGAGACCCAGGACCAGGTCCTGGCTCCGCCACAGGCTGCCTTGGGACCCGGGCCCAGTCACTTCCCAGCAGGCCCACCTTCCCTTCTCTGAGGAGGTAAATACAAGGAGAGAAGGAAGGTCCTAGACCCGTGTGACACGCAGTAAGTCAACGAGCAGCCACGTTCCCAGCCTTCTGTGAGCGGAGGCTGTGTCCCATCACAGAACGAAAACGGCAGGTCCCACTCCGCCTCTGCCCATGAGCAGGGTCACCTGCCTATTTCCCATACTCATTCAATAACTATACATTCATTCATTCATCCTATATAATAAAAGGCTAACCAGCAAATCGACCGAATGGCAGAACGACCGGTCGCTATGATCACACTGACCACCAGGGGGCAGACGCTTAACACAGGAGCTGACCCCTGGTGGTCAGCGAGCTCCCACAGGGGGAGCGCCACTCAGCCAGAAGCCGGGCTTATGGCTGGCGAGTACCGTGGTGCTGGCAGGAGCCTCTCCTGCCTCCTCTGTGGCAGTGCTAAGGATGTCTGACTGACAGCTTAGCTCCGCTCCCTGGACATCCCCCAAGGGCTCCCAGACTGCGAGAGGGTGCCACCCAGGCTGAGGGGACACCCCCCCTCCAGTGCACGAATTTCATGCACTGAGCCTCTAGTTCAAATATACACTGAGTGGCCAGATATTATGACCACCTGACGTTTGTAGGCAAATTAGCCGCTCACTGCATCGTATGGGATATGGAGGCCGAAGGCCTGTTTGCACACCTCTGCTGTCCGCAGTTACCAAGATAAAACGTCTCCAATTCGCACAGGAACACAAGGATTGGACAGACGAGCATTGGAAAAAAGTCATGTGGTCCGATGATTCACGTTTCCAATTGCATCATGCTGATGGCAGAGTGAGAATTTCGCGGAAACAGCATGAAAGCATGCACCCCACATGCATGAGTCCAACCCTTCAAGCTGGTGGGGGCAGTGTGATGGTTTGAGGTATGTTTGCCTGGCGTGATTTGGGCCCTTTAATTCATGTGGAATAACATTTGAGTAGCACAACATACCTAAGTATCATTGCTGATCAAGAATAACGTATGAATAGCACAACATACCTAAGTATCATTGCTGATCAAGAATAACGTATGAATAGCACAACATACCTAAGTATTGTTGCTGATCAAGTTAATCCTATTCCACTGGAGATGGCTTCTTCCAACAAGACAATGCGCCAGGCCACGGTGCCCGTACTGTGCAGGAGTGGTTTCCAGAACATGAGGGAGACTTTCCCTTGCTTAGGTGGTCCCCACCATCACCAGATCTCCATCCAATCGAGCATTTGTGGGACGAATTAAGAGCCATCAGGCAGCTGGTTCCACAACTATCACATCTCACAGAACTGGACAGCGCTATCCATCAGGCCTGGTGTCAGATTCCTCACATCACCTCCTTTCCACATCTCGTGGAGTCAATGCCAAGAAGAATCGCCCCGGTATTGAAGGCAAAAGGTGGCCCAAGGAAGTACTGCTGATGGGGTGTCATAATAATCTGGCCACTCAGGGTCTATTGAGTGCCTACGTACGCCAGGCCATGTGCTAGGATCAAGGGTGCAGCCATGAACAAGACAGACAAGGCCCCTGCCCTCATGGAGCTGACATTCTGCGGGGGAGACGATAAGCAAATGAACCAATAGATTATTAGATAAATGGATAGAGCATCAGCCTGCGGACTGAAAGGTCCCGGGTTCGATTCCGGTCGGGGGCATGTACCTTGGTTGTGAGCACATCCCCAATAGGGGGCATGCAGTAGGCAGCTGATCCATGTCTCTCTCTCATCCATGTTTCTAACTCTATCCCTCTCCCTTCCTCTCTGTAAAAAATCAATAAAATATATATTTTTAAAAATCTTATGGGGGGATTAAAATGGGTAAAGAGAAGGTGATATATTTGAGCTGAGACCTGGACGGCTTAGCTACGTTAGTCAGTATAGTATAGACAATGCTGCGATAACAAATTAATCCCGAATCTCAGAAACTTAACGATTTTTTTTTTGACCATGCAAAATCTGTCTACATCGGACAACTCTCCTCGCTGCCGTTGTCCCCGTGGTGACTCAGCAGTTCAGGAGGGAGACCGTCCTGCCAGAGAGGCGATTCCCCTCCCACTCACTGCCCTTGGCCAGAGTAGCCCTATGACCCGCCTGACTGCCAGGGGCCGGGGGAAGGAGCATGAAGCACAGATGGGCGAGCGCTAGACGTTTCTGCCATCCCAGCTGGATAGGCAACGGTGGAAGCGTGCTCCAGGCAGAAGAAACAGCAGATGCAAAGACTAACCCAGGCCCAGATCTGGTCTGTCCCAGGCAGTGCAAGAAGGGTGACATGGCTGAGGGCAAGGGGGAGAGTGGCAGGAGGCAGGGCCGGGAAGGAAGGAGGGATGAGGAGGTTTGGTTCCAAGAGCCAGGAAGGAACGTCACACAGTGCCTGCTCGGCGGGGGGAGGGGCTGGGGAGCAGTCTGGGACAGCTGCCCCAACCAGTTCCCCTGGTCCTGCCGGGCAGGGCAGGCCGAGTCCCCCGGCCAGTCCCGGCTCTGCCTCTCTTCCCCGCGGACTGACCATAGACGCACCGTCTAGGGGCCTCAGCAATGAGGAAGGAGTCAGCTCGGGGGCTGCACGCAGGCTCTGGGTGAGACACCCTCTCTGGAGTTGTTAATGTCAGAGGAGTGCAGGGGAGACCAACGGGCACAAGGCCAGGCACCAGAGGCTTCCGGGGCCACCTCACCCGGGCAGCCATGCAGGCCCCGGCTCCTGGTCCCGAGCTCAGCGCAGCTCCAGAGCCACCGCAGACATTGGGATTGGACGGCCACTCACACGAAGCTTTCGGCCCAGAGAGCAAGCTGCGTCCAGACCCTTACCTGTGGGGTCCCCGCACTGTTCAGGCCTCAGTTGAAGCGAAGAGGGGGTTCCCTGGTCCAGGACCTGGGAAGCCCATAGGGGCTCCCGTGACGTCATCAGAGCTTGCCCGCCGTCTCTCAGCACTTCCTGCCTGTCCCTGCAGCTCGGGCTTTCTCCGATGTGAGCAGGAGAGCACCGGCCAGGGTCGGCTTCACAGGTGACGGGTACAGTCACAGCCGCATTCAAGGGCCCCTGCTTGGGGGTTATACTCTGCTGTGGTGATGGGGTTTCGTGTTTCTGTTGTCTTAACCCATGATCTTTTCTTTTAATTAGAAAATATCCTGGGGATATTTTTCCCATGGGTTTTCAGAGCGAGTGGGAGGGAGGAAACGGGGAGAGAGAAGCACTGACATGAGGCGTATCAATTGGTTGCCTCTCCGCATGCGCCCCGACTGGGCCAGGGGTGGAACCTCAACCCGGCGCATGCCCTTGACCGGGAATCAAACCCACGACCCTTCAGAACACGGGCCGTTGTTCTAACCGCTGAGCCGCAGGCCAGGGCATACCTTTTCCTTTGCATCTGTGTTTTGTTTTGTTTTGTTGTTTAATATATTTTATTGATTTTTTACAGAGAGGAAGGGAGAGGGACAGAGAGCTAGAAACATTGAGAGACATCCATCAGCTGCCTCCTGCACGCCCCCCCGCCCCCACTGGGGATGTGCCCGCCACCAAGATACATGCCCTTGACCGGAATCGAACCTGGGGCTCTTCAATCTGCAGGCCGACGCTCTATCCACTGAGCCACACCGGCCCTGGCTGCATCTGTGTTTTGCAAGTGACATCTGTCTGATGGGACGGTAGAGCGTACACCGAGCGTATACCGAGCGTATGGAGCTTCCTCTCACCTGCCTCCTGCCCCTCCCGTCTCCCTGGGACCGGTTCCTGACTGCCCTTCCCCCGGGGTCCCGGGCCGCTGCCCCTCCACCATGGCACGGGCACAGGGAGGCTGGGTCAGATGCCTGCGCACGGTGTCATGGGCACAAGGGCCCCGCACTGGCAGCACCAGGCCTGGCAGAGGCTGTGTCTAGGCGGGGGCGAGCCTGTCACCTACTCCCACCCCGGGCCTGAGGTCTTTGGGGTTTACCCCTCCACTGTAGGGTAAGGTGGGGGTCTGTGGGCCGCGGAGGTACCCGGTCAACTTCCCCAGGCCCCACCCCTGGCCAGGGCTCCAGGGACTGGAAGCTTCATGCCTTCATTCGCTCAACATTTAGAGATTGGGCATCCACCCGCCCGGGGGCAGCCCCTGGTCCAGGCTCTGGAGCTTCCGTGGCAACCGCATGGACCTGCCTCCTGCCTCACCAAGCTGAGCGCGAAGATGACAACAGGTCAACCGTCAGGAGATAACAAACCTTCAGGTCATGACGAGCGTCGCGAAGGCCACTAAACAGAGGGCAGGACGGAGAACAGCTGGGGTGGCAGACACTCCCTCTGCAGCAACTCGGAGAAAGCAGGGAAGGCCCCCCCGGAGGTGGTGACATAGGAGCTGAGCCCCAGATAACCAGGCTCACCTTGGGGCCCCGGCAGATCAAGCAGAGAAAACAGCAGGTGCAAAGGCCCTGGGGCAGCAATGTGCTTGGCACCTTAGAGGGTCAGGAAGCGAGCCATATGCCTGGAGTGCAGGGGGATGAGGGAGAGTAGAAGGGGTCGGAGGGGCTGGGTCACCGTAGGGTGTTCTGTGGGCAGTGAGAAGCTGATGAGGAATAGCAGGGGACTCCTGTGAGGAGCAGTCAGTGTGGATCCTGAGCTCAGAGGGTAGAGTGGCGTTGGGAGACCCAAGAGGAGAGTGTGCAATGACCCCGTGAGAGCTGACCGGGCTGAGCCAAGGTGGCCACCGTGCAGGAGAGGAAGTGCCCAGATCTGGTTATAACCGGCGGGAGATTCAAAGGACCTGCTCTCCAGCTGGGCTTGAGGAATTGTGGGGGGGGCCCTAAGAATTCAGGATGATGCCTGGATTTGGGGTCTGGTGGGGGCTGGCTGGGCCTGGGGGAGGCCCAGGAGCTCACAGCTGAGAGCGATTCCCGCTGCTGCGAAGAAGTCTCCCCTTCCGGGCTGGAGGCACTTCCCGGGCTGAGCCACGCAGCCCCCGTCGGACAAAGCCAGCCCGCTTGACTCTGTGGGGTGGCGGGAGCCCCTGGCAGTCCCTGTACAAGGGGAGAGTGGTGCCCCCTTTCTCAGCCCGAGTGGGGGCTCCCGAGGGCACGTGGACGCAGGTCTTGCAGGCTGAAACGTGGCTATCAGCCGAGCTGTCCTCCCTGTCCCTGCCACCCACCGCTTTGTCTTTGTGGGGACAGGACCAGGGCGAGGTGCCTGACATGGGGCTGGGAGTCCCGGGAGGTGGACTCCGGCCACTGAGGGGGGGACACAACCCAGTGGAAGCCACCCCGAGGCTCTAGGTGGGCCCCGGGAGAGGTTGCAGGAGTGTGAGCTTCCGCGGGAAGCGGACTCAGCACCTCCTCTGTCCAGCAGTGCCTTCACCACCCTGGGCCTCAGTTTCCTCCTCTATGAAATGGGGACGTAGATTCAAAAATCAAATATGAAAACACAAAAAGCCAAGTTAAAACGTGCCCACGACCATGTCCTCTTTCTGTTGGGAGCAAGAAAAGCAATAGGATTTCCTCAAACCCTTGCCTCCACCGAGACATGTCACACCACCGCCTGGCTGCACAGCCTCGGGTCTGGGTAGGTGATGGACAGGCGGACCAAACTGCCGGTCTTGGCTTTTTACACTCGAGGCTGTGCTGAACCTCTCGCTGTTCCCTCTGCCTGGCAGCACCCTCAGCGCCTGCGGAGGCTTGAACAGGTGGGTGCGCCGTATCCGGCCTCCAACACTCCCCAGCATTGGACCCGAGGTATTCCCAGTGTTTCCTGCTGGGTCTGCTCCCGGCTGATCATGGAAAGCCGGCCTCAGCCCCGACCAGAAACCCCAAGTAAAGAGAAGCTGTGTCCACCGAGCAAACGGCCCCACCACCCCCATCTTTCCACCCCCTCCAATACCACCCCCCAAAGCTCCTGGAGCTGCTGATGTCACACAAAGCCACCCCTCCACGCCCCATCCCACTTCCCAGCCAGGGTGTGCTGAGCGCTGAGGGACAGGCGGGCAGCGTGCGGGCACCTCCAGAACACCCACCCCGACCTAGGGCCAGCAGAGCACTGGCAGAGAAGTGAAGCCTCAGCTGAGCCCTGAAGGACCAGGGGTTCCCAGCGGGGAAAAGGATTCTGGGAAGAGGGCCACACCCTAACTGTTTGGTGGCCCGGGAGTCTGAGGAATAGAGACCAGAGACGGGGAGTTGAGGGGAGAGCCTGGGGCTGGAGCACTGGCTTGGCCCCAGGTTTGAGTCAGCAGCCAGCCAGCCCACCATCAGCCAGGCCCAAATACCCACCCAGCAAACTGGGCATGCTCAGCACCTCAGCTGGGCACAGCAGCTTCTCCCAGGCCAGGTCCTTCCAGCACACAGGTATCCCCAGGGTCACGTAGACCCCTCAGCACCAAAGCCCTCCTGGATCTCCCTCTTCCCACCCAGGGCCCAGCTCTGCCCGGCACGGGGCTTCAGCCTCTGACCTGGGCCCACTCTCCAGCCCATCACCACGCCCGACTCCTGCTCCCGCGCCCAGACAGCTGCTCTGAGGCCTCAGCCCCAAACCGGCTCCGCTCTCCTGCCACTCACACAGGCACCAGGCAGCGCCTCCCTGTCCTGACCCAGCATTTCCGGCGCCTCCAGGGCAGCCAGCGGCCCTGCCCTCCTGTGGCCTGTCTGCTAGGCAGGCAGACAGACAGGGTGCGGGTCATGAGGGGTACGTGGTGCGGGACTTTCCAGCTCTGCCTGTGCCCCACCCCCACCTCCCACCCACAGGCCCCAGCAGAACACCCTCCACCTGTGCCATCATGCAAGGCCCCCCTCAATGCTGCCTCCTCCACAGAGCACCGCCCACCCTACCCCCATCCCCTTCCTCCAGGCTGGTCCACATGGTGCCTTGAAGGCAGGAGTGTCCCCTTTTCGCCTCTGTGTCCCCCAGGCCTGTGTGTAGCATATGCAGTACTCAGTGTTGGCACACGAAGCCCCCACCTTTGCTGCCTCCGAGCCCCCCGCCCCCACCCCCACCACAGCTGCTTCTGCAGGCTTTTCTCCCTGAAGAGACCTCCTTTTCTCACCTCCTGTGAGCGCAGTGACCGGCCCGAGAGCCAGGGAGGACGCGGCTGGAGGTCCCCTTGCTCCCAGGGCCTTTCTGGCCCCAACTGTGAGAAGCCCACACTTCCCGGTCCCGCTCCAGGCCCACGACCCTCCGAGGAGGACAGCAGCGACCTTGGCCACGGAGGGCGAGGGCAGGAGGTGCGACTCCTCCCCATGCCCCGCTCCCAGCTCCTCAGCAGCTTCCCAGACTGAAGCCCTTGCCCATGTGCACGGTGTCCACACCTCCTCCACCCCGGCGCCTCCTGCCCCTCCCCCACGCTGCCCGGGCACCCACAGCTGGGCCACCCATTTCTCTGAAGTAAACCCAGCACAATGCATCACCAAGGGGCCCTGGTCTGCTCCCTCTGTACAGCGGCAGGCAGCCAGGCACCTTGTCAAGGACGCTCCCATCAGGTCCCCCCTGCTCCTGGGTCATTCCTGGCACAGAACACAGCGTGCAAACCGGCCTGAACATCACTCCCTCCGAGCCTTCCTGACCTGAGCCCCCACCCTCTCCCAGTCTGGTCTCTGCTCCTTTAAAGCAAAACTCCTCAGGAGGAAGTGAGTGTCCTCCAGGGCTCAGCTCTGCCACCCACTGCGCAGCTCCATCTTCCTGCCGCTGGACTTGGACGGGACCTGTGCTCCCTGAGCCTCCCAGGCCTCATTGCCCTCCCTCCAGCCTCGCCCAGCTCCCCGCTGCCCTCCCTGGCTCCTCCTCAGGCCTCAGCTCTCATTCCTCTGAGGTGCCTTTCCCAACTTCTGTAACCCGGGTAACCCCTCACACCCTAACTGCTATTATTCCTTCACTGGTGGCCCGGTGCACGAAATTCATGCACATCAAAAGGGGTTTAATTAGAGGAAATAACTTACTATTGCTATTTGTCCTTTATAATAGAAGTGTCAGAGATGAAAGAAAATTAGTAAAATGCATATGAAAATCTTTCTCCTATCAGAGTCTGGGGCGCACCACAGGACCCAGAGTCAAGTCCCCGCCCACTCGTGGTGCCTCAAAATTGCACAAGACCCAGACCCGGCCTGGCCCAGCCCAACCACACTGGGCGAGATCCCGGTGCATGTCGGGTGGGGGGGCGCAGCCTCAGGTCCCCCAGTGCACCCTCAGATCCCCCTGCCTGGTACCAGGGTGGGCACAGGGGGTGCACTTTGAAGTCCCCCACCAAGCCCCACCTGAGGTCCCTGGCCCAACACTGGGGTGAGGGGGGCATGCCTTGAAGTCCCCCATCAAGCCCCCCTGGGCAGGGGGCACAGCCTGAGCTTTCCCGTCAAGCCCTGTCGGGTGGGGGGCACACAGCCTCAGGTCCCCTGCCCCAGCCCAGTGCCACACAGGCTCAGGTCCCTGCGGATTGCTCCTTCAGGGAACTCAGCCTCCACTGTGAGCACCGCCATCTTTGTGATGGGGCATGATGGTCAATTTGCAGATCCCCTCTTCATTAGATAAGCTAATACACACCACTCCTAGCAGTCTGGAATGTGGGTCTGCTGCCGCCCATTGCTCAGAACGGGGTCTCCTCGCTAGAGTGGTGGGCCTGGCTCCATAGCTAGGCTCCAGGTGGCTCTCCCATGCTCCACGCGAGACCTCTAACACCAGAAGAGACTCTGGCTCTTGTCTTCTGAGAATGCTCGCTGAGGACAGGAGCAGGGCAGGAATGTTGAAGGAAGTGTCCAAGAAGTCTCAGGCCCAGCAGCCGATGCCCAGCTCCACCACGATGAGACTCGGGCGCAGAGGAAGAGAGTGCACCCCCTTAAAACTGCAGGGACCCATCTGATAGCCAAGCCAGTCCCGAGGCTCCCGGGCCAGTTTGGGGCTGACCCAGGAGCCCGAGGGGCTGCTTCTCCGAGAGGAGCCTCGGTGAGCACTGGGCATGACCTGTGTCTCTTCATGTCACGTTTGTTCCATTGTCACAGGACTGTTGTCCCCCCATCAAGTCCCCTTTCCTTGGGCCGGGGAGTCTAGGGCTCGAGCTGTGCCAGGCCCTGGACTGAGGACTTCACATCCTTCATTCATCCCGGCAGCTGCCCTGGGACTGTCCCCGTTTTACAGATGAGAAAACTGAGACTCGGAGATTCAGTCATTTACCTACAACCTTGAAGCTGGGGTGCAATCAGGATTTGAATCCAGGTCTCCCCTCCCATGCCTGTGTGGGCAAGCATAACATGTCCAGCAATGGCACCTCCCCGCTGCCCAGGAAAGTCTCACCCCACCCCAGTCCAACAGCTCAAGCCCTAGACTCCCGGCCCAAGGGAAGGGGATTTGATGGGGGGACAACAGTCCTGTGACGATGGAACGAACACGTGACATGAAGAGACACAGGTGGCTCTGGCTGCTGTGGCTCCACAAGTTGAGTGTCATACACGCACCGAAAGGCTGAGCTTCAACTCCAGGTCAGGACACATGCCCGGGTTGTGGGCTGGATCTGAGTTCCGGGGAGGCAGCCAACTGATGTGTCTCTCTCTCTAAAATCAATAAAAACATTTTTTTAAAAGACACAGATGACAGGTGCAAAACAGAGGCTTTAATCCGAACAGCAATGAAGGCGCCAAGGGGTGAGGGGGCCTGTGGGCACAGGAGGTGGTGTCTGGACCTGGGAGGGAGGCGGACGCTGATGGGGCCTCTCCTGGAAATTACTCTGTGACTTAGTGACTCCTGTCCCCGCTCTGCCAGGCCACTGACCCAGGTCCCAGGGTCAAACCCGGGTTGTGCTTCTGTGTGCTCCCCGTTCCCAAAGGGCATGTGGCCCCGACAGGAGGCGTGGCGAATGCAGAGGGGCCGCCTGGGCTGGGGCGGGGCAGGGTCTGCGGGAGCCCGCCCAGGAGCAGCCCATGAAACTCTAGAATGGACGTGCTGCGACTGGGACCCCTCACCCTTTGGGTGGGCCTGCCCAGCCTCGGAGCCAGAGCCTGGGCTGGGAGCCATCACACCCTCATCCTGAGCGTGAGTCCAGGGAGGTGGGAGCAAGGGAGCAGGCTTCTGGGCCTCCTGCAGGCCGCTCACCCCCACTTAGAGGGGCAGGGGAGCAGGGCCAAGCCGCGGCGAGGCGGAAACAAGTGGTCTGAGAACGTGCGGAGAGGAACCGAGGTGCTCCCCAACCACAGCGGGCCCGCGCCCCTCCTCTGTCTGCCGCACCCCCAGCCCCTGTCCGGCCAGAGAGAGCTGAGAGGAGGCCTCATCTGGAGCCCAGCCCCCCCAAAGGGCAGCTTCCAGAGGCTACTCTCGGGGAGAAGACCAGAGAAGAGAAAAACCAGGATGAGACACTGAACCAGGTACCCCAAGGCCCAGCGCAGCATGAGGAGGAGCTGGAGGGTTACTGGCAGGAACAGCCAATGACCCCTGACCCCTCCAGCCTCCCCACACCCGCCGCCCAACCTCAGCTTGGGACATGAACCCACCTGTGGGGAGCAACTGCTCCAACCCCGAGAGCCACAAACTCAGCCCAATGCCCCCCTCCCCGCAGTGGCACCGAACAGCCCGGATCTCACACTAGGACGGGCAGAGGGGGAGAGGCGGGCTGGGGTGGAGCAGGGCCCAGGGACCATCCGCCATGGCGGAAGTCAGGAAACTGGCCACACTCTGGTCACCTGTCCCAACTTGGGTGTTTCAGCCTCATGTCCCGAGCCTTCCTCGACCCCCCCACTTGCTACCACCCCAGGAAACAGCCTCTCACCAAACAGAAAGAACAGGGGAGGGGGCGGGAGGGGACCACAGCTGGGCGGGAAGGGCAGGGTGGACCGGCGGCGGCTCGGGCGGCTCAGCCTCTAGCACAGTGAGACGGGATGGATGGGCAGCAGGCTCCCGAACTTGAAGTGCTGGATCACGGGGAACTTCTCCAGGCACTGCGAGGGAGAGGGAGAGGCGGGGAGCAGAGACATGAGGTGGCAGGCCCCGGCTCCGGGACCCACACAACTCCGAGGCCCCGCCAGTCAGTTCCCAAGGTGCCCATGGGGCTCAGGAGGTGGCCCAGCCTCAGAGCAGCCCCTGGCCTTGGGGGAAGGCAAGGCTTCCTACCTGTTCCTGCCCCCGCCCCCCTGCCCCCCCAAGATCCACCCACTCCCAGATGATCAGACCCACCAAATGAGGATGGGATTGAGTGGAAGAGAAGGGGTGGGAGAGGGGGAGGAAGAGAGAGAGAAAGAAAGAGAGAAAGAGAGAGAGAGAGAGAGAGCGAGCTCACGCTCGCAGCCCAACCCCCCAAAGCAAAAGCCAGGAAGAGAGGCAGCCCAGGGCCATCCTTTGGGCCCAGCGGGGGAGGTGGCGCCAGAGGCAAAAGAACCCTCCACCCAGCTCTTTAGGGGGCCCCTCAGCCCGGTCTCAGCCTGGGACAAAAGGTGGGGGACACTGGAACCCAGGCCTGAGGACGGTCCCAGGTCCCAGGCCCATTTATTCCAATTTTCCGTTCTTTGGACTGAAAAAGGCTTTTTGGCACTTCAGAGAGAGACAATAAGAACCAGCTGACAGTCCCCCTCCAGGGCCATTCCCAGGAGCCCTGTGTGGGGCAGAGAACAAGGGCACGGGCAAGGGGATGGCCCCACTCCCCACCAGGGCCTCGGCCCCAGCGCTCTGGCGCAGGAGGAGACGCAGAGCGTGAACCAACAGGCTCCCCCAGAAGACGGCCTGGCCCGCAGGCAGAGCCCAGGCCGGCAGCCCTCGGCCTCTGGCGGGGGTGATGCTGCAGAACCACAGGGCCTGAAGGGGAGGGGCCCTAGGGCCAGCAGCTCCCAGCACCCCCACACACAGGCCCTGGCCACAAGCTGCTTCTCACAGGCATGAGGCTCTGCCTCCTCTCCCAGAAACACCCAGAATGTGTTGGGCACTTCTTGGCTATGGTCTCAGAGGGGTGAGCTGCCTCTGTGGCTGTGGTCGCAACTTCCAACTAGCTGAGAGGGACAAAGGCAGGCCGTGACCGGCCCGGGGCCCTCACCTCGGCAGCTGCGGGTCAGGGTGGGGGTGTCCACAGCCCCGGAGGGAGGCTGGGAGGCGGCAGGAAAAGGGAATCTCTCTGTGTGGTGGAGGGACAGGCAACCGAGCTCAGAAGCTCAGAGCGGGAGCAGCACTCGAGGCTACATCCAGGCTGGAGCCTGGGGCAGAGAAAGTAGGGAGCAGCAGCTGGGGGTGGTCCCTGGGGGGAGGAGCAGCGGCGGATCTAGGCCAGAGGCAAAGTCAGCTGCCATTGTGCTTATGTCATGGAGGAAGTGGTGGGAGTTAGTAAAAGGGGGGAGCAGGGCCCTGGAATTTGAAAAGGGGTCAAAGGTCAACCTGCTTCTCCCAGCAAAGGCAGGCGGCGGCATGGGGAGGGGGTGGGGCAGAGTTCTCTCCACTCTGCCCTCAGGGACCCGGGACAAGCTTCCCTGGACCCGGGAGAGGGAGGGGCTGGGCTGAGGGAGAGGCTGCTAGAGGCAAAGCCAGCCCCCTGCTCGGGGTGACAGTGAAAGGGCACCCCTGCCCCGGGCACCTATGTGCCAGCAGGCGGGAGGCGCAGGCCAGCAGGCCCTTCTGGGTCCGGTGACTCGGTGACTCGAGAGGGAGAAGGCGCTCTCTGGGCCCTGGCCAGGCCCCTCCGAAGGAAGAGCCGGCAAGGAGGGACCGGTGGCCATACACAGGCCTGGAGGCACCGGGCTCTCTGGCTCAGGAAGGCTGGCACCGCAGACCGAGAACCGGTCTGGAAAAGCAAGCGCTTCCCCTGGCTCTCTGGGCAGGGGGCGTGGATCCCACAGCCTCAGGGGCACTGCTGCGGTGCAAACACCAGAGACCTGGGGTTCCTAAGGCCGCTGAGGTCCCCAAAGAAGCCCGGTCACCACCTTGTGCCTGGCAAGGCTGCAAGCTCGCACTGCGCCTGCGTGCACCCGAGCTGGGATTCCCGTGTTTTCTGCTCGTGCTGCCTCCAGCTGGTCCTGAGCTGCAGGCAGTTGGGGTCCCTGTCCTCCTGTGTTCAACGCCCACAGAAATACCGCCCCTCCGCACAGACTGTGGGTCTCACAACACTGTCACCCCCTCCTCTGCCAACCGGAGTTCTCCGGCCGCTGGAAGGGCAGGCGCAGAAGCGTGGCAGGGTCTCCTGCTCTGCCCTCCAGGGCCCAGTTACTCAACTAGGAGCCTGCGGGACGGCATTTGAAGAACCCAAACAGGAAAGGCACCAGAGTCCTGCCTGCGACAGGCGTGGGACAGGCAGGCCCCAGCAGTGGGGTGGGCTCAGCAGGGGACAGAGTGCCCCATAGCGCCCACTGTGAGGCTGGTGGGGCGGGGGTGGAGGGTCCCTCACAAACAACAGTCCCCCGGAGGGCGGTGCTCTGCAGGCGAGCAGAGGGCTGCTGGCCGCCCCAGGAACCTCGGCTCAGATTAGAGAGGTATGTGGGCTGGAACCTAAACACAGGATGTGAAGTCCAGAGGAAAAGCACTGGAGGGGGAGGGGCGGGAAGGAAAGAGAGGGCCAGCCCGGTCAGTTCCAGTGCCGTTAACCCCTTCAGGGCCAGGCAGAGGGAGCCAGGCCTCTGTACTCCCAAACTCTACCCCCATAACCTGCTTCTCCCCACCACCCCCCAAACCCCACCCCCGCTCCCTGCTTGTGATGGGCTCTGAGGCCGTGGGTGCAGAGACAGACCTCCCTCCCAGGGAGGCAGACGGATGGCCAAGGGTCAAGAGGTGGGCACCACAGACAGCACCTCAGACCCCAGTCGAAGGCGGAAGGAGGGGACTTGGGGGACCAACTGCTCTAGGGAGGGACTTCAGCACCAGGCCCTTCCCAGGCCAAGGTCAAGCAGCTCAGACTGGGCTGCCCAAGATGTGGGAGGAGCTGTGGAAAGCACAGGGTGGAATAAAATGTCTCCTCCCTACCTGCCAGAGAAAAGGCACCTCCTGGGCTGGGAGGAGGGTGTCAAGGAGGACGAGCAAAGAAGGCAGGGGCCACCCCCAGAAGCCCAGCAACTGCCCCCCGCCCCCCAGTGGGGGGAGCTCTGGAAACTCTGACTGAGGTGGGGGAGGACCACCTCAGGTGGTCATTAAAAATGCCAGCTCCGGCCGGCCAGCCTGGCTCAGTGGTTGAGCGCTGACCTATGAACCAGGAGGTCATGGTTCAATTCCCGGTCAGGGCACACACCTCCAAAGGATAAAACCTTTTTCCATGTCTGCATTTTTGTGTCCCCATGGGTGACAGCTATGAGGGGGGGGCCTCTGGCCACCTGACAAGCGGGAACAGAGATTCCCCTCCCCCCTTCCTCCTCCCTCCCACATCCCCCCCAGCAGCAGGCCATGCCTCACTCACTCGAGCTGGGCCTCAGTGCAGTGCTTTTTGAAAGTCCATCCCACAGATGGAGGTCCTGAGGCCTCGAGTGTCAGAGGGCTGGCCCCAAACTCAGAGCACCACACTGGAGTGGGGGTGGAGGGGAACAGCACCCCAGGACCCAGGGCACCGGCCACCGCCACTCACCTCGGCCTTATACATGCGGATGAGACCCTGGTTCACCTTGGACCAGGTGGGGACAGCACTGATGTTCCACAGCTGGTTGGAGTGCTCGGCAAAGGGGCCCGTCTTCATCTGGAAGAGAGAGTCCCCAGCTGGAAAGGTGGCCACCGGGAGCCCATGACCTCTCCCCAATGGCAAGGCCAAGCACGCATACGCATATACATACACACAGACGCATGCACTCACACCCACACACATACACACGCACACATGGGCACCAGCCACAGCCGCTGCCTGTGGGGCACACACACATACAGGCAGAGACAGGGTCCCTCTTGGCCTGCAAGACCCACGGGGAAAACATAACCCTACTCAACCTCTTTCTTCCACAACCAAAGGGAGGGGTCTGATCCCCACCACCCCCAAACCCGCAGCCTCAAAAAACACAATCTCCACGCCCACTCCCCAGGCCACAGGGTGCCTCTGGCAGCATGGGGACCCATTCCCCCTTAAATAAACAGCAGTAGCAGCCTAGACCCCCAACTTCCCCAGCCAGCCCCCCACACAGGGTAGGCTCTGCACTCGGCACTTGGCCTGCGCCTGCCCCTGGCAGAGCTAGACAAGCCGAGGGAGGGGTCGGTTTGGAGGATGGCAAGCTGGTAAGACCACACCCAGCATCGGCTGCAGAGCAGAGGTGGGCCACGGGCACCTGCTGCGGATTGAGGGGGCAGGTCTGTTTACGAAACCGGCCTGCCTGCCGGGAGGAGGGAAGGCGGCCACCGCACCAGCAGGGACAGGCCAAGGAGCGAGGCCAGCCCCACGCCTGGGGAGGAAGGAACTCTCCTCCAGCACAATGGTCATGGAGTTCTCGTGACATCGGGAACCACAGCACTGAGACTGAGACAGGGACGGCCGTGCTCGAGTGCGCCCCTCAGCAGCACGTGTTTGACAAGCGAGCGGTTCCGGGTCCCTCGGCACTCCCCCCACCCTGGCAGACGAGCAGCAGCGATGCTGGGGAACAGGGTTCAGAGCCCTGAGCCCCAGGCTCCAGGAGAAAGCGTTTAAAAAGCAAAGAGGCTAAGCTGGCAAGGAAGCAGGAGTGTGGAAGCTTCCAGAAGAGCTGTGCGGGGAGGTGGGGCTGAGGAGAGCTATTCTAGGGAGAAAGGAGGGGTCCAAAGCTCTCGCTCTCTGCACACTGGGCATCACAGAATGAAGACCCAGGAGCACAGCACCACCGGCCCTGCCCTGTGGCTGTGCCCTCTGCCAGGTGACCCACAGGCCTTTCCACTTGGTCAGCGAGGGCCACTCTCACCAACTGCTGTTCTGCCCCTCTGATCCCCCTCCTGACCCAAGTCCCCCAAAGCCTATCTCAACCTCCAAATTCGGGACAACTGGCTCCTTCCTCCGGCAGTGAGCGCAGCCCCAGGCACCGGACAAAGACAAATCCAGCCTGGTGCCCACCGGGCATCTCCTGAGCCAGTCCCTTCCCCGGAATCTCCCCCTCCTCTACCCACGGAGGGTGGCCAGGAGCCCGGCCTGCAGGAGGCCGGCCTTCACGGATCTTTGTTCCCTCGGTCCCACTCCAGCAGGCTCCGCCCCCCCCTCCACCCTCCCCTCGGCCCCGCCCCCCCTGCAGGCTCTCTGCCCTTGGGGACCCGGGCTGGGCTCCAGGCCTCTCTCGCACACCCCCAGGACCTGCGCTCAGGGATGCCAGGAGTGGCAGCAGTTTCACTCTGGTCGGGGTGCCATGAGCACACCCCTCGGGAGGGCCCTGCGGGTTTTGTCCGCAGCAGCTGCAGGGCCTGCTCAGCAGATGGACGCTGGGAAACCAGAGGCTCTGCTTCCTGGGCCAGCCTCGCCATGAAGGGCACGGGAGAGGGCCCCCCAAGGTGTCTGGCCCGCTGGCAGAGCCGGGGGGAGGGGGGAGAGCACCGAGCTCCAGCGCCTCAGTGGCCCTGACTCCACCCAGGAAAAAGCCAGAGCGGCGTTTCTCCCACCCCCAGGCCTTACTGTCCCGAGGTCTCCCCAAGTCCTCCAAAAGGACTCTGTGACTCTGGCAGAGGAAAACAGATGAGGGGGGAAGGAATGGGGGCAAGAAGACACACAAAAAAACGAGCTCCTTCTAGCCACAAAGGGAGAGGAGCAGGCGAGCACAGCAAGCAGGCTGCAGTCCCGCAGTGACCCCAGGGGAATCGTGTGAGTCAGAGCAGCCATATTGAGCAGGAAATTACTCACAGACGCTGCGTTCCTGCCTCTCCACTCCCAGGAGAATCGGCCTTTTGTAAATGGTTCCTCTGTCAGTAACTGAGGGGGATGGGGCGGGGGTGGGGAGGCTCTGCACAGCGCCTTCCTGTCAGCTCCTTCCCTTCCAGCTGAAATCTGATCCCTCCCTTCCCAAAACTCCAAATTTAGAAGCCAGATTGAAACTGAAATTCTTTTCCTGCCTGCCCTGCTCTTAAAGGCGCCAGGGCTGCATTTCCGATGCCACAGCAGCTCTGCAAGTGGGGTGCCCCCTCTTCTGGGTGCCCAGGGCTGGCTCCATTTGGCACTTCTGGTTTTGTTCAGTCTCCTCCCTGCACCAGCTGCGGAGGGAACGCTGCCCTTCCAGACCAGCACACAGGCCTGCGCCGGCCTCCTGGTCCCCGCGTGCCAGTGCCAGTGCCAGGCCGTGGGCCTCCCTGTGTCAGGGTGTGCCAGGCCAGGCCGCTCACTCACCCATCAGGGCACAAAACGCTGGTCTGAGGCGCAGGGAAAGGTTGGGGAGTGTAGATGCTGCCATCAGCACCCAAGCCGTGTGGGTGAAACGGGCCCTCGCTGGTCACCTCAGCTCTGGGCACACCCTGCCAGCACCCAACGTTCACCACCACACCCGAGCCCCTAAACCCAAAGTGAAAACCAGGCTATGCAGCAAGGGTGGGAACCTGGAGAAGCCCCCCTCCCAGTTCACGCCTCTCCCCCAACTAAATGGTAAAACCATCTCCAAGTTTGGCATGCCTCTGGCACCACCTAGTGGCCACGGTAGGAGTTTTTCTCTAATAGAGGAACTGGGTCCCTCTGAGGCCCAGTGTCCAAAATTTGTGCACAGAGAGGAGGGGGGTCCTCTCAGCCCAGCCTGCACCCTCTCCAATCCAGGATACCTCAGAGTATGTCCGACTACCCAATCTTGGGGATTGGACCTAAAGTGGCAGTCAGACATCCCTCTCACAATCCTCAACCATTGGCTCCTAATCGCTCACCTTCCTGTCTGCCTGGTCACCCCTAACTGCCCCCCCTGCTGGCCTGATTGCCTCTCACTGCCTCTGTGCTGACCTGATTGCCCCCAGCTGCCCTCCTCTGCCAGCCTGGTTGCCCCTAACTGCCCCCCCACACCCCTACTGGCCTGGTCACCTCCAACTGCGCCCCCTGCTGGCCTGGTCGCCCCTCACGGCCGGCCTGTTTGCCCACACAGACTGCTTGTTCAGTTGTTTGGTCATCCCTCACTAACTGCCCCCACTGCTGGCCTGGTCGTAGGCAGCCATCTTGCAAGGGTGTGAGGGTTAATCTTATTATCTCTTTATTATATATAGGCTATCCAAACAAACAAACAAAAATACAAAGCTTAACCTGGAGTCAATTCCCAGATTCCCTGAGCTTGGCCTCACCTTCTTCCTTGTCAGTTGCTGACAGGGACCCAAGGGACTGGCTCACCACGAGGGGGAGACAAAACAGTTTACCCAGCGGCTGCCGACCTTTCGGACTTCACCGACCACCAGTGGTCCGGGGCCACCCACTGCTGAGCTTGGCTCCGAAGGTTTCCTTAATCCAGCGGCTGCTGATGGCTGGTTTAGCCTCCTACCCCACGTGAGCCCAGCATAAAATGTGCACCTCTTCCCCCTCGCTGCTCCCCCAGCTCCTCCTGGGGTCCCGGGGGCCCCGCAGACCCTTCATTCCCCGCCGGAGGGAGCAGCACATGACCGGCTCTCGCAGCAGCGAGCCAGGCTGCCCGAAGTCCTCCCGACCTTGGCCGCCGCACTGCTGAAGGCAGCAGATCTCCGGCTGAAGTGGGGCCGCCCAGCCGGCAGTTCCGGGTCCATGTGCTGACTCGGAAAAACATGTCATTCCCCTCTGGCCTCTGGCGTCGGGCAGAAGCCTGAGCCGAATGCTGAGCAGGAGGAGCCTGGCGCCCCAGCTGCTTCACCAGGCTTCTCCCCTCTTCAGGGGGCTCGGCATGGGCAGCCAAGCAGCCGCCCCCACAGGGAGGGGCCCCAGGTGTGCCAGGACCACACCGGGGCCAGCAGGCCTGCGTGTGGGCATCAGGAAAGAGAACGGAGACAAGGCCTTCTCCAGACAGCGGGGCCAGGCACTCTGGAAGCTGGGGGGGTGGGGGGGGCCAGTGCGAGGCAGGAACAATGGAAGGCCCTCCTGCAAGAGAGGTCCCGAGAGCGACTAGTCCCTGACTCTTAGGTGCAGTCACCCGAAAAGTGTGTTTCAATATGCACTTCCGGCTCTCGTCCGCCAAGACTCTGATTCCGAAAGCTGGGGTGGGGCCCAGGAATGTGTTTTAAAAATCCTCATCTGAGCTGAAACCAGTTTGGCTCAGTGGATAGAGCATCGGCCCGAGGACTGAAAGGTCCCAGGTTCCATTCCGGTCAAGGGCATGTACCTCAGTTGCGGGCACATCCCCAGTCAGGGGCGTACTGGAGGCAGCTGATTGATGTTTCTCTTTCATCAATGTTTCTAATTCTCCCTCTCCCTTCCTCTCTGTAAAAAAATCAATAAAATATATATTTTTTAAAATCCTCACCTGAGAAATGTATTTTTTCCATTTTTTTTTTTAGACAGAGTGGAAAGGAAGAGGAGGGAGAGAGAGAGAGAACAAGACACACCGATTGGTTGCCTCTCGCTGGGGATTGAACCTGCAACTAAGGTATGTGCTCCTGACTGGGAATCCCACCCGAGACCCCTTGGTCCAAGGGCCAACACTCTAACCACTGAGCAAACCAGCCAAGGCAAGGGATGTGCATTTTAACCAGCTCCCAATGCGATCTGGGAAATCCATCCTGCCGTCCACTCCAGCATCTCCACCTCCTACAATGGCCTCATCCCACACACCCGCACACGGAGCTCCACAGACCTGGGGACCCCGCTCACAAGATGCTGACGCCCCACCTTCAAACCTGCCGCTTCGGTCACGAAGTCTGCTAGTGAGTGAGTCTTACTCTCTCATCTCCGGTAGGAACCCAGGCGGCCAGGTTAGGAGAGGGGGTCCCGATGGTCAGAAGCTGACAACTTTCCCTGAGAGGCCCAGTGGGGGTTCCTTTTCAGTGACCAGCCTCCGGGCTGGCCCTGCCACCTTTGGGCAGCCGTGCTGGCTCCTGGCCAAAGCCACCGCCTCCCTGTATCTCAGCCTGAGGCTCCTCCCTCACCCTGCCCCTCACCTCGGTGATGAACAGGATGCACTCCAGGAACATGTAGTCCTTGTGGTTCTCGTTCACGGCCTTCTCGTCGACGAAGTGCCGGGGCTCCAGATACGGGTGATCTGGGAACAGCAGAGAGCCCCGGGTTCAGAACCAGGTGCTCGCGCCACCACGGCACCGTGACCCCCACCCACCCCAGGGCCACAGTCCTGCCTGCGTGCCCCGCACACTGGACCTCACGGGAGCAATAAATGGCCGTGTGTGTGTGTGTGTGTGTGTGTGTGTGTGTATTATAGTGTCACAAGCTCCGGCTCTGCTTCTTCCTAACCACGTGACTCAGTTCCCTCGTCTGTGCCATAGGGATAAGAACAGTACCTCCCTCGGAGGGCTCGAGTACCCCCTGACCATCACACGCACAGAAAAGCACGTGGCGCTGCCTGCGCAGGTCACTGAGGCGGCTCAGGAGGTAATCTAGCCTCGCACTCGGAGCAGAGCCTGGCACAGAGCGCGTAACAAATGGTTTGTAATATTCAGAGGCAATGCAACCTCCGCCGAAATGGAGTTATCTCTGCACTCACCCACTTCTGTTCACCCAGGGGAAAGTGGGGGACCCACCAGGGAAAAACTGTCACGGGGGGACCCTGACATACAGACTCAATGTTTCCCTGGTGGCAGCTCCCCGATGGGCCCCTTGCATATGGCTCCATAATGACAGTGGATGATGACATTGGTCACAGAGTCAAAGAGCCCCGATTTTCAACAGAAAACCCCACAGCTGCTGCCAGGAGCCGGGGCCATTATGCCCAGACGAGGGCCACTGCTCCAGCCCATGTCGCGTCCCGTTATCTCGGTGGCACTCTGCCTCCGCCTCCCCAGCCTGCCACGCTGGCGTGCCGCAGGTTGGCAGCAAGCGGCCTCCAGAAATAGCCAGTCTAACCAGCTGTCACTCTCTGGGCAGGAGGAGCAGGTAGGCGGGACAGAGGAGGTTTGGGAGGAGGGACGGGACGCACTCTGGCAGGGAGGTGTGTGTGGAGGGGGGCGTGCCCCACCCCAGTACCTATCAGCTGTGAACTGCCCCAGATGAAGGGCATAAACTGGAAGTCATCCAGGCCCCACACGCCCTGGCTGCCAGCTGGCTCCATCCGGTATGTTTTCTGGAGTTTCCGCATCACCTCAAGGTACCTGCACAGGAGGGGGGGAGAGGAGAGGTAGCGAAAGTAAAAGGACAGTCTCACCCCTTCTGCCACCGGGAGCTCAGAGGCCAGAAGTAACCAACTGAGAGGATAGTGGTCTCTATGGCAGTGAAGTCGGGCACCAGCACGATCAGCTGATCCTCTCCAAGCAATGTCGCTTTACTTTTCTCCCACGAAAGGGGCTAAACACCTCCTGGGGAAGGGAGTCAACACCATCGACTCCCGATCTGATGAGGACCCGGGCAGGCGCCTCGGCTTCTCCCACCCCGGGCATGCCAGTGCTGTCGGGGCTGTGTTTAAATCTCCTTGGAGCCGAAACCGGCATGGCTCAGTGGATAGAGCGTCGGCCTGCGGACCGAAAGGTCCTGCGTTCGATTCCGGTCAAGGGCATGTACCTTGGTTGCGGGCACATCCCGATTGGGGGTCATGCAGGAGGCGGCGGATCAATATTTCTATCTCATTGATGTTTCTGTCTCTCTATCTCTCTCCTTCTCTGTAAAAAATCAATAAAATACATTAAATAAATAAATAAATAAATAAAAATAAATCTCCTTGGAGCCCCTGCGTCTCGGCATCACTGGAGCAGGCCCAGACGAACACTGTCAGCGCTCTGGGGACGGGGACACACCTGCGCTCCGGGCAGTGGTTGGCAAGGGGAGGGCACGGGTCAGAGCCTGACCGCTGGGCTCACCTGGCTGTGACAGCAGGGTAAGTCTGGCTTCTCTGCCTGTCCTCATCTGGACAGTGGACATGACAGGGCCACGTGCTAGGGTTTCTAAGGGAATTAGTCACGTGCTGCTGAACGACGGGGATGCTTTCTGAGAAATGTGCCATTAAGGGGTTCCGTGTTGTGCAACCAGCACAGAGTGACTTAGCCAAACCAAGGCTCTGAGTAGTGGTAAAGCACCGAGCCTGCCTCCAACTGGTGAACACCTCGAAAGTATGTCCTTCGCTTGGATTTGAACTTGTAAGAAGATGTGCATGGCCCATCTGCAGCCCCCGCTGTGGAGGATGGGACCAGAGAACCCACAGGCACCCCGAGACCCCTCGAGCTCCTTGCCCCAGCCTGGCAGGGACGAGGAGAGAGACCACTCGCTCCCCCTCCCACAGCAGTTCCCCCTCCTGCCCACGTCTCACTCACCGATTGAACACCTTAAAGACAATGGCTATTTGGTCGTCCACCCGGAGCACCCCAATCTTGCAGAGACAGCAGAGGAAAGCAACAAAAGCTGCTTCGTGTCCTGAGGGAGGAAAAACAACCGAGGTTGACAGTCTTCCCCCAAAAAAAGCGCGATGGTCTTGGTCTCACCAGTGTCTCAGCCACTGAAACTGCCTCTCCAAGGAGGGGGTCAACATGGAGATGACAGGGTCTCTTCCTGCCCAGCGAGACCGAGGCCTCGGAAGAACCACCAGCGCTAGAATCCTCTTCCCAATAGGCCCAGGCTGTTGATTTCTGAAACAGGCATTTGTGTTTTATTTTGTGAATTTAACTCACTCACTACTCCCTGAACACCCACTATAGGGGCCATCCCTGTCCATGTCAGACAGTCCTGCCCCTGTTTGACAGTTATGACAGAATTAAATACACAGTCACTTCTATCATCCTAGCTCTGAAGGGAAGGAGAAGGTGAAAACTGTCACAGGGGACCCTGACCTACGGACTCCAGGTTTCCCTAAAAAAATACTATTTAATCTGAAAGATGAATAAGAATCGACAAGGCATGGGGGTGAGGAAAGCAAAGAGAGCATTCTAGTCAGAAGAAACAGCATGTGCAAACGCCATGAGGCAAGAAAAAAAAAAAAGTGATATGTTTGAAGAACCCTAGGAAGGCCAGCATGGCTGGAGCAGAGAGCAAGGGAGAAAGCGTAACAAGACGAGGCTGAGAGCAGACAGGCTGAACAGCCCTTGTAAAAGCTCAGGCTTTATCCCCAGAGCAAGGGGGAGCTGCTGAAGGCTGCCAAGCAGGTCCCATTCTAAGCATGATCACATGACAGTCAAGAGCCCCCTCTTCCTTTCTCGGTCGTGTCAACAGGAATGGTCAGCGGGACAGAAAACAGACTGGCCTGCGGACTGAATCCACGGCTCCCAGAGTCAGAAAACATATGTGGAGGGAGGTGCAGAGAGTATTTCAGTGACTTCCTGTCTGGCTCCTCCGGAACGAAGGTCCCTCCAAGGATAAAACACTGGTGAACTGTTACTTTCACTGCACCGTTTCTGATCATGAGCAGCCAGAATCCAAGCCGTCATCACTCAAGGGTGACCATTACTCTTGCACATCTGAGAGCAACCGAGAAAGGAAGAAAACCCCACCCGTGCTGAACTGGACTTTCCCCTTCAGTCTTAGTCCAAGTTTCAAAACGTGATGCACCTGTTCTCTACCAACAGGAGAAGCAGACACAACGCTTGCCCAGGACCCAGGACCCAGGACCCAGGTCCAAGGGGGCCCTTCGGCAGGCCTACCTCTGCAGGCAGGCAAGGTCAAGGCCCAAGAGAACAGCCGCACTTGGGTCTGCCTGCTCTGGGGTGGAAGGGGAAGGAAAGGCAGGCCTACCAAAGCAAGGATCCTCCTCAGACACCCCCTGGCCTGGAAAACACTCCCCCATTAAAGGTGTCCACATGTTTTCCGTTTCCTGGAGAACTCAAGAACACAGGGGCTGTGGCTGAGAGCAGGGGCATCGGGAGAAGGTGGCCACAATGCTCCCACAGGCTACTGAGCTCTCTCGTTTCTCAAGGCTTCTGTAAGCAATTGCCTTGAGATACAGCAAGTGCTCAGGAAATCATTTCGGTGATGACAATGCGCTCAGAGAACCAGCTCTGCTCATACGGCAGCGGGCATATGGCATCAGCTCCCCCTGGTGGTTGAAGCCGGAGCTGCAGGAATAGCACCCAGCCTCCTGGCAACCTGCAGCGCTGTACCCCAGCTCTCCCCATCAGGCTGCTTGCTCAAGGGTCCCCAGAGATAACCCGAAAGCAAAGAGGAAACAGTCCACGAAAAGGACGTAAGCGCGGGGAATGGCAGGTACCTGTGCCATAGTCGATGCGCGTGGAGTTCCCCACTGACTCCTTTAGGTAAACGGCCACCTCAGGCACAGCAGCTGCCAGATGGGTGGGGACCACTGTGGCCACCAAGTTTTCTGCTTCCTGATAACACAAGAGACACAAGTGGTGGCAGCAGAGTATGCAGCTTCGTGATAGGCCAGCGCCCAGGCTAGGACCCGGGCCGCTCTGCCAGATGGCCGGGCCCCTCCTTGGACTGGCCACCGAAGGAGAAGAAGGGAGCGCGTTTATTCTACAAAACAAAGCTACTCTGGGGCGGCCTTTCATTTGCTGACCCTTCCTCCAGCTGACAAGGTCCTGGGGGAATACAGCAGGGATCTGAAAAGCAGACATTCAACTTTCCCATCTGGTAACTCCTCAACATCGCACAGATGTCATCTTTCTTCACGCTCCCAGCAAGGGAGTTCGGGCCACATGTCCCCCAAAAGATGTATGCAAGGATGCTCACGGCAGCACTTTTACAGTAGCCAAACCATGATGACAACCCACGGCTGAAATGTCCATCGACAGTAGAATGGATAAACTGTGCTATGTTCATACACGATGGAATACTATGCGGCAATGAAAAAGATCCATTGCTATACACAACACTATGGATGAATCGTACAGACAGACCGTTGAGTAAAATAAGCCAGACATTTATATGAAGTTCAAAAAATGGTAAAATCTTATCTATGGGATAGAAATCAAAAGATCTGGGGAGATATCAACTAAGAGGGGCACAAGGGCCCTGCTCGAGTGCTGGAATGTTCTATCGTTTAATATGGGTGGTGGGTGAAAGGGTAAACATACATTAAGGGTAAATAGACATTAAGGGCAAAAATACAGTAAGGGCGAAGTACATTAATCTGTACAGCTACCATTTGTCAGCTTGAAGTCATAACTCTAAAAGAATCTTTAAGAAAACAACCACTCAAGCCCATATGCCATCTTAGCATCCAGAGGCCCCGCTCTGGACCTACTAGAGACGGGGCTGCAATCCTGCATGTTGTCTGTCTGTCTGCTTTGAACAGGTATCACCTTCCTATAACTCAAAAATTGACAGGGGATAAAAGGGATGTACGGAGAAGTCCTACTCCACCCTTGTCCCCACCACCCTCCGCTCCCCGCCCCCCAAAAGAAACTACAGCTTTCTTGGCCTTTTGTGAATCCTCCCAGTGATGTCTCCCTATGCAAACTGGGCAATGCAAACATACTTTTTATTTCTGCCTCTTTCTGACCAAAAGGCAGCTTGCAATATGCATCGCAGGCCGGGCTGCTCTTCAGCCTGACAGCAGACCGCAGAGTCCCTGCCCTCAGTTCCCTAGTGGGCTCCTTATTCCTCCTTATGGCTGCAGCGTGCTCCAAGGGCGGACATACTAGCTGATTTAACTGGTGCCTGCAGATGGATATCTAGGGTGTCTCGATCAGTTGCCTACTAACCATCCCTGTGCAGAGAACTGTGTATCCACGTGGTCATTCCCAGAAGATGGCTAAATGCATTTGTGCTTTTGGTAAATGGAATTGGCATTTTAACAAACTCCCTGTGATTCTGATGTGCCTGAAAGCTCCCCCCAGCCCAGCCCCCAAGCCTGTCTGTGGCAGCCTCACCTGGTCAAGCTTGGCATACCAGGTCCTGAAGGCCTTGTTCCCAAATCGAGAGGGCTGGTCCATTGGCGGGGTCTCATCAATCCACCTGTCTAGCGTGTTGAGGAGGGCGACCAGTTTCTCAATGGCCTGTGGAGGCAAAGAGAGGCAGCCAAGACACAATGACCGGGCTCGAGCCAGAGGGAAGTTCCAGCTGTTGTGGAACAATGACCCCAAGACATGGTGCCAACTGGCCTCCTCCTTGCTGTACCCTTTCCTCCCCACATGCTGAGTGTGAAGGAGAGGCCAGGGAGCAGAGTGAGCTTTCCAGAAAGGGACCAGCACCGGGCGGACGGGACCAGCGTGGCTTCAGCAGCTGGTTCTCCGGCTGGCCTCGAGGGGCTGCCGGACAGCACAACCTGCAGCCTGACCTTCTGTTTTGTGTTTTTAATGTATTTTTATTGATTTCAGGGAGGAAAGGAGAGGGAGAGAGAGCGACATCAATAGGAGAATCATTGGTCAGCTGCCTCCTGCATACCCCACACACTGGGGATCGAGCCAGCAACCTGTGCCTATGCCCTGACCAGGAATCGAACTATGACCTCCTAGTTCATAAGTCGATTCTGAACCATTGAGCCATGCCGGTTGGCAGACCTGACGTTTTTCAACAGAATCAGTGGGGTCTTCTGTTTAGTACATAACACCTCCTCACCACAGAAAACAGAAATGTAAAAAGAAGAAAACAAAAATGATCGGTAATCCTAACACCCAAAAATAAGCATTATTGACTTTTTAACATATTCTTCATTTTCCCCCAGTTTTTTTTCTATTGCTTATCATGGTGACCATTTTTAAGGCAGCTGGACTGATTCAAAAAACACCATTTAGTTGCCACAAGACCTGGAGCCAGTGACTTTAACGCTCTGTGCCTATTTCTTCATCTTACGATGGGCATGCTGATTAATACCTCTCGCAGCTGTCCTGAGAACTAAATAACACCCCGTGAGGGATGCCCAGTGCAGGGCCTGGCGCTGGGTGCTGGTGTGTGATTACACACAGACTCTAAACAGGGGCACAGGGCACGCGCTGCTCTGTAGCCTATTTCCTCACGAACCTCATTCCACATCAGGATGTAAGCGAGCCTTTACCGGAGCCTCTAATAAGCGACTAGGACTGCTCTGTGCCAGTGAACTACCATGTACATACTAAATCCCTCGCTCTTAAATGCTTGGCTTCTTTTCAGGTGATCACTACCGCAAAGAACACTGAGATAAACCACTTGGCAACTCAACCCCGTGGAAACGCTCGGTCAAAGGTATGAACGTGGGTAAGGCCTTGTAGGACCACAGGTGTTCGGGATCCCGCCCCCATCGCCACCTTTCCCACAGGAGGCAGGGCCGCGGGAGTGCAATCGGTGTCACAGGCCAGGGTGACATGAGCACACAGTGTTACTCAATGGAGAACTCAGGGGGTGGCCTCTCCAAGACAACGGTGTGTGAGGACGGGGAGGACAGTGCCCCTGGCCGAGGGAGGGGCCACGACAGGCGCAGGGAGCACACGATCCGGAAGACCTTTCAGGTCAGGTGGCCCGAGAGGACGGACCCTGCCGAAAGGAGGGGCGTGCCTGTGCCTACCGGCCATGACAGCCTAAGGCAGCGGTCACCGGCCTTCCGGACCTCACGGACCCCCCCGTGGTTCACAGACTCTCGGTTGGCGACCGCTGGTCTCAGGAGATGCCTCCAGAGCCTCTGGCACTGGTAGGAACTAGCAGGGTGGTGCCCACAGACAAAGTTGTGATAAGGAGGGCAAGACCCGGTCAGGTCTGCCAGGCCGAGACGTGTCCCAAGAGCCATGTATGAATGGAAGGAGGGGGGAGGGGCCTGGGCTAAGGGTGTACATGCTAGCCGATGCTCCACGCGCAGCCCCAGGAGGAGGAATCATTGCTATCCATGCAGGCGGTGCCTCCTGTCACTGGACAACATGCCGACGGCCTTCATCCCCCGATCCCCGCGCTGGAGGCCTGGGAGGAGACAAGGAACCCGCGGGGCACAAAGCTCTAGTGACGAGTCCGCCGGGCTGCAAGGTGGCGGAAAGTGCTGTGGGAACCTGTCTTTGTGAAGAAGCAGGTCACCAGGAACACTGGTAACGGACGGAGCAACTGACTTGATGGAGCAACCGGGACGGAGGAGGGTGTTGCGACAATCCTGGCCGGGGAGCGCGGCCAGAGATGCCGGTCTTTGGTGACGTTGAGGATTAAGAAGCTGCTCCAGCCGAAACCGGTTTGGCTCAGTGGATAGAGCGTCGGCCTGCGGACTGAAAGGTCCCAGGTTCCAGTCCGGTCAGGAACATGTACCTTGGTTGCGGGCACATCTCCATTGTGGGGCGTGCAGGAGGCAGCTGATCGATGTCTCTCTCTCATCGATGTTTCTCTCTATCCCTCTCCCTTCCCCTCTGTAAAAAATCAATAAAATATATTAAAAAAAAAAAAAAAAGCCGCAGCAGCAGCTCCAGGCCCCCAGCAGCCAGGCTGGCCGGTGAATGATGAAAAGGCTCCTAGCTCCGCTGTCCACAGGCGGGTTTTAAACTGGGGGTGGGAGGCTAGTGGGGGGGGGGGGAGGCTACAGGAGAGAGAACTGAGAGCTTGAACCTGAAAACACAAAGAATACATGGAGCTTCTCCCTAATCCAATGCTTTCCGTTTGGATTTCATGGACAAGTAAAATTCTGGAGACATTTTTTATTGTGCTCTCATTTTAAAAATCAAACAGAAAAACAGTAAATAATAATAATAATAATAAGACTCCTATCTACTATCATCTTTATTTGGCAAAAATTAAAAGTTCTAACCCCCAGAGAGAAGGACAGACATAACCTCAAAACGAAGGAGAACCTTCTAACCATGGATGCAGACAAGCCACGTCGCCCTTGCTTGTCCCCTTTGCTACGGGCAGCCGGGAAGCCGCCTCCCAGGACCACTGTGCCCTCTCCCAGCCGCCACCGCCATCCCGGCAGCAGGAGGCAGCAGTGAGAAGGTCGGGAACCAAGCAGAAGAGAGCTGTGTGGCACGTGAGAACCTGGCCCTTCCCAAGTTCCAGCTGCACCTCCCACCCTGGGGTCTCTCAGGAAGACCACCTGTGAGGGTGCTGTGGGACCTTGGAGCCTGGCCAGCTCCCCAAATCAAGTAACGGCTCCAAAGAAGCCGTTACTGGCTGTGAGCCCGGCCCGTAACCGCTGGCACTTTCAGCTCGGCTTGCTATCGCCCTGTTTGCTTTGTTTCTGTTTGTTCATCCTCATCCAAGGACTTTGTTTCTATTGATTCCTTTTAAAGAGAGTGTGTGGGGGTGGGGGGGAGAGAAAGAAAGAGAAATATTGATATGAGAGACACACATCCATTGGTTGCCTCCTGCATATACCCCCTGGCCGAGGATCAAACCTGCAAACCAGGTTCATGCCCTTGACCAGGACTCAAACCTGAGACCCTTCGCTGGGTGGACTCTCTAACCACTGAGCCACTGGCCAGGGCCGCTTTGTCTTCTGAGTTCCACGTAACCCTATCCTGACAAGCCTGTGTGGCAGAGACATCCCTGACAGGCCACCCTGGTACGCATGTGTAAGTCCTAACAATCGCCTGTCTTTCCCGGCCAGGCCTCCTGCTCTTTCTTTGGAGTTGGCAAGCAATACGCTGAGGCCTTCTCGGACCTCGACTCTTTGCGGAACGCAGCTCCCTCTGTGGGCTGAGGCCGCTCACTGGGGGCTGTGCCTCCTGCTGGCCTGCCAGCCCGAGGGCAGAATCGGGGAGCCCTCTGGAGACTATCAACCTCTGGGCACTGAGTGGGCGTAGCCCCACTGCCCCGGTGCTGGGATGAACCCCAGCTCAGGAAGAGCCGAACTGAAGTAGTAACACCACTGGAAGTTAGGAATGCAAAATAGCTAATGCTAACAAACCTAATTATAAAGAGCCAGGGGCCATCACAACCGAAACAACCAGACGACCGAACACAGGCTGCATGGGGTGACAAGGCTGGCAGGGGGGTCAGTGAGGGACGACCCAACAACTGAACAGCAGGCTGTGTGGGGTGACTAGGCCGGCAGGAGGGTTAGTGAGGGACAACCAAAGGACTGAACACAGGTTGCAGGGGGCAACCAGGCCACCGGGGGGCGGTTGGGGGCGACCAGGCCGGCAGGGGGCTCCCGAACTGAAAGAGGGCCCAGGCTGAGGGACACCCCCACTTCCCGAAGTGCACAAAATCATGCACTGGGCCTCTAGGAGCTAATGATGATGATGTCATTTAGGGCGTACCAAGTTCTGTGCAAAACCACCCCACCTGTGGGGCCTTAGCAGATCCTCCCCAGGGGCCAGGAGCAGTCTGTGGCTCTTCCCACTCTGCAGATTGGGACATAGAGGGTCACAGGGAACAAGGCCACTCGGCTTAGAAGGGAGAGGTTATCGAACCCAGTCAGCCTGACTCCAGAACTCAAGCACTGAAGCGCGCAGCAGTTCTGCCCAAAGAACGGCTCCTGTGCTGAGACAGCGCCTGGTTGGTGCGGCCTGCCACCGCCACAGTCGGGGGCAATTAGGGGACCTGGGAGGCACCCGGCAGCTCAGCATCTGCTGGGGTAATTAAAACGCTCCCCTTTAACTAGCCTTCCCCACATTCCCCAACCACTGAGCAGAGCATCTCTTGCCACAGGCTCAAGAGGAGCCCTCTCCCATCCTCTGCACCTGTGCCTCAATCCCGGGGCACGGAGTGGGCAGCTCCCAAGAGCAGACTGGCAATCCCCAGCTCTGGCTCCCCGCAAGTGACAGAAGAGGACTTTGGCCACACAGCCAGCAGTTAGGGCCAACGTGAGCCTCCGGGCAGGTGGAGAGACTGGGCCAGGGCAGGGCCAGGGTTTAACACACAGGCCCCGGCTACAGCGGAGAGCTGGGTAAGACAAGACACCGAGAGGGCTCCTCGGGCCCTGGTGTCTCAGATAAGAGGCTCTAGGTGGCTCCGGGCCAACTGGGAAGGACTCCAAGGGGCCACTGGAGGCCTGGGACCCAGCCCTGCAAGATGGCAACCAGCAGAGCAAACTACTTGCCAGACCACATCCTCCCCCGGGTATCAGCTCCGCTCAGCTCTCACCCTCCCTCCACAAACAAGCCCGTCTCTGACACCCGGCCAAAGAGTACCCACTGAGCAGTGTGCCCTTCAGCTCACCATGTCCCCTCCCGGAAGCGGACATAATGCCACATGTGCAGGTGCAAGGATGTTCAGAGCAGCGACGTTGAGGGAAACATCCTAAAAGTCTACAGCTAGGGGGTTGTTTAAACAAAGGAGAGGCAGGCTCACAGGCAGGTCGGGGTGACACTGCTCACGGTCAGATCTGAGAGGGAAGATAGCAAGAGGCCGGTTTGGGCTAACGTTATACACGTTTCTCAGTCATCTCTTTTGTGGTCTCCTTTGACTGAAAACGTATAAAAGATACCAGTTAGCAGCCGAGACCGGTTTGGCTCAGTGGATAGAGCGTCGGCTTGCGGACTGAAAGGTCCCAGGTTCGATTCCGGTCGGGGGCATGTACCTTGCTTGCGGGCACATCTCCACTGTGGGGTGTACAGGAGGCAGCTGATCGATGTTTCTCTCTCATCGATGTTTCTGACTTTCTATCTCTTTCCCTTCCTCTCTGTAAAAAATCAATAAAATACATTAAAAAAAAAAAAAAGATACCAGTTAGCAGAAATGCAGGTTATAAAATGGCATATTTACCTCCATCCTTTCTCTGCACAGATGTTAAAAAGTACTAGAAGCACAGATACAAAAATGCCAGCTGCACATGCGTTTGGGTGATCTGACGTTCTGCACCGGCCCCGCTGTGGGCAATGAGCACACATGACTCCATGGAGCTATTTTTGGAAGGGCCTGCCACAGCAGGCACCCTGCCCGGCCTACCTCAGAGACTCTGTACTCAAAGGTCAGCTTCTTCCCCTTCACGCCTTCGTTGAGGGTCAGGATGAATCCGATGTAGTCGGCGTATGCCTACCAAATGGAGAAGGACACTGGGATGTGGGAAGGGCTGTCAGACCCCCACTCTCTCTACCCCAGCCAGCCCCCAGCTCCACCCAGTTACCCCTGGCTCCCAACGGGGTGGCAGGAGCAGGAGAAATACAATGTCAAATACCCCACCTCTCCCCTCCATCCCACACCTCTGGCAGGCCAAGGACACTGGGCCTCCAGCCAGCACTAACTGTGCGCTCACTCTTGCTACCAACGGTTTCTTTACGCAACCACCCGCGAGCTAGACCCTACCACTGACCCCGTTCTCAGAGGAGAAAATCAAGGCTTCAGAGAAGTGACTCCCCAAAGTCTCCTAAGACCGAGATCTCACTGATGTGGAGCAGAACCCAGAAACCAAACTCCAAAGCAGAGTGGCTGAGCACTCGACCACTGTACTCTACCACCGGGTCCCTCTCCCCTGCTGATCTTCCAGATGGTTCCCCACCAGGCCGTCTGCCCTGGCGTGGAGGCCTGCTCCCAGGAGGAGAAGTGTCTTCTGCCCATGGCCGGGGCTCTCAGCACACTGATCCCCGCCTCCCGCTGGGCACTCCCTCCCCTGTTGGGCTGCAGGTTGCACCCCACACAGGGATGAAAAAGCATTGAGGTGCAGGCCCCTGGAGGGCAGTTCCTGGGAACAAGTGACTGTTCAGTCTTGCTTCCTCATCATCCCTTTGCCCCTCGCTTTCTTCCTTCCTCCTTATCTAAGCCTAAAGGGTACCAGCCCCAGCTGGGTCCTGAGAACCAGCCACTCAGCGTCTAGCAGGGGGTATTCCTCCCGCAGCGCCTCTGGCCAGCCTACGAATGGCTGCAGGTGGGAGGGAGGGACAGTGCGGCCCAGGGAGCCCCCCGCAGCAACTCTCCTGGCCCAGGGCAAGTCTGAGCCCCCATCCTGGCTCTGGCCGGTGCCCACACTGCCTCTGCAAAGCACGCTGGGTGCAAGGAGAGGGAGGAGCAGCGGGCAGGTCATCCTCCACGGTCCCTGCTCCCAGGCGGGTCTGAGTCTCCTGTGACTAAAACTCAGGGCATTCTTAGGCAGGTGACTGTGTACAAAGTCTCTACAGATGCCACCACCACCACCACCACCGTCATCGTTGTGAGAGCAGTAAACATCACTGCATGCCTAGCACTGGGTCTGGGGCTTTATGGGTTTTAAAGAACTCACGCCTCCAAGGACCCCATCTTCTAGCAGAGGGAACTGAGGCTCGGCCAGGTTCGACAACTTGCCTGAGTCACCGGAAGAGATGACGGTAGTCCTGGCTTCCAGCCCTGACCTCTGGCCCCCAGGCCATGCTCTTGCCTGCTGCTCTCTGCTGCCTGGTCAAACACCGTGGGCCACGGCACCGAGTCACCCGTCTGGCCACAAGAAGTCCAATGAGCCTCAGAGGGAGACTTCTAGCAGGTGCGTTCCACATGCACACCCGAAGAGAAAGTGGCCACACCTCCCTAAAGCGTTGGTGCTGAGAGCAGGACTGGCACCCTTGGCCGACAGCGGGCCAGGCAGTAAATACCTCAGGCTCCCTGGCCCATGCCGTCTGGTTCACACATTCCCAACTCGGCCCTTGCAGTGTGGAAGCCGTGGACAACAGATACAGGAATGCGCACAGCTGTGCTCCAATAAAACTGGGTTTACAGAAACAGACGGGGAGCCAGAGTCGGCTGGCAGGCATCGTTTGCCAACCGGTGGCCTAGGCCAATGTAAGCGCAGCGCGCTCCTCACCAGAAAGCTGCCAAGCTTGCCAGGACCCCACGCCTGCCCTTCTCGACCAGGGACACTCCGCACCCCAGCTGCCCGGACCAGACGGGCACCGGGCCTTCCCTGAGAATTTGAAATTGGCTTTCTTTTTCTCAGTCCGTTCTTTCCACAGCCTCACCCCAGCCGGAGGGACACGCTGGTACCTTCTGCAGCACAGAAAGCTGGTCTGCCCAGAGTGCTCTCCACGTATGTTCAGGCTCAGTCACTCCCTGGCCTAGGTTTTCATGGATTAACCTCCTCTCCCTGTGATACACTGGCTCCCCAACTTGCTGGAACTTGGAACCAAGAATCAAGTGACACACCCCTTCATTCAGGACACTCACGTTCGGCCAATACAACACTGTATTGTTGGTGTTGGTGTGTGAGAACCGGGAGCACAACTCTGTAGAGGGTTACTCTGGCCCCGGCCCCCGAGATCTTCCCACCAAAGCATCTCTGAGTGCTGCCCCTGACGGGGAGGGACAGTCACCTCTGTCACCTCCCTTCCTAGCTTCGAGGCGGGCGTGAGGGTCAGGAGCTCACAGCCCATCATGTCTAGAAAGCCAGTGTCTTTGAAAAAGCCCTAGTCTGTCCGCTCAGCTCTGACCCTGCAGTGTAGACACCACGGTACCTGAGAGCGCTTCCATTTCCCCATGTCCGGAACCGTGTGGATCTCCTTCTTTGGAATGATAAAGTTCTGAGTGGCTGCAGGCGTCTCCTCCGAAGAACCTTGACAAAGAAAATGAAAAAGCAAACAAATAAATAGAAACCCTTCCCAACACACACACACATATTTTTAACCTAAGACTCCAACACCAAGCCCCAGTGTAAGCCAGACCCAGACCCCCAGGACAGAGAGCTGCTTATTAAACCACACCCACGGCCTCTGACTTCCCTTTCTCTGCGAGGAAAGCAAGGTGTCAGTCGTTGAGGGAGAAGTGCCAGGAGACCTGGAGATCCAGGGAGTAGGACAGGGAATCTGAGACAGAACAGAGCAAACCTCTACCTAATTGGGAATTCAAACCAGGGCCCAAGAAAGAGACCAGAAACTCTCTTCCTCCTCTCACCTGTTCCCAAGCCTGTTCCCAGAAGCCAAAATTGAGACCCCCCTACTATTAGTAAATTGCTACTGGAAGATGCTCAATAAAAAGCTTTGTGCCCTAACCGGTTTGGCTCAGTGGATAGATAGAGCGTCCCCAGGTTCGATTCCCATCAAGAGCATGTACCTTGGTTGTGGGCACATCCCCTGTAGGGGGTGTGCAGGAGGCAGCTGATTGATGTTTCTCTCTCACTGATGTTTCTAACTCTCTATCCCTCTCCCTTCCTCTCTGTAAAAAAAAATCAATAAAAAAATATACATAATAAAAAAGCTTTGTAGGTCAGGCTAGTAACCTAACTAGATTGTTTTTATGGGACAATGTGGTCCCCATTCCAAATAATCAACTCGCAAATGACATTTGGGAACAGAGGCTTTTTGTGCAGTGGAGAGAACTGTTCCCTCCAAGTGGACCCCCCTGATGTTATTTCAGAGAGAGGAAAACCTCCAGGCCAGGCCTGTTACCAGGGGAAAGGTTGCCCTATAGCAGTGGTCGGCAAACTGTGGCTCTCAAGCCACATGCGGCTCTTTGGCCCCTTGAGTGTGGCTCTTCCACAAACTATCTGTGCAATTGAAACGTACAGTGTGATTAAAACTACGTGGCCCATGCGCAGATGTTGGTTTTGGGCTCTCAAAAGAAATGTCAATGGTTGTCCTGTTGGTATTGGGCTCTGCTGACTAACGAGTGTGCCAACCACTGCCCTATAGGAAGCATTGCAACAAAGCACTGATGCAACACACAAGTTGCCAGAACACAGAATCCCAAATCAAAAAGAGCAAACACAGGACTGCGACAAACGAAATCTGACCCACAGTCTCTCAACCTCAAGACTCTGCCTCTGACGAAGGGACCTCCGGACAGCTGGATCCCCTGAAACCTCTCAGGGTAAGAGGGAAGCACCCGAAGTGGGAGAGATGTTCCTCAACACCCCCAGGCGGTGAACGTGGCATCACCCGCCGTTTGGGAACCCGTCCGCGTGTGCAACTTGTACCGCCTTTGGGAAGGAGAACAGGAGCCCCCCCTGACTTAACCCACTTGGCGCACTGCGGCCCAGAAGAAGGGGTCGCCTCTTTTTAAGAAAAGCGGGAGCACCTGTGCCTGGCCAGCAGGGCGAGGTCTGTGTAAGCCACAAGCCAAGCTGCTCACCTGAGATAAGTAGCTCGCTCTACCGGCCCCAGAAGGTCCTACTTCAAAGGTCCAGGAAGGGCCACACCCACCCAGCCACACACAGCTGACCGCCCCGACCTTCATCTCTTCCAGGTCCTCTCCCTCCCCCACCCCCACCCTCGGGGACACACCTCTCGGTGAATTCTTACTGAGAAAGCCTCCTATCTCCCCAGGACTTCTGAGGCAGCGGGGAGGGGTTGGGGGTGGGGGGGGACATTCAGCCCGGGGACCATATAAGGTCCAGGAAAGCATCTGGTCCGGCCCCGCCTGGGCATCAGGGGCGAGTTCATTAAATGTCTGACCCAACCCAGCAGGCTCATTTTTAAGTCGATAACTTGGTGTGTTATAAACAGCCAATGGCCCGTGGCAGGAAATAAGGTTCCCCACCACCCTGTTCTAAGGGCACACGCACAGAAGTTTTGTGTTAAAGCAAGTGTCTGGTTTCGCCCTAGGAGACCACACCCAGGTCTTTGGTGGGAGGGGGGGGTTGTAGGGAGGGATTCTTTTTTAAAAAATATATTTTATTGATTTGTTACAGAGAGGAAGGGAGAGGGATAGAGAGTTAGAAACATCGATGAGAGAGAGACATCGATCAGCTGCCTCCTGCACACCCCCTACAGGGGATGTGCCCGCCACCAAGGCACATGCCCTTGACCGGAACTGAACCTGGGACCCTTCAGTCCACAGGCCGACGCTCCGTCCACTGAGCCACACCGGTCAGGGCGGGAGGGACCCTTTGGATCTTCAATGAGACCTTCCCAGGGATCACACAACCTAAGACTGGGGTGCAATGCTTTCCAAACATGAGCTGTGTGTTTGGCTAACCTATGTGCTCCTGACATCCTTGTAAAAGTTTTCTTAGCTCAAGGTGGGGGTGAGGGGGTGTCAGCAGCCCGCGCTCCCTTCTCCAGGTCGAAGGTCTGCACCGGATCCTTTCCCCTGGCACCCGCACCCCGATCCTTTCCCCTGGCACCCGCACCCCGATCCTTTCCCCTGGCACCTGCACCCCTGGAATTTGAGATGAACTTGACAGAGGCCGCGGCGCGAATAAAAGTTGCAGGTGGCGATGCCAGGCAGAGAGACTCATCTCCTGGCACAACCGGCCTCCTTAAATTAGGGGTTCCGACGGCCGCCGGGAGCAGTTTCTCCCCATAAATTCTCAGCCACCGAAACTCCAGAGGCCGCCCTGCCTGCCTGCCTGCCGGGGGGACGGACGGGGGCGCAGGGGGCGCAGAGCTGGGGGAAGCTGGGGAGGGGGTCCCGCAGGCCCAGCCCTCGGGGCGCCCCTCCCGGCCCCGGCCTTGCCTGCCCCCCGGACCCTCCGGCGGCCCGGGCTCCCCAAGTCCCCGGCGCTGCGCCCCACCCACCAGCCTCCGCCGCAGCCCGGGCTTCCCGTCCCGTCCTCCTCGGGGTCCCCTCCCCTCCCCCCGGGCCCCTCCAGGCCCTCCATCGCCCGACCCTCCCCGCCGCGCCCCCCCCGCGGCCCCACCGGCCCGGCGCATCCCTACCTGGCGGCGTCTGCCGCTCGCCCTCAGCCATCTTCTTCCCGCGGGAGGCGGCCCCGAGGCCCGCGGTGCCCGCACGCTGCGCCCCGCACCCCCTCCCCGCCCCTGCCCCCGCGCCCGGAGCTTCCTCCGGAGAAAGGAGCGCCGGCCGGCTAGACCCGAGAGCCGCGAACTGCAGTCACCGCAGGGAAGACGGGCGCCATGTCGGTGCGGGGCGCTCAGGGAGCATGCCCGGCAACGGCCGGCTCCGGCGGCGACGCGGCCCGGGCGGCGGCGGCGGCCATGTTGGTGCGGGGCGCGCGGCGCATGCGCACCAACGGCCGGCGCGACAACGGCCCGCGGTCCCCGGGGGCCGCGGCGGCCATGCTTGTGCGGGGCGGGCGCAGGCCGTTCGCGGCGGCCATGCTTGTGCGGGGCGGCCTCCACCTGTCAGCTCCGTGCGTGGCTGCGGCCCTGGCCCTGGCCCTGCCCCGAGGGACCTGAGGAGACGCGGCCCGGTCCGCAGGGGGGTGTGTTTTCCGACGCCTCGGAGGGCGGCGCTCAAGGACACCAAACGCACTGAGGGCGGGCGGGGGACACCCCTGCCGCCTCCAAAAGAGTGGGCGGCCTCTGGGGCTCGGAGGGAGCGGACGGGGAGCCAGGAGCCCCCCTCTTCCCGGGTCCAGCGCCTCGCGCGGCGTCCCGCCCCCGGCTGCAGACCGCGCCCCGCGCCCAGGCTCCGCCCCGCGCTCAGGCTCCGCCCCGCGCTCAGGCTCCGCC
>JAAGEH010000126.1:212807-237934 GCA_011751065.1 Lasiurus cinereus | reverse complement strand
GGCTCCGCCCCGCGCTCAGGCTCCGCCCCGCGCTCAGGCTCCGCCCCCGCCCCGCGCCCAGGCCCCGCCCCGCGCCCAGGCTGCGCCCCGCGCTCAGGCTCCGCCCCGCGCTCAGACTCCGCCCCCGCCCCGCGCCCCGGCCCCGCCCCGCGCCCAGGCCCCGCCCCGCGCTCAGGCCCCGCCCCGCGCTCGCGACCGGCCTCTCGGGCTGGGCACTGGCCGGTGACCGCGCCTAGAGCCCTCCTCCCCCGCCGCCTGCCCGCCACCCGCCCGGCCGGTGGGTGGGCGCGCGGCCGCCTGGACCGCTGGCGGCGGCGACGCGGCGACTTTGGCCCGGAGGTAGCGGGACCCACCAATTGCGGCGGCGGCGGCGGCGCGGACTTTGCCCGGCGCGGGGTGCGGGCGGACCGTGAGTCCGCGGGGCGGCCGCGGAGATGTTGGCATTCGCGGTCCGGACGGCGGTGAGTGCGGCCCGGAGCCGGCCTGCCGGGCCCGGCGCGGGGCGGGGGGCGGGGGGGAGGAGGGGGAGCGGGGCGGAAGGGACGGGGGGGGCCGGGCCCGCCCTGCAGCTGCGCCCCGAACCGGTGAGCAGGTAAACAGGCTGCCCTGCCCGCGGCCCCGCCGGCCTGGCCTGCGGCTGCGGGCGTGGGGTCGGCGGGGGGGGCTCCCCGGGTCCGGGCAGAGGAAGAGACTGAGGGTCAAGGTCAGAGGCCGGATGGGACCCACGTCCTGTCGCCCTAAATTTCAAAGGCCCGGAGATGACAGCGGCACCCCCTCCCTCCGCCCCGGGGCCACGGAGCAGGCTGACATGGAGCCTCTGTCACTGTTGTTCTCTGACTCACACACCCTTTGCACGTCGCTGCCCAGGCCAGAGCCACTTCTGCAGCCCCGTCCGGCCGCTCAGCTTCCCCGACTTCTCAAATGGTCCCTGGGGGGATCCGGGGGGGGGGGGCGGGTATGTAGCCAGAGACACCCACGTGGAGGCATCAAACCGGGCTGCCCAGAGACTCCCGAGAACTGGCAGGAGGTGGCAGGTGGCAGCCCCAGTGCCCTCCCTCCCTCTCGGCCAGGACCTCCCCAGACCTGTCCACGTCTACCCCCCCCACCCACCCCCATCCTCCCCAGCGGGCGGCCTGGAACGAGAAGCACCACTGCCCTCATTTGGATTCCTTTCCTCGCCAATCCAAGCCTGTCCCTCTCTGCACCTCCCTCCGTCTGTGCCAAGACGCGCGTTCCAACAGACCTGCCAGGCCCGGAGAACCCACAGTGCCCGTCCGCTGGCTTCTGGCCTGGCGGCTCTTCCAGGACCCCGAGGCTCCGCCTCACTCTTGCCGCTCACTCGCCACCTGAGCTGTGTCCCCATCCCACAAACAGCCGCGGGGTCACCTGTGGGGTGACCTGATCTCTTTTCTGCTGGAGAAACTGAGGCCAGGAGAGGCGTGGCCAGAATCCCTAGCTCTGGCGACTCAAATCTAGTCCGATTCTAAAGCCAGGGTCCTTTGGGTTATTTTCTTTTTAAATATATTTTATTCATTTTTCACAGAGAGGAAGGGAGAAGGATAGAGAGTTAGAAACATCCATGAGAGAGACATCAATCAGCCGCCTCCTGCACACCCCCCACTTGCGGGAATGTGCCGCAACCAGGATACGTGCCCTTGACGGAAATCGAACCTGGGACCCTTCAGTCCACAGGCCAACGCTCTAGCCACTGAGCCACACCGGTTTCGGCCTTCGGGTTATTTTTAATGCCTAACGCCCCCCATTCCTGGCCCCCCGCCGCTGCAGGAGCAACGACTCGAGAGAAGCAGGCTGTGGTGGGAGGGTGGCTGAGAAGGGCTCCCCGCAGTGCTGGAGGGACGCGGGACGCCAGGGCTCTGTCCCCTGTCCACGGAGGTCTTTCCCAGCGTCTGCTCCCCGGTACCAGCCCCGCTTTCAGGGCCGCGGTATACCGAGCAGCCCGCCAGCTTCTGCCCTCCAGCCAAGTTTTCCTTGAGCACACACACCTCCAGATTGTAGCAGGTGGATTTTTTAATGCCTCTTGGCCCGTCTGCCGGGCTCTGGGCCAATCCGGAGAAGAATGGAGAACGTTTTCCAGGTTCACTCCACCTCCACTGCCCACCCACCGGCCCTCTCATCTGCTCCTCATGCCACCCCCCCGCTTCTGGAAGCTAGGGCTCCTGCCACAGCCACCATCCCCGATGCCACCACAGCCACCGGAGCCATCGCCAGTGCCACCTCTGCCTCCTCCTCTCCCACCCCCCCACCCCACCCCCCTGAATCTTGGCTCTTGTCTTCTCTTTCCAGCCCAGGCAAGTGGCTGCCTCTTGCTAGGTTCTGCTCGCCCACTCGGTAGCACAGTTAGGCTTAGACATCCAGCCCAAGGCAGACAGACAGGGCTCAGACCCTCAGTCCTGCCATGGAGGACGGGCAGCAGGAAGAGAAGGTACGGAACAGAGCCTCTGCCTCTTGCCTGCCTCCTGCCACCCACAGCCCCAGACCTTCCGTCTCTCTCCCCCTCTGCCCGCCTTCAGAGTCGCCCTCTCTCTCGCCTCTCTCTCTCTCTCTGCCAACTCGCACCCTCCTTGCCGGGCCACTCAGCCCTTTCTTGTCCCAGCGCTGCCCCCATGCCGCCCCCATCCCATCCCACAGACCGGAACAAACCTGTGGCTTCCCCTCATCCAAAGGTGCTGCCATCAGCTGGCGCTCCCTGATTTTCTCTTCTTCCTCCCGTTTCTCAACCTGGCGAGGGTGGGAGAAGAGGAGGTGGGGAGCCGGGGGTGGGGGCAGTCACCTCTCGGCTGGCTGGTGCCTAGTCCCAGCGTGAGAAAGGCGGGGCCCGGTGCCCGCAGACAGGTGAGAGGTCCCTCTGACCTCGGCAGGTGCGGTTCATCCTGACTTGGTTCCCCCCCCCCCAGCCTTGGCAAGATCGGTGGCCACACCCCGCCCGCCCCTGTCCGTACCTGCGCCTCCAAGCCCCAGAGAGATGGAAACGCCTCCAGCTCGAGGGCTGGGAAGCCAGGGCGGGCCCCACCCAGAAGGCTGTCTCTGATCCCCGAGATGGGCACATAAGGGCCCGGGACGGCGGCCGGGGGTTGCCAGGGCCTCCCCGCGCGGCTGGGAGGATGAGCAGGATGTTCTGCTGCCTGCAGGTGAAGCCCCTGGGCTTCCTCAAGCCCCCCTCGCTGACGAAGGTGGCCGGCCGCTTCAAGGCGCACCAGGAGTCCCTGCCTCGGCTGCCCGTGCCCCCCCTGCAGCAGACCCTGGACCACTACCTGAGGACCCTGCAGCCCATCGTGAGCGAGGAGGAGTGGGCGCACACCAAGCAGCTGGTGGAGGAGTTCCAGGCCGCGGGGGGCGTCGGGGAGCGCCTGCAGAAGGGGCTGGAGCGCCGGGCCAAGAAGATGGAGAACTGGGTGAGTCGGCACCGCACGGGGACCGATGCCCCAGGCCCCACGGGGGCTAAAGGGAACAGGGGGCCCCCCCCACCAGAGGCTCTGAGTCCTACAGTGAGGTCTGCCCCTGCTGCACACAGACTCCTCCAAACGCGCCCGCGCTGGCGCACTCCCTGGCGCCACAGTTTGCCGGGATCTTGCTCTGTGCCTGGCGCCGGGCAGAGGACCGGAGGAGCAAGAGAGAGACGGCTGATGCCCTCGAAGAGCTGGCATTCAAGTAGGAAGGGGAGAGAGGCGATTAGACAAGACTCAGGAGCGGTCAGGGTCATTTCTGTAGAAATGAAAAGGGTGATGTGCTCGGCTGGTTGAGCATTGTCCTATGCACCGAGAGGCCGCCGGTTCGATCCCCAGTTCTCTCTCTCCTTCCTCTCTCAAACCAATGAATACACTTTTGGTTTTTTAAGGGTGATGAGAAAGTGGGGGGGAAGACGGGGAGAATGGCAGCGTGGCTATTCTGAGTGGTCGGGGAAGGCAGGGAGGAGGTGGTATGAGGTCTGAGACGGATGGACCAGCACCAGCAAAGGCAGCAAGCCTGGAGAATCCAAGAACGGCGGCCAGAGTGGGAGGGAGGGCAGTGAGCAGAAGGAACTTGGACTTGAGCTCAGTGGGAAGAGGCCGCGGCTGGCTTCAAGCGGGAGGTTTGTGGTCAGAGATCGATGGCTCCGGGCTGTGTCTCAGTCGGTCAGGCAGGTGTGTTCACCTCGTGTGACCACGGACTCTCCGTGTGCTTTTCTGGACGCATCTGAGACCTTAACCTACAGTTTAACATGGCCGCCCGGGCCGCCGGGAAGGAAGAAGAGTGGGAGCAGGAGGCGGTGGGCAGGCGGTGCCGTCACCCCGAGGGAGATGTTGGCAGGAAGAGGGGGGGAGTTGTTAGGTCCAGAGTCCATCTTGGTGCCAGTGGCACTTCATGATTGGGCTGGGGGAGGGGGCGGTCCTGGGGGGAGCGGAGGGAGAGGAGGACTCCGGAGGAAGGGGTGATAGGGAGAGGCCGGTCTGCAGGAGAGAGCCACAGAAAGCCCCATGGAGGAGGAGGTGCTGTGAGGGGCGCAGGTAGAAGGGGGGCCGCACGGAGGAGGAGGCTGGTGGATGGCTGTCCTGAGCCTCGGACTCCGGAATGGGCAGTGGAGACGGGGGTCCAGCAGCGTGTCACTTCCTCTTGAGCCTGCGTTGCTCCAATACCCCTGGCGTTCTGTGAACCTGAACTTGTCACACCCGTCTCCTTGCCAAGGGCCCGAGGCTGATGGCCTGGTGTCACCCACGGTGGTTTCCCAGGGGCAGTCTGGTGAAGAGGCACACGCTGCCCTCGGCTCTTTGAGGTGGGGCGAGGACACACGGGGGGGGGGGGCGCGGTCTCCAGGGAGACGGGACAGGACTGCCCGGAGGGGCGTAGGGCGGACAATGTTGCCATCAAGCACATAAGGCTCAAGGGGGACAGTCCCCTGGGAGCCGCCGGCCCATGGCGGAGCCGTCAACGTGTCCCGGCCGGTCCCCAGAGAGGCAGTGCGCGCCACCACTGCAGCCATGGCTGGTCACTGGTTCATCGGTTTCTCCTCGGTGGCTTCCCCCCGTTGCCTGACCGTGAGACCCAAGTGAGTGGCCACTGCCCAGTCCGACCCCAGCAAAACAGAGGCCACGGGGACCAGGATCTCCAGTTTGACACTGAACCCGGGGCCCCTGCGTTCCTGGAAAATGCCCACTTGGGATGAGCAAAAACTCATTCACTGGACTTCCTTTTTCTATATTTTTCTCTATTCTATCAGGCACACACTTTTCTTTCGAAAAGTAGTAAAAATCATTGACCAAAATGTGTAAGATAGAGAAACATGATTCAGCGTGGTCAGTGGTTGAGTGTTGACCTATGAACCGGGAGGTCATAGTTCAATTCCTGGACAGGGCACATGCCTGGATTACAGACTTGATCTCCAGGGCGGGGTGTGTAGGAGGCACTTGATCAATGATTCTCATCATTGATGTTTCTCTCTCTCTCTCTCTCTCTCTCCCCCCTTCCTCTCTGAAATCAATAAAAATACATTAAAAAAAAAAAAAAAGGAAAAGAGCCCTAATCAGTTTGGTTCAGTGGATAGAGCGTTGGCCTGCAGACTCAAGGGTCCCAGGTTCATTTCCAGTCAAGGGCATGTACCTTGGTTGCGGGCACATCCCGGTGGGGAGTGTGCAGGAGGCAGCTGATCGATGTTTCTCTCTCACCGATATTTCTAACTCTCTATCCCTCTCCCTTCCTCTCTGTAAAAAAATCAATAAAAAATATATTTTTTTAAAAAAGAAAAGAAACATAATTCACACTTCTGCCTCTTTTCCCCGCCCCAGGTTTCCTGCCGGTCTTTCCCCCCATCTTTTCCCTGGCCGGGGTGTCTGATTCCCTTGCTGATTGGCTCAGGCTGAGGGAAGATGATGGGACACTGCTGGTGGATGTAGGGGGGTTGGGGGGTCTGGGTCTGAGTATTTGCTTTAAGAATCTGCTCACAGAGGGCACAAGAGTCCCCTTGCCCTGGGGCAGCAGTTCTCAACCTGTGGGTCGTGACCCCCTTGGGGGTCCATCGACCCCATCACAGGGGTCACCTAAGACCATCAGAAAACACAGATATTTACATTACAATTCACAGCAGTAGCAAAATTACTGTTAGGAAGTAGCAAAGAAAATAATTTTATGGTTGGGGGTCACCACCACATGAGGAACTGTATTAAAGGGTCGCAGCATTAGGAAGGTTGAGAACCACTGCCCTGGGAGAAGGGTCACCAAGCCCCCATCACCGCTCCTGACGGGCTCTGGTCCTTTCCCCAGCTGTCCGAATGGTGGCTCAAGACGGCCTACCTGCAGTACCGCCAGCCCCTGGTCATCTACTCCAGCCCCGGCCTTGTGCTGCCCCGGCAGGACTTTGTGGATCTGCAGGGACAGCTCCGGTGAGTGGCGGGGGCGGGGGCAGGGCCAGGAGGGGGCAGGGCCTGGAAGGTGGGGGGGCCCCGTCCTGCTCAGTATCTCCCATCCCCACAAACAGCCTTATGGAGTCGGGAGTGTCGTTCCTGTTTTACAGATGGGGAAACTGAGGCCTAGCGCAGGGAGGGGCCTGCCCAGATCACCTTTCAGTATTGGCTGAGCTGGGCCAGGGAGCGGGGTCTTCCCGGCTCCAGAGCTTCCTAGCTGTCCCCTCCCCCCATCCCTAAACCTGGGGCCACCCCCACCCCAGTTCTGGCACTTCACCCCTCCTTCCCTCTGGCCTCTCGCCACGGGGATGACCTTTGTACACAGTCCCCTTTTCCACATTCGGCCGTGTCACTTGCCCTGGCCTCTGTTCCAGTCCTACCAGAGATAAAAATACCGGTGGCAAGCATCGCCTGCCCCAGCACCAGCCGTGGTGGCCACCACCTGCTTCTCTTAAAGGCAGGAGGCCCCCTGAGAAGGTCTGGGGGTTCAGGCCCTAGGAACTCCACATGGTGGTCCCCACGTTGGGGGCCAGGGGCAGCCCAGTGCCGGTCAGGGCTGGTGTGGCACCTCGTTCAGGGAGGAAGGCCAGTCCGGGGGGTGGCCTGGGAGACACAGAGGCCCAGAAACAGGTTGAGACCTAGAGGAGGGGACACCTGGAGCCACTGGGGTCCCGGGTCCCTCTGTAACTGGTTCCTGAGAGAAAGGGGTCCTCCTTCCAGACTCGCGACTGTGGTTTGGGGCTCGGGCCCTGACCCCTCACCCCGCCACGGTCAGGCGGCTGTGCTCCGCACCTGAGTCTTGCAGGCACGTGGCCAGCAGTGTCTCCTGCGCCCTCCACGTCCCCCTCCGGCTCAGAGGGCGAGCTGGGACTTGAACTCGGACGAGCCCCGTACGAGGAGTGAAGCAATCGGAGGCTCCCTGCACCCCGCCGCCGCCCCTGACCTGGGGCTGTCCTCGGGGTGCTCACACCCCTGCTGATCTCCGATTGTTCCCTCTAGGTTTGCTGCCAAATTCATCGAGGGCGTGCTGGATTTCAAGGCCATGGTTGACAAGTGAGCAGTCCGCCCGCCGCCCCCACCCTGCCTGCCTGCCACAGTCACTGCCGCCTGACCCCAACCCCGTGCTGGGCCGGCCAGAGCTCGGTGGCTTTCACTTCCTGGTGGCCCAGCCTCTGCGGGACGTGGGGGACAGAGGCTGGGGACGGGGATGCCTCGGGACTTCCTCCTGGAGACCCTGTCCCGAGAGGCCCCTGCAGCGGCCTCCAGCCAGACAGCACCCCGAGGTCGTCTCCCCCTGGCAAACCGAACCCCAGAGCGGGGAAGGGAGTTCCCGGGGTGACTCATGACAGGCTCCTGCCCCAGCCCAGCGGGCAGGCCCTGCACGGGCTTAAGGGAAGTAGGGACATGAGGAGGGCAGACAGCCATTGCTGTCAACCCTGACACAGCTCTGCCCAGCCCCCAGCCGGATCCTTCTCCCTTCATACTTGCCCAGCGGCCCCCCACTGTCCCCCCACAGTGAGACCCTTCCCGTGGAGCACCTGGGCGGGAAGCCGCTGTGCATGAACCAGTACTACCAGATCCTGTCCTCCTGCCGCGTGCCGGGCCCCAAGCAGGACTCGGTCCTCAACTTCAGCAAGGGCAAGAAGCCGCCCATGCACATCACCGTGGTGCACAACTACCAGGTGGGGGCCTCGCTGGGCAGGGGGAGGGGCAGGGCCCCCCCATACCCCCGTAACGCAGGAGCAGGCAGGCTCCAGCCTCAGGGATGCCAAGAGGGGCCTCGGTCTGCCCAGTGGGGAGAACGAGGCGGGGACACCCTCCTCCCTCACCCTCGGCCTGACCCTGTGCCCTCAGCGGGGCCCAGGACAGCAGGGCCAGGAGGCGGCGGGTGGGACGTGACGGGGCGGGTCTGAGGTCGTCACCAGCCCCTCCTCCCCCCGCCTGCGCCCGGACAGTTCTTTGAGTTGGACGTGTACCACAGCGACGGGACGCCCCTCACCGCGGACCAGCTCTTCGTGCAGCTCGAGAAGATCTGGAACTCGTCGCTGCAGACCAACAAGGAGCCCGTGGGCATCCTCACCTCCAACCACCGCAACTCCTGGGCCAAGGCCTACAACACCCTCATCAAAGGTGCCCGCGGCGGCCGGGCCCGACCCCTCCCGGCTCTGCCCTCCCCAGGCCCAGGCGCCCGCTTCTCCCTTCTCCTCGGAGCTCGGGGCAGGTGCTCAGCCTGAGCTCAGCAGACAGCTGGGTCATGTGTTCCCCAATGTCATGAGGAGCCAGTGGGAGGAGGTCTCAGTCCCCTGGCTGAGGAGCCCTCTGCCGTCACAGGCCCCCCGAACCCCGAGTTGAGTCAGGGACTGGGGGGGATTTGCCCTGTTTCTCAAGTGGGCTGCAGAGCCCTGATGAATGGGAAGCTCTGAGCCCGTCCCAGCGCTCGGGAACGTTCTGGAGGGAACGTTGTGGAGGCCCGGCCGCCCCAGGGCTGACACGCCCATGGTTGTGCCCCCTCCTGCCACCCCCCCTGCAGACAAGGTGAACCGGGAGTCGGTGCGCTCCATCCAGAAGAGCATCTTCACCGTGTGCCTGGACGCCGTCATCCCCCGCGTCTCGGAGGACATGTACCGCAGCCAGGTGGCCGGCCAGATGCTGCACGGCGGCGGCAGCAAGCTCAACAGCGGCAACCGCTGGTTCGACAAGACGCTGCAGGTGAGGCCCGGGCGCCCCGGCCCCAGCCGGACACACGCCCACTCCGGCCCCCCTCAGCCTCCACTTCCTGGCCCCGGCCGCGTCCTGGCTGCCCGCTTCCTGGCTTCCTGGCTGGTAAACAGATGGAAGTCATCAGGTGGACGCGGCTGTAATTACCCAGCCGTCAGCCTGTCATTACCGGGCCTGGCCGGAAACTGCGGTCACCCCAACACCCCCTTCAGCTCGTCAGCGGCCAGGCAGAGGGGCGCAGTTTGGCCGTGACTATCCCTCTCCGCGCTGTAAGATGCGGCTGTGGTAGCACCCCCAGGTAGCATAGCTATGGGGACTCAGCGAGGTGCCTAGGACGGGTCCAGGGACCCCAGGGGTGTTCCGCTCCTATTAATGACTGTGATCAGGCAGCATAACTCCTGAAGTGATTCCCCCGGGGACTGGCCGGCCGGCGTGGCTCCAGGGGCAGGGGTCACAGGTCCCCCCCCCCCGTGCCCTCTGCAGTTCATCGTGGCGGAAGACGGCTCCTGTGGGCTCGTTTATGAGCACGCGGCAGCAGAGGGGCCCCCCATCATCTCGCTCGTGGACCACGTCATCGAGTACACGTGAGTGTGGTTCCCCTACCCCCCACCCAGTTCCCCAGTTCCGGGGGAGGGGGACCCCAAGTGAGACTGGCTTGGGGGAACCCGCTTCAGAAGAAGCCAGGAGGCAGCGTGGCATTCTGGGTCTGCCACTGCCCAGCTGCGTGACCGTGGACAGGTCCCGTGCCTCTCTGGGCCGGGCCTCCTGCATCTGGCCCCTGAGAGCTGGGGTGACCTCAGAAGAGTAACTCCCAAGCATCCCGCTGGGCTGGCCCCTCCAGCTTTGGGGACCCATCCTCCGCACCCAACCCCAGGATGGGCCGGGTTCCCCCGCCCCAGCATGAGCCCGCGCCCGTGTCCATGCAGGAAGAAGGCTGAGGGCGCGCGGTCTCCCATGGTCCCCCTGCCCATGCCCAAGAAGCTGCGCTTCAACATCACCCCCGAAATCAAGAATGACATTGAGAAGGCCAAGCAGAACCTCGGCATGTGAGCTAAGCCGGGCGCTGGGTGGGGGGCCGGGCCCCTCGGGTGTCTGTCACTGAACCCGGCTGCTTCTGAGACCTCCCTCCCGGGGCTGGCACAGCTGCCAGGCGCCTGCTCCTCACCTGCCTCGCCCCCCCCCCAGCATGATCCAGGACCTGGACATGATTGTGACCGTGTTCCACCACTTCGGGAAGGACTTCCCCAAGTCCGAGAAGCTGAGCCCCGACGCCTTCATCCAGATGGCGCTCCAGCTGGCCTACTACCGGTGAGCCCCGCCCTGCGCCAGGAAGGCAGGTGGAGGCGTGGGGCAGAGGTGGCAGGCGCTCAGCCCCGTCTCCCACGCAGGATCTACGGGCAGGCGTGTGCCACGTACGAAAGCGCCTCCCTGCGCATGTTTCACCTGGGCCGGACTGACACCATCCGCTCAGCATCCACGGAATCGCTGACCTTCGTCAAAGCCATGGATGACGCCAGCGTGCCGGTGAGACATGCAGGGGGAGGCGGGGGAGCTGAGCTGGGGCTGGGGCCACCTCCCTACGGTTCCCTCTGCCAGGTAGAGGCATGGCTTTAGCTGAGCTTCCTGGCAGCCCAGGAGAAAAGGGAGCTTTTCATTCCCTCTGCCCTGGCGTGAGGGTGGTTCCACTTCCTCTTGGCAGAGGCAGTGCTGGGGGAGGGGGTCCTGAGTGGGTGGCAGGAACAGGGGAGGGACCCGGCTTCAGCTCCCTCTCACCCCCCCAACAGGAGCACCAGAAGGTGGAGCTGCTGCGGAAGGCCATACAAGCCCACCGCGCCTACACCGACCGGGTGAGCGAGCCCTTTCTGTCCCTAGCTGCTAGACCAGCGGTCGGCAAACCTCAGTTCCCGAGCCGTGGTTTGCCACTCTGTTAACTAATGAGTTTGCCGACCACTGTGCTAGATCTTTGGCATCTCCCACCTGCCTGTCCACCTGCCTGTCCATTCCTGCAGCACATAGCTGCTCACCCTTAGCCTGAACGACCCCTCCCCTGAGCCCTGGGGCACCTGGAGCAAGGCTGTACATCCCCATTTAAAGTTGGAGAAACTGCCACCAAAACCGGTGTGGCTCAGTGGATAGAGCATCAGCCTGGGGACTGAAAGGTCCCAGGTTTGATTCCGGTCAAGGGCATGTACCTTAGTTGCCGGCATGTCCCCAGTAGGGGGCGTGCAAGAGGCAGCTGATCGATGTCTCTCATCGATGTTTCTGACTCTCTATCCCTCTCATGTCCTCTCTGTAAAAATATCAATAAAATATATTTAAAAAATAAAAAATAAAGTTGGAGAAACTGAGGTTGGGCCCAGTGACTGCCTTGGCCCCAGGTTCCAGGTGAGCTTCTGGATCTTGTCACACATAGCGGGCCGACGACAGGGTTCCTGCCACTGACAGCTCAGGCTACCGCTGGCACAGAGGCCTGGACTCCCATCCTGGCCCTGCCTCTGAGCACCTGCGTGCCAGGCTCTGCCCACGTTACACACAGATGTCCATTTAGGCCTCACAGCCACCCTGCCAGGGGAGTTCAGTGACCGTCCCCATTTCACCGATGAAGACACTGAGGTTCCAAATGTCTCTGTGCCGAGATTCCCCAGCCAGGGTGGGGCTAAGCCACCCAGCTCCAGGCCTGTGCTCTTATATATATATATATTATTGAATTTTTACAGAGGAAGGGAGAGGGATAGAAAGTTAGAAACATCAATCAGCTGCCTCCTGCACTCCCCCCCACTAGGGATGTGCCCGCAACCAAGGTACATGCCCCAACTGGAATCGAACCTGGGACCCTTCAGTCCACAGGCTGACAACGCTCTATCCACTGAGCCGAACCGGTATCGGCCAGACCTGTGCTCTTAAATCCTACACTGTCCTGCCTCCCGGGCCTGTTTCCCCATCGCTGAAGTGCGGGCTTTCCTGCCTGACTGCTCTGGTCTCAGGGGGCTGAGGGGCCAGTGGATGGGAGAGGGGTTGCTGCCACAGGCTTTTGCGGGGGGCAGACGCGCCCTATGGTCCCACAGCCCCCACTCCTGACAGAACCCCCTTCCACAGGCCATCCGCGGGGAGGCCTTCGACCGGCACCTGCTGGGCCTGAAGCTGCAGGCCATCGAGGACCTGGTGAGCATGCCCGACATCTTCATGGACACCTCCTACGCCATCGCCATGCACTTCAACCTCTCCACCAGCCAGGTGGGCACTGCCCTGGGTGCCCTGGGGTGGGGGGAACAGAACCACCGGAGCTGGAGCAGGAAGGCTGCGCTGACTAGGGCGGAGGTCTAGACCACGGTCAGACCTCAGTGGTGGCCGGGCCACACAGGCCACCAGAGGCCGCTGCGAAGTGGCTGAGTTCTGGCAGAGGGTCTGGGTCAGGGGCCTCACTACAGCTCAGGCTGAGGAGGTGGGGACCCCCCAGGGGAGAATCATTCATTCATTCATGGTCAGACACGAAGGAGATGTGATGCGTGCCAGCCGGTGCTGGGTACTGGGCACAGCAGGGACTGCCCCAGCCCTGCCCCAGGGCTCTCAGTGGAGGCGGGAAGCTCAGGAAGTGCTGGGGGTCAGGGAGTCCCGAGGAGGGAGCACTTCGAGCCCCAAGAATGCGGAGGAGGCCCCCTGAAGGGTGACACCGGAACCGCACCCGGACGACAGAGCGGGGAGCCACCTGTCCGAGGGAGAAGAGGAAAGGGGTCGGGGCAGAGCACAGGAGAAGCAGTGGTGGGAAGGCAGGCTGGTGCCCCGGAGCTGGAGGGACCCGTGGGGTAGGGCGAGTGCTTAGTCCATTCCCCCCCCCCAGGTCCCCTCCAAGACGGACTGCGTCATGTTCTTTGGGCCCGTGGTCCCCGACGGCTACGGCGTGTGCTACAACCCCATGGAGTCGCACATCAACTTCTCGGTGTCGGCCTACAACAGCTGTGCCGAGACCAACGCCAACCGCATGATGCACTACCTGGAGAAGGCGCTGCTGGACATGCGCGAGCTGCTGCAGAGCCACCCCCGGGCCAAGCTCTGAGCGGGCCCCGCCTTGCCCGGGCCACAGCCGAACCACGTCAGACGGGCCACCCGCCAGGGCTCCCCTTTGTCCCGCCCCCCCCCCGTGCTCCGCAGATCTGACCAAGCCAGGGCTGACTCCCCCCGCCAGGGGCCTGCAGGTCCACGCCAAATGCCAAACGCCAAATGCCAAATGCCTTCCAGCGTCCCGGGCTGTGCTCAGAGGCTGAGGCCGGAGGCCGGGCGCCCCGTGTGTGGCCCAGAGCCGCCTTCCTCTGGGAAAGGAGCGTCACCTCCATCCCCACCAGTGAGACCGGAAGTCCTTCTCTGAGAGTTCAGCTCCGGCCAGTCCCTGCCACCTGGGCCGATCCATACTCCAATCCTCAAACCCCAAGGGCCTCAAGACAGGACTATCTGGAGTGGGGGACTCCAGGCCTCCCCAAGGCGAGGCCAGGGTGCGAGGCGGACTGGGACGGGCCGTCTCCCACGGGACTGCCCTTCTCCTTTGGAGCACACGGCTCAAGAGCCCCAGCGCCTCGCGCCCACCGAGTCCTGAACAATGCTCCTATTCTGTGCCAGACCGTGCCAGATGGTTAATAAAGGGAAAGTGTCTTTGTGAAGAGGCGTTTGGGCTGCGAGGCAGGCAGGGAGGGCACCTGGCCTCCCCCAGCTTTCCCGGCCTGGGAGCTGGTGTCCACGCGGCCAGTGGCCCCAGGGGCTCTGAGGAGGTGCCCGCAGGCACCAGATCCCGGACCCCATTTCCGACAACTCCCGCCTACCCTGACCGTGGGCACGTGGATGGCACAGTTCTCCCAGGGGCAGTAGGACCCTGTAGGCCCGGGTCTGGTGAGCCAGGTGTGGCTGCCACCAGGGCCTGAGGCCTCATCCTGCAGCGCCCCCGGAACCCTAGAGGAGTGATGCCCCAGATCACACCACCACCTGATCAGAACCCTAAACCCGCCTGTCCCAACCTCAGACACCTGGCGGAAGCCGGGTGTCTTGCCAAAGCCAGTCTCTCACTCCAGGGCGCCCTCTGGCGCTAAGGCCCGGGCAAACCAGAGCGGATGCCGGGGTGCGGGCGGGAGAGTTCATCGCGCCTGAGAGCTGCTGGGCCTGGCTGACCGTCACGTGAGGGGGGGTCCTGTGGCTCCTTTTCTCAGAGGAGAAAACAGGCTCGGAGAGGTTGGTCTCCAGGCCACTGAACAGCACAGATCCCAGAAGCCTTCCCTCAGGTCAGGGTACGGGGAGCCCCTGTAGCAAGCCCCCAGGCCCACGTCACACCCGCCCAGGTGACCAGGGCAGGGGAGGGGGAGGCCCTGGTGGACATGGCCTGGACTTGGCCTGGGAGGCACAAGTGTTGGCTGGACGGAGGCACCAAGTGGCCTGCTGGGTCCTACCGAGTCCCCCACAGCCATGAGGTGGGGACTCAGCATCCTCCCTCCAGTGAGAGTGAGGGTGTGCCACTGCCCAAGTCCCAGGGAGCAAGAGGCGGAACCCACACAATGGGGGGGTGCCTGGCCGTTTCTTGCCCCCTCCCCCCCAGCAAAGCCCGCAGGGTGGAGTGACGCCAGGAGAAGGGGGTAAGGGACATGAATGCCTGTTCCTGGGCCAGAGAGGGAGACCAGGAAAAGACCATGACAACCCACAGGCTGCTGTCCTCATCGGTGCAGTGGGGGTGCTGCTGCTCCCTCGGGGGGCTCCTGGGAGTCCCAGCGGGTGGAGGCCCACAGCAGGCGTGGGGTGAAGGCTCTGGGAGTAGCACGAGGATGGGGAGCAGAGAGTAAGCCAGGTCATGGGCACGGCGCAGACACCTGGGACTCCCCAAACTCCAGTTCTAAGAGCCACACGGGGTGAATATAAGGCAAGTTTCCCACAAACTCCCCTTCAGAGGTGAGGGCACGCCCTGGCACTGGGTGTTACAGGTCTCGTAGGAAGGATTACATCTTGGAGCCAGAAGTCCACGGGGAAAGCCAGTCAGCACCCGGACAAACCGGCAGTGTGAGGGCCCTGGTGGCAGGTGGGGGGAGGGAGAGGGAAAGCAAGGAACGAAGACATTTGGTAATTCCTCCCGAGGAGGTGGCTGTCACTCACTCTCGGGAGCGCTGGGTGTGGGCCAGGCAGGTGCTCCAAGGTCTCTGGACGCCTGGGAAGTAGGACTGGGAGATGACACACTGGAGGTTCTCTTCCTCCACCGTCTCAATGCTATGCCAGTGGGCACGCGGGGCATGGGATAAAATCCCCAGCAACGGCACGGAGCGTGCAATCCAGACAGTGCGGCCAGGTCTCAAACCATCCACTTGGTACCCATGGAATCGCTGACCTCTGTCAAAGCCATTGGTGAGCTTAGCCAGCGGACGCCGAGAATGCGGTCAGCTGGCCCAGAGGCGGGCCCTGGGACAGGACCCTGATGCCAATGATGCGGATGAAGAACTTGGTATTTTTTGGGATGGAAAAGAACTGTTCTAAAGTAATATATTTTGAGCAATACGTTACTTGAAATGTGAACGTGTAATAAGTGAATAAATTAAAGATCACTTGGCTCCTACCTAGACCCCCTAAGTCTGTCTGTCCGGGTTGGCATGAGCTTGACTTTGGCTCTTTGTGGGGAGTGCAGTGGCCGGAAGCTAGGGCAGCCAGCCTTGAAGCCTGCAAGGGGGTGAGGGCCAGACAGAGAGGCCACGTTAAAGACTAGTGCTTTATTCGAGAGCTGGGAGAGGGCATTTAGAAAGATGCCCAGGGCCGAGACCGGTTTGGCTCAGTGGATAGAGCGTCGGCCTGCGGACTGAAAGGTCCCAGGTTCGATTCCGGTCAAGGGCATGTACCTTGGTTTCGGGCACATCCCCAGCAGGGGGCGTGCAGGAGGCGGCTGATCGATGTCTCTCTCTTCAGTGTTTCTGACTATCTGTCTCCTTTCCTCTCTGTGAAAAATCAATAAAATATCTTTTTTAAAAAGAACTCATGCCTGGCTGGTGTGGGTCAGTGGTTGAGGTCACATTTAAAAATAAATAAATAGAAAGATGCCCAAAGACTGAGGGGGCCTGACCATGGGGGAGCTCTGTAGCCTCCAGGCAGACTGGGCTGGAGTGTGCTAGGCTTGGTGACCGACAACAGGAAAAGAAGTTGGGGGGTGCAGTGTGGGGGTGCCCGCTGAGGTGAAAGCAGTGAGTGTGGCTGGGCCTCGGGGACCCCTGGGGCTCACCAGCCCCTTCCTCTCCTCTCTGGTCCTCTGCCGGCCGTGAGTTCACGCTTTCCCTTCAACCGAACCCTGCCTGTTGAGCGCAGCTCGTTTTTCAGCCACTGGCTTTTTCCATTTTGAGTCACTGAGCCGTCTTCCAGGGCTCACCTTAGGGTTTCTCATTTTCAAGTTTGTCTTTTCTTTCCTTAAAAACACCACATTCACAGCCTGTGGCTGCTCTGCCCAGCACGAGGTATTGGCAGGTTTGCTTCCGGGACCCGACCGGTTTCCTGCTGGTTCTCCATCACGGTGTCGCGTCCTCTTGGCCACCTTGATCGGCGCTCTGTTCGCTGTGACTTACAAACCACTCGTGCGAAGGACTGAAGTCCAGGATGGAGGTTCTTCCTCCAGAGATCTGTTTGCTTCTGCCTCGTATTGGGCGAGGTCACGTTTACTGAGCGTCAGGGTTCTGTGGACCACAGGGGCCCCGACCCACGGTCTTCAAGCTCGCGTGGGGACACAATTCTTTCTGACGCCCTCCCTCTAGGGTGCAGCCATGCTGCACCTCAGCTGGGAATCAAGGGAGGATCAGATCCCCCATCTTGGCCAGCCCTTGGGATCGACTTACCCCACAAGCCTCTAAAACCCAGCTGTTTGCAGTCATTTCTTCCAAAGCAAGACCTTCCGCCGTGCACACTGAAGAAATACTGGATTAAAGGAGTGGAGGTGTCATCCTGGAGAGGCGCACACCTGGCTGTCCCATCCCCCAGGCCCGCCATGGAGGAAGGAGGCTGAGAGCAGGCGCAGAGCCAGCCAGGACCACGCAGGGACCGAAAACGGGGGCACTTCCCACTCTCCGTGGCAGTGAGGTCCCCTCGGTGGGCAGCGTCGCAGAGCCACTCAGAGTGCGGCGCGGGGGGCTGGAAGGGACCACAGCTGAGAAGCTTAGGATGTGATGCTTCTATGGTCCTCGCTCCTCAGGGTCATGTTTCTCCAGCCTCCTCTCGTGAGCTCAAGTCAACATGTGCTCAAGCCGCCAGAGTTCGAGATTTTATTTTAAAACAATAGTAAACAATTTCATTGATTTTTTTTCTTAAACCACCTCACGCTTGGCTTGTCTCAGGCAAAATGTAAAAAATAAGGAGGAGACGGGAGAAGGGAGGGAGGGGAGGCAAACGTGGGGACCGACCAACCTTCCCCAGAAACAGGCCCCCAGCCCCGGCCTCTGGAATGGCTTGTGGACGCTGTCCTGATCAACCGGGAGAAGAGCACCCAAACATTGTGCTTCAGCAGCAGGGGACGAGCCTCTACCGAGAGAGGGAGGGGGCGGGCTTCGACACAGGTCCCGAGCAGCCTGGTTCAGTTCTAGAACCTTCCGAGAGCCTGGAAGCAGGTCCGCCCCACGACGGAGAGATCGAGTCCCTTGAGGAGGAGCTGTCCTCTGAGCTGGACAGTGGGGCTCTGTGCCACCCCCCACTAGAGGCTCCAGGGGGCCCCCGGGCAGGTTCCCAGCCGCGCCAAGGGGGTGGGGAAGGAGAAGGAATGTTCAGAGCGAGGAGGGAGCGAGGGAAGGGCGGGCGCGCACGCGGGTGCCGGGCGCCCCTTGCCCCCCCTCTCCCCCCGGCCCCGGTTCCTCCGCGTTTTGTTCTCGTGGAGATGAAGACGAACTGCTCCCGCTGGCAGAACCAAAAAGAGCTGTAAACAGCTGGGGTTTGCTCACCCACATGTGCAGGCTCTTTCGTCAGAAGGGGACCTCTGTCTGGGGGACAGGGGACCGGAGAGAGCCCTTGTGGTGAGGGTCAGTGCGGGAGGGGGGAGAGAGGACACAAGGATAGCAGCCGCCGGGTGGGCGCTCTCTCGAGGGCCCGGCCCCCCAGACTGGGAAACACTGGATGAGGTTCTGGAATGGCAACGGTGGCGGGGAGGGACAGGGGGCCCCCAGGCCACCGTGCGGGGCCCTCTGTACTTGGGGGGGCTCTGCTGGCCCCATCTCCAACATCCTGCCTGCCGTTAACAAAACCGGAAAATAAATAGTGTGTTTTTCACGCCCCTGGACTTCCTGCCCTGCGGGCACGGGGGGGAGGCCGCCTCCTCTCCCCGCCCCCCAGCGCCCGCACCGGCACTTCCCGCCAGGCCAGGCCAGGCTGGGGCAGCGCAGCGCGCGTCTCTGGCCGAGTGGCCCGTCAGCATGGGACCCCGGCCCTCGGGCCACCGTGTTCATGGAAATTAAAGTAAGAAAACAAAAGGCTCCGCTGGGCGGCGGGTCCGCCGAGGCGTCCACTCCATCCCTCTGCGTCTGTCCGTCCGCACGGCCGCGCGCGGGCCGGGTCTGGAGGCTGGGCCAGCCACACTCACCGTCACTGCAGCTTCGTCCCCAGCTTGCGTTGTCTGTTCCTGCGAAACAGGGGTTGGGGTCCGAAGTGAGGGTGCCTGGGGGCCCGAGGAGGGGACACCTGGCATTTGGTGGCCCCCCTCGCTGTCCCCTCCCTCCCTAGAGTCCCATCAGAATGGGGGGATGGCCCTAACTGGTTTGGCTCAGTGGATAGAGCATCGGCCTGCGGATTGAAGGGTCCCAGGTTCAATTCCGGTCAAGGGCATGGACCTTGGTTGCGGGCGCATCCCCAGTAGGGGACGTGCAGGAGGCAGCTGGTCGATGTCTCTCATCGATGTTTCTAACTCTCTATCCCTTTCCTTTCCTCTCTGTAAAAAATCAATAAATATTTTAAAAAAAAAAAAAGAATGGGGGGATGCCCACCCCAGTGGCCCCGGTACCTGACTCACCCAACTTCCTCCCGCCTGGCAGCTTTGCACATGCTACTCCCTCTTCTGAGGACGTCTCCGCCCACCCCACTCCCGCCCAGCCCCCAGCCCCCAGCCCCCACGTCGGGCGCGTCCTGAGCTCTCGGGCCCAGGGCCCGCGTCACACAGGGAGGCGCCTTGTTCTTCGCGGCTCCTGACGGCCACTCTCTGCCTCCCCAGCACCCGGCCTGGCACGGAGCATGCGGATACAGGAGCTTTGGGAAGTGAAGGCAGGTGGCGGCCGTGGAGCCAGGTGACAGGGTGGGGCCGGGCAGGGCAGGGCCCTGGGACAGGACATTCTGCCAGTCAGGGGGACAGTCTGGCCAGCTGGGGCCTCTCTGATAATGGGACTGCCTGCCCTAACCACTCAATCCCTTTCCTCCGGCACGCAGGGCTGTCCCTTTAAGCTCGTTCGGGTAATTGGACCAGGATGCGCTAGACACATTTCCAGGCTGCGACGCCTGTCCTGCCCTGTCCCCTTGACCCCTCGCACCACCTCCTTGGGGAAACCTCCGAAGCTCGCTCTGGAGCCTGACCTCGCCTTGGCCCCCCCAGAACCTGGGCTGGCACCCAACCCCTGGGGCGAGAGCGCAATCAGTGGCCTTCAAAGCCCCGCTCTGCACCAACCTGCTGTGCAACTGCACCTGTTCACCCATTTACGGGGCGCGTGTCTGGACTAAGCACCCCGAGACTCGCGGCTGCCCGGCTCTCTGGTCTGGGCCACAGGGGCTGAAAGCACGGCTCCGGGTCAGCCGGCCCGGGTGCCCAGCCCCGCTTCCCCACCCACAGCCTCTAAGTCACCCACAGTGACTGCCCCTCCTCTCTGAGCCTGTTCTCTCATCTGTGAAATGCCGTCCAGGGGAGGAGTCGGTGAGGCAGTGCAAAAACAGTGCTTAGCTACGTGCCTGGATCTCGGGGAGCCCCTAAGACCGGGAGCAGTGACAGCCCAGGACCCAGTGAGAGCCGAACCTTTAACTCACCTGGCTTCTGCCCGGGTGACTGTGTACTCAAACCAGAGCACGTTGGGAATGAGGCTCGTGTCCCGAATTAGAAAGAACTCGGAGATAGGCCTGCGGAGACAGACACCCAGAACCCGGACCATCAGGGCACAAGCTGGTCATCAAGCCAGAGTCCCCCATCAGTGCCCAGAGTCAGCCATCCCCCTCCTCCTCCCCGCTCCCCCCACAGCTCAGAGAGTTCTTGCCCACACTGTGCCCCCGGGGCCACTGCGAGAACTGGAAGTGCCACCTGTGACACTGGGACAGGGGCCGCCCGCACGGTGCACCCCGCTCGGCGGGACTCGGGCTGCTTTCTGAGCCCCTGAGAGCCGAGGCGAGGAAGAGAAGCCCCCTCAGCTCCCAGGCGTGAGAAACCCCTGGGCCACAGAGAAGCCGGCAAACGGGGCCGCAGCCTCAGGCCACCAGGGGCCTGGACACGAGGACTCTCGCAGGGAGCCCGAGGCGAGGGCAGGAAGTCTTGGCCCTCCCCCTGACGGCCCCTCCACCAGAGGGGGCGGGGACCCTGTGCCAGGGAAGAGGGGGGGCAGCGGCAGGGCGGGGAGCAGTTACCAGGATGCTATCCTGGGGAACAGAGGAGTGAGGACCTCCTGGGTGAAGATGAACCACGCGACGGCCATGAGGCTCCCGGCGAAGCCGCCGTACAGCACCTGGCTCCAGGTGTGGTACAGCAGGTAGACCCTGCGCCGGGGACAGAGGCAAGTTCATGAGCCGCGGGTTCATGCCCCGTCCCCCAGCCCAGGCCTAGCTCCCGGGGACCCGTGTGCCCAGAGGGAGGCATGCAGGCAGGCACGACCTCCTGGAACACAGCCTCAGGTCTATTCTGGAAGGAGGCGGGGGGTGGACCCGAGAGCGCCTCTCCGATCCCCAGAGACAAGGGGAGACTCGGCTTCCTTCTCCTTAGCCCTGAACTCCGGGTTTGTCTGCAAGGGGCTCCTCCTTTTGCTGCCACAGAAGGCTGCTGTGCGGAGGTGCCCCCAGAACCCTGGGCTCAGCGGAGAGCAGACAGCAAGCCTTTCTCCGCCCGACCCTTTCGGCTCTGAGACTCAGATCTACAGTGAGGTCCGATCGGGACCAAACACCCACCAGACCCAGCGGCAGGGTGGGGGTGCGGCTCTCCCCCCGCCTCCGTACCTGCTGTAGGAGACCAGAAAGGCCGCGGTGAGGAGACCCAGGGAGAGCACGTGCCTCCACAGCAAGTCCAGGAACCTGGCGTTGTTGGTCTGGTGCATTCTGGGAAGACAGGCCTGTCAGATGGCCTCAGCCCACCGCCGGAGCCCAGGCCTCCCACCAGCTCCCGCCCCCGGAGGAGGCCACGCCCAAGTGGCACCCCGAGGACTTGCAGGGAGCCCCTGGCAAAGGCTGGCCTGGGCCAGTGCAGGGCCACTGCCCCCGGAAAGCAGCTCACCTTAAATACAGGAAGAGGAAGGAATAGACGGAGAAAAACCACATGAACTGGGAATGGCTGGAGGGCATCCCGTACTTGGTGCCCACTGTGGCGTGGGGACCTGCGGGGGCAGAGAGCAGGGCATGATGGGAGGCTGCAGGAATGCCCCGACCTGGCGGATCCCCGGTTCCCGCAGCCTGAGTCGTACCTCCGCAGGGCCGCGGCTCCTGGATGACGTGTTTGATGAGCCAGTTGACCCCCTCGTTCAGTGCCAGGCCCCCGAGGAATGAGATCTGTCGGGAAGATGTGGGGTCAGCAGGGCCTCTGTGCCTGCTGGCCACCACCCCGCTCCAAAGAACGTGGCCCCCGGCTGAGTTTCCCAGCCCAAGTGGTGAACAACCGGGAACCAACCGGGAGACTCCACCCACCTCAAGAAAGGTGGTGGGCCGAAACCGGTTTGGCTCAGTGGCTAGAGCGTCGGCCTGTGGACTGAAGGGCCCCAGGTTCGATTCTGGTCAAGGGCATGTACCTTGGTTTCGGGCACATCCCCAGTGGGGGGCGTGCAAGAGGCAGCTGATCGATGTCTCTCTCTCATCGATGTTTCTAACTCTCTATCCCTCTCCCTTCCTCTCTGTAAAAAATCAGTAAAATATTAAAAAAAACAATGGTGGTGGCATGGAGGGGAAGGTGAAGCACCAGCAATGAGCTGATGCAACCCCCCCTCTATGAGGGGGGCGGGGGACAGTGGGGAGCAGCGGGAGGGCCTGGCGTGGGGCTAGGGGGGGACAGACTCACTCACCGTGTGCAGCTCCCGCTTGAATATGATGAGGGTCACGAAACCGACAATGACAAATACCGGGCTGAGGCTCAGGTAGGCAAGGAGGTGGCCAGAGAGATCACCTGGGTGCAACAGGAAGAACGGGATGAGGACAGCGCATGAGCATCAGGAGGGGCCAGCCCCGTGCAAGGTCATTAGCCCGGGAGCCAAAAAGACCCGGGTGCAAGGCCAGGCGGCTGTGGACACCTCAGTCAGCACGAGGGGGAGCTGGACTAACATCCAAGTCTCGGCCTAGTCCAACTACACCCACCACCTGCCAAGACAGGAACTGGAACCCCGCTTCGTCTGACCCTAGAGACAGGCTCTGTACCAGGGGGCAGAGAGGGGTGTCTCTGGAGCACAGTGTTACGTGGAGGCTGCCTCAGCCGGGCCCTGGGCGCCAGGGGACCTGGTGTTCTCTGCCCACACGCAGACGGGTTGTGCTGCAGGCTCCCACCAGGACCCAGGCCAAGGGTAGGGAGAAGGCTGCGGTGCCCCATAAGGACGCCAGCTGCAGGCACAGCTTCTCACTGCCTCTACTGGCAAACTGGCTACCTGCCGAAACTGGTTTGGCTCAGGGGATAGAGCGTCGGCCTGCGGACTGAAGGGTCCCGGGTTCGATTCCGGTCAAGGGCATGTACCTTGGTTGCGGGCACATCCCCAGTAGGGGGTGTGCAGGAGGCAGCTGATGGATGTTTCTCTTTATCCCTCTCCCTTCCTCTCTGTAAAAAAAGAAGAAATTGGCTACCTATTTACCACCTACTTTGTACCATCCTAACCGGCCAGGGGGAGAGGCAGTGTGAGGACTGCCAGCTCCTTTTGAGAGCCACTTTCCCCCTTGCTCAAGGACAGGGCCGATGTCAAGTTCAAAGGCCACCCTCACCATGCAAGAGAGGACAGCTCGCCCTAGCTGGTTTGGTTCGGTGGATAGAGTGATGGCCTGCGGACTGAAGGGTCCCAGGTTTGATTCTAGTCAAAGAGCATGGCCAGGTGGCAGGCTCAATCCCTGGTAAGGGGTGTGCAGGAGGCTGCCGATCAATGGTTCTCTGAGATAAATTAAAAAAAAAAAAAAGACAGGACAGCTACGTGGCCACTCTGGGGTCAGAGGGCATGGTTCAGGTCCCCTGCCAGCACTTGCTGCATGACCTCAGGCAAAAACTCCACTCCCTGACCTCAGCTCCGTTGTCTGTGAAAAGGGGTAACTAGTACCCCGCTCCTACGATTATGTGAGCTTAAAGGGGACGGGGCCGTTTGGCACCCAGCTCGGCCCCTGGCACCCAGGACACCTCCACGCTCGGGGCTCTGCTCTCCCCGCAGGTGGGAGAACCCAGCGTGGGAAATGGCCCCCACCACCAGCCTGGCCTCACACAAGCAGCAGGGAAGGTGCCCACACAGGGCGGAGCCCAGGCTCGGGCTGAAGAAGTGGGCACGCACCTGGCCTCACCCACACCTGCCCAAGGCCGGGCTGGCTGGGTGACATGGAGTGAGCCTTCCCCTTCCTGGACCCCTGTCACTTCACCCACACAGTGGCCTGGCCGATTCCAGCCCTGAGATTCGGGGTCCCTCAGCTGCCCAGCTGATGCCCAGAGCAGCTGGCCGTGAGGACAGGGAGGAGCTGGTGTCCCCAAACTTCTGGCCAGCTCCATGACCCATCCCACACCAGCACGGACCTGGCACCTTCCTGCCGATGCTGGGACCCTGCTCTGATCCCGGCCCCTCCGTAGCTCCCTCCGCCTCTGGGCTAAGTCCCACTTCAGCCCAGCTCATTGGGCCGTCCCCCACCCTCTGCTCCCCTCTGGCCCCCACCCTCTGCTCCAGTTCCAGGGACCACACTCTAGCTCCCTGAACACACCGTGCGCTGGCCTACTTTGCAGTTCCCCCACCTGGGACGCCGCCCGGGTTAACGCAGCATAAACTGAGCGCCCAGCACAGAGGAAAGATTCTCCCTGCCCCTGCAGAGCGCCCAGCCTGGCGGGGGACATGAGTAGGTGACCGTGCGCCGTTCGTGACGTGCCTGTTAGTGTAGGTATCAGGCTGCGTGTCTGTCTGTCTGTCCCTCTGCAGGTCCCACAAGAGCTGGGACAGGGTCTCTTGACTCAACACTCCATATCCCCTAAGCCCAGAACAGCACCTGGCACTTAACTGGGCTCAAAAATAACCGCAAATGAATGGGAACTGGATACAGGAAGCAAGGATCAGCGTGATGAGGGGTGCACAGAAGTACAGGGGGGCCACAGAAGTTAGTAGGGGGCTAGACATTGTGGGATTCCCCCGGTTTCCTCCTCGGGCACCCACAGTCCTGCAAAGGGTCCCTCCTCACAGCCTGCATCATGCCGCTCACAACGGCCAGCGTCCCTCTCCTGGCTCGTGAGAATGTGAGCACCCAGAGAAGTCACAAAGGCGCGGAGGCCTTAGCCGAGTCCCTCCCCCCACTCTCCATGCTACGGCTTCCCTCCTGCAAATGGGCATTTTCAGAGCCCAGGACGGCGGGGACTTCTCCGCCTGTTCCCCCTTCTGAACCCAGAGCTAGACCAGGGCCTCCTCGCCCTCAGGAGGCGCCCAATGGGCACTGGCTGCGTGGATGGAGGCATGGAAGGGCAGGCAGGCTGGCAGGGCCACCCTACCCCCCGAGTTTAACCCAGAACGCCCAGGGGTCAAAGTTCTCTGGCAGCCAACCCTGGGGCCCTCAGCGGGCCAAGTCCTCCCATCTCCACCCCCAACGAGCAACATTCGCCCGGGTCCTTCCTGGGACAAGCAGGCCTCCATGAGGGGGCTCACGTGATACCCA
>JAAGEH010000126.1:191184-212797 GCA_011751065.1 Lasiurus cinereus | reverse complement strand
CTCTCTCTCTCTCTCTCTCTCGCTCGCTCGCAGGCGACCCCCATGCACTGTTTGCAGGAAGCAGGCACTCCCTGCACGCCCCGGGGACGGGGTCCGGCCTCCCTGGCTCCGGGGCAGGCGGGGAAGAAGGGCCCACCCAGGTCCAGGCCGGGGATCCTTTGCCGCCGCCTCACATAGACCACCTCCCCCATCCCACCCCCCGCCGCCCCATTTCAGCCCACCCGGGCACCCCGGAACCCCAGGGCGCACCCCCGCCGCGCAGCCGCAGAGCGCACCAGCGAGCCTTCCCCATTTCGCCCAGCTCATCGCCGCACCTTCCGCGCGTGCGCGGCGCGCGCCGGCCGAGCCCCTCCGCGGCGCGCTCTCTGACAGCTCCCGCCCCGCCGCCCCGGCGCCCCCGCCGCGGGCTCGCGCGGGCCGCGGCGCCCGGGGCCGAGGGGCCGGCTCCGGGGAGGCGTCCTGAGAGCCGGGGCCCGCCTCTTACCTGCAGGATATTCGACGTGGGTGAGGGTGACCGGCCGCCATGAAGCAGGGAGCGAGCACCGTCCGTCCGCTGCCATCTTACCCGGAGACCGGGCTGGGCCGGGCAGCCAATGGGCTGCCAGGGGGGCGGTGGCCCTGACCTATCACGCCAGGGGAGGCGCCGCGCCTCCAATCGGAAGCCGGCGCAGGTAGCGGCGGCGCGGCCAATCAGCGTGCAGGCCGTAGGGCTGGTCCCGGCGGCGAATCAGAGAGCGGGGAGCTTGTGAGCCGACCGAGCCACCGTCCAATCCGGGGCGAGCGCAGGTAAGGCCGGTGGCCAATCAGGGGAGAGGAGGGTCCCCGGCACCGAACGGAGAGCAGGAGAGCCAATCAGAAGGGGAAGCCGGCGCCCCGTTGTGGGCAGGACGGGCCAATCAGGCCTGAGTCTGGGAGGCGCGCTGAACTTCGGTGGGAGCTTTGGTTTGGCCCGGACGGGCGCCGAGCGAGGGCTTCCCAGGGAGCGCGAGCCCGCCCGGAGCCGCAGGGGCGCGGGCTGCGGCAGAGCAGGTGCAGGGGGCGGGGGGCGCCATGTGAGGATGGGGTCCGGGCCACTGCCTTTTAGTTGTGAGTAATCAAACCCAAGACCCCCGAGGGCACCTACTCTTTTTTAGGTGATGCTGGGAGTGGAAGCTTAATTGAAGTTAAAGTCTCCTTCTTTCATTCAGTTAACACCGATTTATGGATTCGGTCACCTCTATGCGGGCATCTTGAGCGCATTTCAACCAGAAGCCGGTTTTCCCAAAACCTGCCTTTGCACGTGCTGGTGCGCTGCCTGGAAAGCATCGTCCCTCTTGCCCCTCTTCGCCTTGCTAAGTCTCAAATATCCATGCTCGCTTGGAGGTTTGTGTGGCCAGCTGGGGGGCCTCCACCCACCCAGCCCCTCTCCCGCCTGGGCACTGACCACACCGGACTGGAATCGGTTCCTTGTCCGTCTCTCCCAGTAAGCAAGCCGTGGTTCTCTCACTTCATGGGCACCAAGATCGATTTATAGAAAATGCAGACTCCTGGGTCCCACTAGAGCAGCGGTTCTCAGCCTGTGGGTCGCGACCCCTTTGGGGTGAACGACCCTTTCACAGGGGTCGCCTAAGACCATTGGAAAATGCAGATATTTACATCGCGATGCATCACAGTAGCAAAATTTCATGGTGGGGGGTCACCACCCCATGAGGAACTAACTGTATGCAAGGGCCGCGGCCTTAGGAAGGTTGAGAACCCCTGCACTAGAGCCTGGGTTCCAGTCTGCATTCTTCTGAGCTTTGGGTTCTAAAACGAGTGGTTTCGGTCACACCTGCAGAAGCCCAGGGCGGCCTGAAGACAGGGCCCAGGCCAGACCTAGAACAGCAGCTGATAAGTGACATCCATGCTTGTGAGAAGTAAGTGCAAATAAGCCCGGAATGGCTCACTCTGCAAATCGGCAGGACAGGTGACGCCAGGACTGTGGCTCGCCTGAGAGGGCTGGGGATGAGGCTGACTCAAGAGTCCACGAGCGAGCCAGGAGGGCTCCTCCTGGCCCCCCTCAACTGTGCCCAGCTCCCCACCAGGCCCGGCCTGGGCTTGTCTGCGTCAGCTGGCCCCATTTCCCTGTCCCCTACCCTGAGCTGCCTCAGGCATTGCCATTATTAGCTTCTGAGAAGCAGGAGGTGTGAGGAGAATGGGCTGTGAGTTTCCTAGAACAGTCCCCCGAGAAGAGATGGGGCAGCCCTCTCAGATCTGGCTGCCTTGTCCCTCCTCGGTTAGGGACCATTTCACCGATGAGGCCCAGAGAGGCAGAGCCCCTGCAATCCAGGCCTGGCTGATTTCAGAGCCCTCTTGCCTCGGAGGGAGGGAGGGTATTCCAAGAAGCACTATGGAAAGAGAGTCATCCAGGGCGGGGTTTTCCTGGCAGAGCGAACAGCATCAGCAAGGATCCCGAGGCAGGAGTGTGGCTGGATGGAATGGCCAAGAGAGAGTGAGGGGGGAGGTGCTAAGGGGATGGGTTCAGCAGGGGCTTGGCCCCCAAAATTTTGAGAGCCACTATTAGTGATGAGGACAGACGGGAGCTGTGTGAAGGATAGGAGTGATGTTTGGTTTGGTTGTGCTTTTTTTAAAAAAAATGTTTTTATTGATTTCAGCGAGGAAGGGAGAGGGAGAGAAAGAGAGAGAAACATCAATGTGAGAGAATCATTGATGGGCTGCCTCCTACACACCCCACATTGGAGATCGAGCCCACAACCTGGACATGTGTCCTGATCAGGAATCCCACCGTGACCTCCTAGTTCATAAATTGATGCTCAGCCCCTGAGCCACACTGGCTTGGCTGGTTGTGGTTTTTTAAAAAACTTAAACATTCATACACGAGATTCCTGAAATTGAATGTGATGAAAATTTCATAAACAAAACACACCTATATAAGCAGCGCCTAGATCAAAGAATCAGGCCCCCAGCCCTAACAAGTTTAGCTCAGTGGGTAGAGCCTTGACTTGCGGGCTGAAGGGTCCCAGGTTTGATTCTGGTCAAGGGCCATGTACCTTGGTTGCAGACCACATCCCCAGTAGGGAGTGTGCAGGAGGCAGCTGATCGATGTTCCTAACTCTCTATTACTCTCCCTTCCTCTGTAAAAAAAAAAATCAATAAAAAATACATATATTTTAAAAAGAATCAGGGCTCCAAAAGCCCCTGACACCCATCTATTCATCCCAGGAGGACCACCATCCCTGCATCTAACACTATACATGAGGTTGGTCTGAGTTTGTACTTTCTATAAACAGCATCCTACAGTACAGGGTGGAGCAAAAGTAGGTTTACACTTGTATTATTATTTATTCTACTAGAAGCCTGGTGCACGGATTCATGCACTTGTGGGGTCCCTCAGCCTGGCCTGGGCCCTCTTACAATCAGATACCCCTCAGGGGATGTCAGAAAGCTGGTTTTGGCCCGATCCCCACAGGCCAGGCCGAGGGACCCCATCAGTGCACGGATCCATGCTCTGGGCCTCCAGTATGCATGGAAAATCTTTGGTTAATCTCTTCCTGCCCTCCTTGCTTCCCTCTGAGATTCATCAGTCTGTTCCATGTTTCCACTTCTGTGGTTTCTGCTCCTGCATTGAGCCTGCCCCCTGGTGGTCAGTGCGTGTCACAGCTACTGGCTAGTCAGCCAGTCGTTTAGACTTTTATATATAACTAGAGGCCCGGTGCATGAAATTCGTGCAGGTCCCTCAGCCCAGCCTGTTCCCTCTCCAATCTGGGACCCCTCGAGGGATGTCCGATTGCCCCTAAATGGGCAGTTAGACAACCCTCTCACAATCCAGGACTGCTGGCTCCCAACTGCCTGCCTTCCTGATCGCCCCTAACTGCTTCTGTCTGCCAGCCTGATCACCCCCTAACCACTCCCTGCCAGCTTGATGCCTAACTGCTCCCCTGCCAGCCTGTTTGCCCCTAACTGCCCTCCCCTGCAGCCTGGTCCCTCCCGAGTTGCTCTCCCCTGCAGGCCTGGGTACCCCCCTCAACTTCCCTCCTATGCTGACCTGGTCACCCCTAACTGCCCTCCCCTGCAAGCTTGATCACCCCCAACTGACTTCCCTTGTAGGCCTGGTCCCTCCCTACTGCCTCCCCTGCTAGCCATCTTGTGGTGGCCATCTTGTGTCCACAAAAGGGCAGTATTTTTGACCACATGGGGGAAGCCATCTTGTGTGTTGGAGTGATGGCCAATCTGCATGTTGCTCTTTTATTAGACAGGATAGAGGCCTGGTGCATGGGTGGGGGCCAACTGGTTTGCTCTGAAGGGTGTCCCAGGTCAGGGTGAGGGTTCCCTTGAGGTATGGAGCAGCCTGGGTGAGAGGCCTGTGGTGGTTTGCAGGCTGGTATCTGAGACTTATCTTCTACAATTGAAACTTTGTAGCCTTAAGCTATAGGGAGGCCAAGACAGGCCAGGGCTGCAGAAAAGCTTGGCTTCCTCCATCACCAGGGGCAACTCTAGTCTGCTCTCTCCAGCTCAGTGGCTGCCACCATTTTTGTTGAGATTTATTTTTCTACAATTGAAACTTTGTATCCTTGAGTGGAGGCCTGGGCCCACCAGGATGTGTGGAAAGCTTGGCTTCATCCATTGCCAGGGAAACCCAGGCCTCCCTCCTGCTTGCTCTGTAGCCTCAGCCATCTTGGTTGGGGTTAATTTGCATACTCAGTCCTGACTGGCTGGTGGACATGGCTTGTGAGTGATGGTTAATTTGCATATTGCTCTTTTATTAGATAGGATTATTTTCTAAATGAACTACTGTAAACCTACTTTTGCCCCACTCGTATGTACTTTCTGTGTGTGGTTTCTTTCACCAGCTTTATGTTTGTGAGATTCATCCATGCTGTGCCTCTAGTTGTCATTTGTTCACTCATTGCCATGTGGTGTTCTATAGTGTGAACACACCACAGTTTATTTTCCATTTGACTCTTAAAAATTTTTTTCTTGCCAAGTCCAGTTTGGCTCAGTGGATAGAGCGTCGGCCTGCGGACTGAAAGGTCCCAGGTTCGTTTCCGGTCAAGGGCATGTACCTTGCTTGCGGGCACAACTCCAGTAGGGGGCGTGCAGGAGGCAGCTGATCGATGTTTCTGACTTTCCCTCTCCCCTTTCTGTTAAAAAATCAATAAATTTTAAAAAAATTAAAAAAAAATTTTTTCTCTCTATTGTTGAAAGTCTTACAAATGACATCCTCCTCCCCACTCCCACCCCCTCCATTTGCCTTTTTTCCCCCATTTGACTCTTAATGAGTATTTGGGGTATTTCCAGATTTGGGGTGTTACAAACAGCATTGCTATGAACATCCTTGTGCACACCTTTGCTGTACTTATGGATGTGTTTCTGATGGAGGTGTGCCTAGGAGCCACTATAGGGTCCCAGGAGGTGGCAGATATGACAGGTGGCTAGGCAGTGCAGGTCGAAGGCTACAAGGAGACCTATGGAGGTTTCAAGTCACCTGCCTCCCCCCTGAGCTGAGTTAGGTTAGTGATGCCCCTGGTATTGCTGGGCATCCTGGGAGTGTTCCAGCCTTAGTCACGTGTTATTCTCCCAACAGCCCGCAAGGCAGCTCTGAGTGACCCCACTTTACAGCTGCAGACAGTAAGGCTCAGAGTGTCCCACCACTGGCCAGGTCACCTGGCTTGTATATGGCAGAGACAGGATTTGAACCCAAGTCTGCCTAATGGGCGGACCCAGGTTCTGAACCATCCTTCACCCATGAGCCAAACTGCTGGCTGTCCCTCCTGCTACGCTAGGTGTCCTCTTACGTGCCCGGGACCTAGGCTTTTCCAGAATGCCCAATTACCCCAAGTAAGGCTGGCCTTTCACTCCGGCCTCTCCCCGGCAGGGAGTTCAGGCAGGGCAGCTGGTTTATGCACCATCTTTTTTGCTCTCTGGGCCTATTTCCCCAAAATGTGTCACCTGCTGCCAAAACCGGTTTGGCTCAGTGGATGAGCATCGGACTGCTGACTGAAAGGTCCCAGGTCCGATTCCGGTCGGGGGCATGTACCTTGCTTGCTGGCACATCTCCAGTGCGGGGTGTGCAGAAGGCGGCTGATCAATGTCTCTCTCTCATCGATATTTCTGACTTTCTATCCCTCTCCCTTACTCTCTGTAAAAAATCAATAAAATATATTAATAAAAATAAAAAAAATAAAAAATATATTTTATTGATTTTTTACAGAGAGGAAGGGAGAGGGACAGAAAGTCAGAAACATCGATGAGAGAGACATTGATCAGCTGCCTCCTGCACGCCCCCCCTCCTCCCCACTGGGGATGTGCCCGCAACCAAGGTACATGCCCTTGACCGGAATCGAACCTGGGACCTCTCAGTCCGCAGGCTGACGCTCCATCCACTGAGCCAAACCAGTTTCGGCAAATAAGAGATATATATTTTAAAATGTGTCAGCTGCTGCCCCCAGTTAGAGGTTCATTTCCTGCCTCAGGAACTTCTGTATCTGAATTCCCAGCAACCCACTGTCCGCCACAGAAGTGGGCCAGGGTTCCCATAGGGCTCTCCCAGCTCTGCTCTCTGCTCTCGGCTTCTGGGGACACCGTGTCATGCAGAAATGAAGTGCTCGCAGACTGATGGGGACGGGGGTGGGTGTGCCTGCATCAAACCGACCCAGGAACCAGCTCAAAGGGACTCTCGCTGGCCAATCTGAGCATCAGAAGAATGCTTGTCACTGACCATATCAAATAAAACCCATGAGTCCATAGTGGTATTCAAAAAAACAGGAAAACGTTTTGTGGAAAGCTAGTCAGCATCAGAAATAAGTTGCTGGTCCCATCAAATGGGCAAATCTCAGAAACGTCATTGGAAACCAAGCACAGAAGATCACAGACTGTACGATTCCATTTACAGAAATATCCAGAAAAGGCAAATCCAGAGAGAAAAAGTAGATTGGTAGCGGCCGGGGGATTTATGGCAAAAGGACACTAGGGGGTCTTTCTGTGGCGATGGAAACGTTCTGAAAACAGGCAGTGGGAACAGCCGCACTCTGTAAATTTACTAAAAACCATTCAAGCAGAGGAATTTTATGGCACACACGTTACACCTCACTGAAGCTGTTCAATCCAACAAAATGACTTGCTAGCCTCCGAGGCGACCCGATGGGCTCGCGTCTCTAAAATCCGTAAAGGGAGTCTGTCCGGGGCACTGAAGCCGCTCTCCAGCTGGAAAAACACCTTTCCGAATCCCAGCAGACGTTCGAGAACCAGTGACGCGCTTTTCAGGTGTGATTTTGGCAGGTATCTTCATCATGCCAGAGAACTCCCACCTTATTCTTAAGACCTGCTTGGCCAGGTGTTTAGCGATGAACTACATGTCTGGAACTTACTCGAATAAAATTTTTTTCAAGAAATGGCAAGATGGCCGAGACCAGTTTGGCTCAGTGGATAGAGCGTCGGCCTGCGGACTGAAAGGTCCCGGGTTCGATTTTGGTCGGGGGCATGTACCTTGCTTGCGGGCACATCTTCAGTGTGGAGTGTGCAGGAGGCGGCTGATCGATGTCTCTCTCTCATAGATGTTTCTGACTTTCTATCCCTCTCCCTTCCTCTCTGTGAAAAATCAATAAAATATATTTTTTAAAAAAAAGAAAGAAAAAAGAAATGGCAAGATGTTATTACTGACTTGCAGTGTTGATTTTATGGGGAGTCTTTATTATGGGTTTCTTTGGTACATCTGACACTTTTCAAAGTGACGATTGTTTTTCAAATCTCCTTCGCATAAACCCTGCAATGCCCAACTGACTGCCCATGAACACATCCGAGGATCTAGCAGGCGCAGATCCCACCTGTGCCAGCCCTCACCCTGGCTCTCACCAGCGCAGGCTTAGTGCCCGAGCCTGACCCTACACTCCTGGCCCCATCCAACACCTGCATCGTACAGATGTGGCTCAGACGGATGCCTCACTTAGATGCCACACCCAGGCCGCCCACCCACACCCGTGCCCTGGAGCATTTCACTGGCCGCTCCCCGCGCCCAGGGGCCTCCCTGCCTAGTGGCACGTGGACCCTGTCAGGCTAAGTAGACTCACAGCCCCTGCCAGGCTGGCCTTGACCCTTGCCCTCCGAAAACCTCCCCTAACTGCACCCCAAAGAGGGGGTCCCCAGCTGTGGTCCAGGAAGTAGCTGGCCACACACAGGTTCCCAGCAGCATGGCAACTTGGAAGGCAATCCTTCAGAATCTAAAGTTTAGATCATTTATTGGACTTGAAGTCGGTGCACAGAGCTCTACCGCACGGGAGTTAGAAGCTGCAAAGACGAGGGGCCGGGGCAGTGCATGGGTGTGTAAACAAAGACGAAAAGAAAATGCCACTTGTGTGCGATTCCGAGTAAATCATCAGTACGGGCTGGGCCCCGGCCCCAGATTACATTCACAGCGCGGGTTAGTGTCAATGAACGGAATGTTGGGGTGCGGGGGGAGGGCCACCCCGGGTTCTCCCCGCCCAGGAGGCTGCAGGTGGGTTGGGAGCAGAACCCGGGTTAGTGCACAGCCCTCCTCCAGTCTGGGAAAGCGTGGGAAGGTGGGGAGGGGGTGCAGAAGGATGGGATTCCAGAAGGAAAGGGGGCTCTCATCTCCCCTCTCTCCCCGCCCAAATGGGCAAGATCACCCCACCCCTGGGACCCCTCTGCCATTCAGGGGTGGGGGATCTGGCCTGAGGAGCCAGTCCCCAGACCCAGGGCATGGAGAGCTGGGAGAAGCGTGATTTCCCTCACAGCCTCCCCACCCGGATGGGGCAGAACCTCGAAATAAAGTGTTAAGGCAATAAATAAAACATCCCAGCTCAGGTGAAAACACCGTGAGAGAAGCCAGTCAGCAGGGCCCACAGGTAACCTGCGACGGGGAGGACAGATGTTGGGGGACGGGGACTGTGTCCATCGGCGGGACCGGCGGGGAGGCGGGCCCTGTGCGGACTCCAGAGCATGTGCACATCCAAGTGCGGTTCTTGTCCTAGTGAGGGCTGGGGGCTGGACCGCTGTCCCCTCCCGACCTCCCCCGTGTGGTCCCTGCGCCCGCGCTCCTGGGCCACAGCAATGGCAGCACAGGTGATAGGCCTGAGACGACTGGGGGTCAGAGCCTCCAGCTCAGCCCCTGCACCACCCAGAGTTCTGGACTCACGGAGGGAGGCGGGAGGGGTGGCAGGACCAGCCACACCTGTCTTTGGTGGTGGCAGCGGGAGGAGGTGACAGGCTTTGGCAGGGAGGACAGTGTCCTGGGGTGGTGCTTGGGTCTGTCCAGAGCCCAGTCCCTGCCCAGATGGAGCACAAGGAAAGCGTCCCTCCTGCGTCCCTCCTCCCGCTGGCCCACGCCTGGCCCCACCCTCACGCTCTGCGTTGCAAATGCTCTAGGGTGCTGGTGGGGGTCGTGGGGACTGGCCGGCCGTGGGCCTGGATGCTGAGACCTCTCAGCCCACGTTCCTTCCAGCTCAGGACACAGGGGACCTTCACCAGAGCCCAGCCACCCTCACCTTCACCTCCACCCTCCCACCCCTCGCCAGCAGCCTAGAGTGCTGGGAGCTTTTGGGGTCCCACGCCCAGGGCACCTCAGCTCTGCCTGCCCCAATTCCCTTCACCACACCTTCCTCTCTTTCCTGCCACCGTCTCCTCTCTCAGGCCCCAGCGGCCACTGGTCCAGCTGCCACTTCCCCGGGGACGGCCGAGGGCAGTCAGACGGGCCCCTCGGGGGCTCCCTCTCTCTCTCTCCAAGGAAGTTCACCCCCCAGGCCGTGGAGACTCCCAGATGCCTGGGGGAGGGGCACGGTCAGGGGCAGCTGCCCTCGGCGCTCACAGCCTGGCTCTGTGCTGCGGACGGCACAGAGGTTCCGGCCCCTGGCTGTCCACCCAAAGGAGGGAGGAGGCCCCCCATCTCTGCCGTCACCCGCGCAGGCGAGGCCCAGCGGCCCCCCCCAGCCAGCGCCCGCCCCGGCTACGGCTCCTCCGGGGGGCCGCTGTCCCGGGGCAGCACACCGTTGAGGCCCACGCTGCTGGCTGCCGGGGCCCCCAGGTAGCCGAGCAGGATCTCGCTGCGGCGCCGGGACAGCTGCAGGATGTCATCGGCCAGCGCCGGCACCGACGTGTAACGCACGTTGTCCAGGTCAAACATGTCCCGCAGGTACTGCACGATCTGGTGCTGGGGCACAGCGCTGGCATGAGACCTGCCCACCACCAAGGGCCGCCAGACCCCCCAGAGCCCTCCCCTTGACCTCTGCGACCCCGACCGAGCCTCGTGTCCTGGGGTTCTCCCTCTGCACTCCTGGCACCTGCCAGGGCTCAATGCCAGGGGCCCGGTCAGGCAGGCCCAGGCGGGCAGCGCCTCAGCCCTGCTCACCTTGAAGAAAGCACAGACCTCGGCGAGCTGGGGCTTGGGTCCGAGGAAGCCAAAGGCCAGGACGGGGCTAACGTGCTCCGATACGGAGTAGAAATGGGAGATGAAGCCGTCAGGCACCTGTGGGGGGGGAGGGGGGAAGAGGGAGGGGAGACAAGGCTGAGCCGGGGACCCTGGTGTCACCTGGAGATGGGCTCGTTCACATCCTTGCTGGGTGCCCCTGGACAAGTGACTAAGGAAGGCCCCGTTTTCGCCTGTGCAGAATGGGGGTAACCTCGGGGCTGCACAGGAGGAGCCTGGGGTCCACACAGGAAGGGCCCGGGGTCTGGCAGCAGCTGGTATCAGCCGGGCAGCAGAGGCTGACTGGCGAAGAGGAACATGGATGGCGGCCCCGATAGTGCGGCCAGCCGCCGCTGGAAGCGCAGATAACGCCGCCCGATGTGAGGGCTCTGCCTGCCCTTGGGCATCCTGCCCTCCCCAGGCGCCGCCTCTGAGCCAGCCGCCACGCCTTGCCCGTGCCCGCCCTCCCCCGAGGCTGCCCCTCCCCTCTCTGATGCCTTCAGCATTTCCCGGTGCCCTGTTCTGCTGGGCCCCGCAGGGTGAGGTGAAGATGCTCCTGGTCACGGGAGAGGTGCTGGCAGGACAGGTGGCCAGGGCAGGACAGAGGCCAAAAGGAGCAGCCAGGCCTGGGGGCTCGGCAAGGCCTCCCTGCACCAGCCCCCTTCTTCTCACACCCTAACCCCGTCCTGCCACAACCAGGGACCAGCACGCCCAGAGCCCACACCGCGCTCACCAGGGGCCCCTTCAGGTCACTCACCATCAGCAGCCTCCTCTTGGCTTTGAGGACTGACCAGCAGGCAGTGGCCAGGGCCTGCACCAGAGACGAAACAATGGGAGCCGAGTAAGAGGCCACGGGGCGGCCCCTGCCCATCCCCCAGCCCAGACCCCACGCCGGAAGACAGGGCTGGTGCCCGGGCTCTGCTGCTTCCGCCCCTCAGTGAGGAATCAGACCCGCCAAAGTCCGATCGTGCCCCGAACGCTAACCACTGAACACTCTGGGCCCGTTTCCTGACTGCAGCACGGGCGCCCCCTCTCCTTCAGTGGTGTGGGGGTCCATGGTGGCCCCCAGGATACAGCCCACGAGGACCACCAGCCCCCTCCCTCCCTGCACCGTCAGGGCGACCTTAGAGCCTTAGCCCTAAGCTCAGTGCCTCCTCTCCCCTCCCCCTTTAACTTCGTTAACAGGACGCACTACCGTCGCCACGGTAACGCAGCACAGAGCGAGCAGACTGAAGCGCACGCGCCGTGCGGGAGGAAAAGGCCCGGGACACGAGGTTTGCGGGGTGGCCAGGACAGCAATGGGTCCCGGGAAGCTTCTCCAGGGCTGAGGGGAGGGGAGCCTGCCCGGGAGGCAGGGTGATGCTGTCTGATGGGATGGAGGGAGTCGGGGTCCGGGCCCCCGGGCAGGGTCCGGTGAATGTGCGGGGCGCGCGGGCGGCCACCCACCGTCTCCTTGAAGCTGTCGGACAGCCAGCGGTTCCTGAGGACGGCGAGCACGGAGGACGGGGGGTTCTCCAGGTCCTCGAAGGCGTCCATGAGGATGAAGTCCAGCACGATGTCGTAGAAGCTCATGCACACCACCTGCAGAGGCAGGCTGGCTGAGCGGGGTGCAGACGGGGGACTGAAGCCGGAGGGGCAGGGGCAGGGGCAGGGGTGGGCCACAGGGCTGAGCAGACCCCTCCCCGCTCTCCCATGGGGTGCAGCTGGGGCCATCCCCCTCACGGCCTGGGCCAAGAACCGGGCAGACACTGGGGGCTTGTAGCACCGATGGGGCCCTCTCAGACCCTCCGAATCAAGGCGGGGCTCGGCACGGGTACCCCCGCCCTGCTCAGGGTCTGTCTTAGCACAAACCGACTCACCCCACGGCCCTCCAGCTCCAGCCGCGTGGTAGCCCAGGTCTCGGGCCGCAGAGCGTAGCTCAGCATCTCCTCGTAGGTCTCCAGGAAGCCTTTGGGGCTCTGGGCAGAAGCACAGTCTGTTGGGGTCCGGGGAGAAGCCCCTGGACCCGGCTGGAGTCGATCCATGGGGACAGGCCGGCCCACGGATGGACACATGCCAGGGCAGGGCCAGGGCTGACCCCTGAGCAGCAGCCACGGAGAAAATGAGGCCGGGAGGGGGCCCTGCCCGCCTCGAGAGAACGGGGCGTTTGCAGGACAGACCCGTCTCCGGCCAGCGCATTGCTGAGCACCCCGCCTCCCAGGAGGCGCGCGTGCCCCCCAGGGGCTCACTTGGGAAGGAGGGGTGAGGTCAGGAGGTGGAGTCGGGCGGCCAGAGATGCAAATCTCTCTGACCCGGAGCCTCACCGGTGAAATGGGAGAAGCTACAGCGCCACCCTCACGGGCCTTTTCCGGGGAGTCCAGGAGCCGCGCACGTAACACTATCAGCCCGGTGCCGGGACCGCAGCCATCAATAGTGCATGAGACTGAGCCGCCCGGCCAGGCCTGCCGGCACTCAGGACAAATGCCTCACGCACCCGGGCCGCGGGTTTAGCGGGGCACAGCCCGCCGGTGTGGATGCGCATTTACGGACCTGGAAAGCTAGTACAGTGGTACCTCGAGATACGAGTGCCCTAACATATGAGATTTTTGAGATACGAGTCCCTGAGCGAGCGATTTTTGCTTTGAAATACGAGCAATGGTTGAGATAGGAGTCATCTCGCGGATCGGCCGGCTGCACACGACCCACCAGTTTACCGCGACGCGAGTGTCTCATAGTTTCCCACGCCTCAAGGTTACGGAACGAATTAAACTCGTATCTCGAGGTACCACTGTATGTGCCAGGTACTGATCTAATTCATAGACCAGCTCGTCTAGTTCCTATGGTTCTATGACAGACGTTCTGGGAATAGTCCCATTTCACAGTTGAGAACACTGAGGTTTTGTGAGATCGATGACAGGCCCAGGAGCCAGGCGGATGGAGCTGACACAGAGCAGCAGGGACAGGCTGATGCCATTCACACAGAATCTGTGCAGAGGAGGCACTGGACCAGCGTTCGCTAAGATGCGAACTGGGGCAGGGGGGGGGGGGGGGGGGCCGGCGGGAGCTCACTGAGGAATGAGAGAACAAAGCGACCTACAAGCAGGATGCGGGCGGTGTAGGAGGCAGCTGGTCAGCGGTTCTCTCTCCTCACTGATGTTTCTCTCTCTCCCTCTCTGAAATCAGTTACAAATAAGTGTCATCATTAAATTAAATAAGTAGCCCTGACCAGTTTGGCTCAGTGGATAGAACGTCGGCCTGCGGATTCAAGGATCCCGGGTTCGATTCTGGTCAAGGCCATGTACCTTGGTTGCGGGCATATACCCAGTAAGGTGTGTGCGGGAGGCAGCTGATGGATGTTTCTCTCTCATCGATGTTTCTAACTCTCTATCCCTCCCTTCTCCTCTCTGTAAAAAAATTAATAAAATATATTTAAAAATAAATAAACAAATAAAATGTAAAAGACAGACTAAAACAAGGTGAGGGGTAAGAAAACCTGAAAGAAGACCCCCCCTCCAGCCCCCGTCCCCCAGTACCTTCTCAGCCTTGGTCATCAGGCCTGTCACCATCTGCCGGCCGACCTCCCCGAAGAAGAGCCGGTGGTTCTGGTCCTCCAGGAGGCCCTGAGGAAGGGGCGGGTGAGCTGCCCAGCCGGCCGGCCCCGCGGCCACGAGGAGGGCAGAACGCCGTGTTAAACAAGCGGCCCTGGGCACAGAGGGGCCGGCGGGGGAGCAGGCCCCGCGGGAGGCCCGCCTGACTGCCCGTCCCGACTGCACCTCGCAGGCGCCGGCACCACAACCCACCTCGAACGCCTGCCGCACACAATGCAGCTTGGCCAGGAAGTCGTGGTCACTGTAGCAGCCCAGCAGCTCTGTCCTGCGGGGAAGCACAGACTGTCAGCCACCCCCGGGGCCCACCCAGCGATGCCTCCGTGTGGTCTGAGCGGAGCCCGAGGCGGCCCCGCCTGGCTTGACAGCGTGACCTGGGGCAGGTGTCTGCCCCCCTCTCGGCCTCAGTCTCCCCAAACCAAAGAACGAGGCTGCCCGGATGCTCTCTGAGGTCGCCAGTCTCTCGGAGGACATCAGACCTGGTAGGTCTGGTCACTGGGGGTCAGGCTGACCTTGGCCTCCTTCAGGGCCCCATTAGCAAAGGACAGACATAGGCAACTGCTCCCCGGTGGCAGGACGCCAGGCGGAGGCTGCTGCCCACCCGGGTCTGCCTATCCAAGTCACCGGGACTTCAACTTCAGCTTTCAAGCATTTCAGTCCATGAACTTGAACTTGAAACATAACTTACATGTGGAGTCGTGACCCAAAGACACGTTCTGAGAAAAATCCATGTCAAAGGACTAAGATACTGACCAAACCCCAAAAAGGGCTCAGGACTAAGGCTCAGCCCCCCGTGTTCTGTGGCTGGACCCCGCCGAGCACTTGGGTCAAGCCCAGGCCCTCCGCCAGCCCATTGTGGCCTCGGTGAGCCTGGCCCAGCCGCGTCCTCACCAAAGACCGCTGGCCTCTCCCCCTCCTCCAAGAGGGCCGGGGCCTGCCCCCCCCCCCCCGCTGCTGCCTACCTCCCGCCTCCCCTGCTCCTGCCCGCCCCCCCCCCCCGCCCCTGCTCCTGGCTCCCGCCGCCCCTGCTCACCGGAGGGTCCGGCACAGCACCTTCCCCTCCTTCACCAGCTGCAGCGCCTCCTCGTAGGCGGCCGCGGGCCTGGAGAGCGGGATCAGGTAGTCTTCCACCTGCAGGGACTCGAAGAGCTGGGAGGGGCCCAGGAGGAGGACAGTCAGGTCACAGCCTGCGTCCACGGCGGCCCAGAGGGCGAGGGCCCAGGCCCAGGGGACTCCCTAGGGGCGACCTCTCAGAGGAGACATCAGGAGGAGGCAGAAGCCCGGGTTCGAGCCCAGCTCTGGCGGCCAGTGTCCCCCTCTCCAGGGTTTCTTCCCCACGGGGCCATACACTGGCCTGAGCCCATGTCCCCCCACCCTGGCCAGGACAGCTGACACACGGCCACGGCAGCAGACTAATGCCCAGCAACGGGCATGCGGCACAGAGAAGGGAGAGATCCGCGTGGGCAGGAGCAGTGGGCAGAGACCCTGCCCTCACCCCCAGGACATGGGACCCTGGCTTCTCAGGCCTCCCCATCCCCAGCCACTGCCCGAGCCCCCGGGGAGCAGCCCGGGGCGCCTGCCAGACTCTGCTCCCGGAGGAGGAAACGGCCGCGCTTTCCCAGGACCGCGCTCACCCAGGGCCGCCCAGAGGCCCGGCCTCCCCCCAAGCCCCATCCTCTGTCTCCCCCCCCGCCCCCCGCTCACCTCTGTGGCAGAGAAGAAGGAGTCGTCCGAGATCAGGCTGTCCTCGTCGTCCGCCCGGAGACGCAGCGAGCCCTCGGTCAGGGGCAGCATGAGCGTCCGCTCTGGGAAGAGCAGGCGGAAGGGCTGAGCTGAGACTCCCAGGACCCCGGAGCGGGACGCGCAGACGCAGAGCCGAGAACACCTGCCTCTGGGCGGACGGGGCTATTCACTGAGCACTTGACCATGAAGGCCCGGGCTCAGGGCCTCGAATGAACGGCCTCCTTCCGCCCTGAGACATCCGTGGAGGTGGGCACAGTGAGGTGTGGAAACCAGGATGCTGAAGGGACCTGCCCACAGCCACGCAGTTGGACCCCGAGACCTGGTGGCCCCGAGATCTTGAGGGGAAGTCGCTTCCCCTCTGACAGGCTGAAACGTAGCCGAGGATCGATCCCAAAGGGCCTGAGGGAGTCCACGGGCCGCCTGCTCGGTGTCCCATCCTCCTGCCTCAAGGCTGACAGGGTCTGGACCTCCAAAGGCACCCGGGAAAGGGCTGTGAAACACATTCTCAGAGCCCATAACCCTAAAACCCATCCCGCCCCCCGTACTCCCCCCCACCCCGCCTCCTCTGCACACGGGAGGCCAAGGTTACAGGACCCTGTAACAGGCAAAGCCGCAGGGAGAGGTGTGGGAACGCCTGTCACCCTGGCCAGCCCTTGCTGGGCCTGTGTCACCACTAATAGAGCCGGGAGGGAGCTGGACACTCAGGAATCCCCTGCCCCCCCCCCCCCCGTGCCCCCCCCCGGGGGCTCAGGTTCATGCGCGGCTCTGCACCAGCAGCCACTCAGACACTAACCATTGGCTGCTAACTTCACTCCCAGGGGGGCAGGGTCAGAGCAAGACCGTGTTCCCAGGCCTTTGGTCAGCTCTGGGCTCATCTTGTGAGCCCTCCCCTCATCACCCAGTGTCCCCAGGAAAAGGCACAACCAACGGCCAGAACAGCCACGGGGCAGATGCAGACATAGCCCACGGCTTGCTCCCAAAGGGATGGGCCACGGGCACGCAGGCTCTCAGCCCAGCTCTGCTCCTGCCTACCACGTCCCGGGAAACGCCGCTGGCCCTCCAGCAGCCTCCGTTTCCCCGGTGCAATCGATCGGAGGAGGTCTGGGGGCCCTGGGGGCTCTGGTTCTCCTGATGCGCGGAGGGGCTCACACCCCGGCTCTCTCACGGCCGCCCCGCCTCACCGCGCCCCATCCCACGGCAGCCGGTGAGGCCAGCTCACCCAGGTCCAGCAGCAGGCTGTCGGACGGGAAGGTGGAGCCAAACTCCTCCTGCAGGTGGTACGCCCGGTGCAGCAGGGACTCCAGCTTCTCGGCAAACTCCCTCCGCTGGGACTCTGGCTGCGGTGAAAACAGCCACCATCAACCCAGGCCCTCCAAGTTCCCGTGCCCACAGCCCCTTCCCTCGCCAACAAGGGGCGCCCGGCCTCTGGGGAGAGGAGCAGGCTCTGGGACCCCACCGAGAGCACAGATCTAGATCTGAGCTGCCCAGTCCAGGAGCCGCTAGCCACGTGTGGCCAGAGAGCCCCTGAAGTGGCCAGGCCCACTGAGATGTGCCACAGTATAAATACACACTGGGTTCCAAAGCTTAGCACCAAGCAGATAAATAACCTCGGTGACTGTCCATCACCCGTTGAAATGGTAACATTTGGGATGCACTAGTTTATATAAAATATGCTAGGGGAGCATATTTGGGATATACTAGTTTATATAAAATATACTAGGGGAGCCCTGACCGGTTTGTCTCAGTGGATAGAGCGTCAGTCTGCAGACTGAAAGGTCCCAGGTTCGATTCCGGTCAAGGGCATGTATCCTGGTTGCAGGCACATCCCCAGTAGCAGGTGTGCGAGAAGCAGCTGATCGATGTTTCTCTCATCGATGTTTCTAGCTCTCTATCCCCCTCCCTTCCTCTCTGTAAAAAATCAATAAAATGTATTAAAAAGTAATAATAAAATAAAATATACTAGGGGCCCAGTGCACGGATTTGTGCACCTTGAAAGGAACTGTGGGCCGCATGAGGCTGCGGTGGGCACAGGGGAGGGTCTCAGCCCATCCTCCGTGCCCCTGCCTGGCACCTCCTGCCACGGTCCCCGGTCCCCTGTCTGCTGGCAGCCCTGTTCCCACTCGCACCTGCTGACGGCACTGAATGATCGGGACAGGTGCTGGCACCAGCAGTGGGTGGGAAGTGGGTTGGCACCAGCAGCAAGTGCAAGCACCCGGCAGGCATGGGGGCACGGAGTTTTCAGGAACCACCAGAGGTTTGCCCCGATGACAGCGCCCTGCCTTGGTCTGGCGCCCCCACTCACCTGCTCCACCATCCCACCGCAGCCAGTGCCCACCATGTTCCGCGTGCGCCCCCTGGTGGCCAGTGCACGGCACAGCGACCAATTGTTCGGTTGTTCCGCCATTCGGTCTATTTGCATATTAGCCTTTCCTATTTAATAAAAGCCCAGCAACCAAAGGGCAGAACAACCAGAACAGCCGGTCAACCAGTCGCTATGACGCGCACTGACCACCGGGGGAAGACGTTCAGCGCAGGAGCTGCCCCTGGTGGTCGGTGTGCTTCCGCAGTGAGAGCGCCGCTCGGCTGACGGGGATGAGTGACTGCAAACCCCTGGCCAAGGAGTAGGAAGCAGACTGCGATCTCACCTCCGTGCCCCAGGCTCCTCCTTGCAGAGCTGACCCTGGCGGCTGGGAGACGGATCTGTGGCCTCTGTGGGACCGAGGCCTACTCCACCACCTCTTCGTGCTACTGCCCCTGGGCCTGGCCCCAACTGACTCCCCCGGTCTCTGGCTCCTCAGAAATGCTGGACCAGGGAACAGCTGCTCAGAGGGCGAGTCCACAGCTGCTCAGCTGAGCGGCGCTCCCACAGCGGGCTGACCCCCGCAGGCATACACCTCCCACCAGTACACAGATCCTGTGCACCAGGCCTCTAGTTATTACACAGGATAGTTAAGGTTATTTCACCCATTTCCCTTTTACTTTTCAATGTGGTCTCCAGAAGCTTTTAAACAAGGTAAGTGGCTTCCCACTGGCAGTGTTGCTGCAGGCCCAAGCGGTATTCAGACAGCGGCCCCACCGGTTCCAAACTGTGTGATCTGGAGCAAAAAAGTTCTCATTCTGAGCCTATCTCCTCAGTTTCCCCATCTGTAAACTGAGACAAGAGCGCCGACCCCCTAGCATCCTGGGAGAAACGTGAACAACGTATGGTCCCCACCGTGCCAGCCAGTAAGCGTTAGCCGTTACAGTACTTATTGGTCTAGAACCTGCTGTTATCGCGGGACTGAGAGCCATCAGGAGCCCAGCAAGAGCTGTGCGCTTGGGAAGGCACTGTACCCAACACACAGCGGGCGGTGGCTCAGTGACCTCATGGCTGCCCTCGGCCTCCAGGCCAGGCACAGGGGGCAGGGGGCACTGCTCCTTCAACCCCAGGCTCATGCTGTCCCAGGGGCCAGGCAGGGGCAGCCCAAATCTGTTTCCACAGAGGCTGCCAGATTCTGCACTTGCACGTACCAAACCCCGGGAAGAGACAGGGCCTGACTCGGGCCTGAGGCCACTGGGGAGAAAAGCCAGAAGAGCTCGGGGGGGACAGGAACGGTGGACATGGCTGCCTTTCACTGAGCGCTTGCAGTGACCGGCAGCGGCTCTCAGCCTGCGGGTCGTGACAGGTTGAGAACCGCTAGCAGAGTCGCCTCAGACCATCGGAAAACACAGATGTTTATATTACTATTCATAACAGTAGCAACATGACAGTTATGAAGTAGCCACGAAAATAATTTTATGGTTGGGGGTCATCACCACATGAGGAACTGAATGAAAGGGTCGCGGCGTTAGGAAGGTTGAGAACCACTGCTCTAAAACCAATAGTAAAAAATAAATAAGTGAAAAGACAACCCCACAGATGGGAGAAGGTATTTGCAAATCTTATCTCTGATAACAGGCTGTTCCGATTATCTAAAGAACTCTTACAACTCATGAATAAAAAGACAAGTAGCCAGCCGAGACCGGTTTGGCTCGGTGGATGGAACGTCGGCTTGAGGACTGAAGGGTCCGGGGTTCGGTTCCGGTTGGGGGCAAGTACCTTGCTTGCGGGCACATCTCCAGTGTGGGGCGTGCAGGAGGCAGCTGATCGATGTCTCTCTCTCATCGATGTTTCTGACTTTCTATCCCTCTCCCTTCCTCTCTGTAAAAACAATCAATAAGATATATTTAATATATATATGTATATATATTTTTTAAATAATAAAAAATATAAATGTTTAGCATAGAAAAATACCCAGAAGGACATCAAGTGGTTCTGTGTGGATGAAGGATTCTAGGCATCAGTAACTCCAAGGACAAAGATCATTAAGATCATTTACTGAGCACCTACTATGTGCCAGGATCACATGGGTGGCACTGGAGGGCGAGGGCCTTTGTCCAAGATCAGAGTCTGAGCTCTTCTGTTCCAGCTCCTTTCTAGTTCTGTGGTTTTCGCTATTTTGTGAGGAAGATTCCCTGGCTTTCACAACTAGGAAAACAATGGAAGCTCTACAATGTTACAACGTAGCATTAGCAAGAAGTACAACTTGGGACATGAAGCTCCGCCCTCCACCTCCCTGGCCTCGCACACCCCACGGTCCGCCCACACGCAGAGGCCACCCAGGGCAGCTGCATCCTCGGGCACCGAAGCTTGCGCCACAGGATTTGCCAACCTTTGTGTCCACACCAGGTGGCCAGGCCTGTGTGACAGGCCTCTGAGAGCAGGCGCCCAGCTGGGGCGGAGGGCCCATCTCCAACTTGTTACAGGCTGTGCCAGGCATGTCCCCATCCTGTGGCCACCAACTCTGGTTCCCAGACTCCTGGCCAACAGAGGCACAGGGGGAGGAAGGCCACGAAAGTCTTCCCTCCTCCTCCTGCCTCCCACCACACCCCTGCTGGTCAGCCCCTGCGTGACTCCAGGTGCTAGCTTCCCGGGCACAGCCGGGCACCTGAGCTCTGGGCACACCCCTCTAGCACGGGGACAACCCAGTGCCTCCCTCACCTGTGCGATCGATCCCGGGAGGATTAACGCCCTCCTGTTGCAACAACTGAAGGGGTTTCCATTTCCTGGCTAACGCCCGACTGACCCGACAGATATGACAGACTGCTCCCCAAGAGATGCCCCACCCAGGTGACCTCGCCCCAGCAGAGCACAGGAGCTTCTAAAGCAGTGGTTCTCAACCTTCCTAAGGCTGAGATCCTTGCATGCAGTTCCTCATGGGGTGGTGACCCCCAACCATGAAATTTTGCTACTGTGATGCATCGTGATGTAAATATCTGCATTTTCCCATGGTCTTAGGCGACCCCTGTGAAAGGGTCGTTCGACCCCCCAAAGGGGTCGCAACCCACAGGTTGAGAACCGCTGTCCTAAAGGCTTTGTTTTTAATACAGAAAAGTGTGAAGAATAAAACAGCCCCAGCCACTTTGGCTCAGTGGACAGAGTGTCAGCCTGTGGACTGAAAAGGTCCCAGGTTCGATTCTGGTCAAGGGCACGTGCCCAGGTCGTGGGCTCAGTCCCCAGTAGGGTGTGTGCAGGAGGCAGCTGATAAATGATCCTCTATCATTGATGTTTCTATCTCTTTCTCCCTCTCTTTTCCTCTCTGAAATCAAGAGAAATATATTTTAAAAAATAAAAGAATAAAACAGAAATGGCCCACAACCTCACCACGAATACAAGCCCCACCCATAGGCATTGCTCCACATGAGAAAAGTCCAACAGTACAGGAAGGTACTGAGAGGTACAGGAAAGTACAATCAAAGCCTTTCCGCCTTTCCCTGCAGACCCTCCTCACAGATCACTAACCATGTCCCATGCTGTGTACCTGCCACAGGGAAGGAAAACTGCACGCATGTACCAGCAGCGACCAGGAGG